>BSBN01000178.1:8867500-9220000 GCA_027924645.1 Cunninghamia lanceolata | reverse complement strand
AAAACATGTCAAGGAGGGAGGGCATGTTATGTACCTAGGGATATGATATTATAATGTATTTAGGTGGATGGAGATGCTGACATGTGGTACAATTCCCTTAAGTTAGTTATATTGGGTCTTATGGGTAACTTGTGTAATTAATTATATCAAGTGTTGGGTAGGCCTTCATTAAGATTACCCTCCCATTATGTAATTAGGAGGTGCTATATATATAGGAGGTGATTATCATTGTAAGAGATGTGTATAGTATGATATTGTATTGGAGATCTCTTGGAGAGATAGTGTGGAGTGGCTTCTTCCATAAGGAGTGTTGTATGGTGTTACCCTACCTCAAGGGTTTATTCTATTTCCACATATATTGGATATTGGGGCATATCGGCCCACAGACATCTCTTGTGTTGTGTGAGATCTATCTTCTACATTATATTTTTTCTATTATTATATGTTTGGATCCTATCACATTATCTATTTCTTAAGGAATTTATTTTGTACACTGATCATCAAGCCTTAAAATATTTGAATAGCCAAGTGAATTTATATTAAAGAAATTTTAAATGGGTCAAGTTTTTGCAAAGATATACATTTGTGTTGAAGCATAGAAGTGGGAAGTCTAACAGAGTTGTAGATTCCTTGACTAGGAGACAAAATTTAATGGTAGAGATGAGAATTGAAGTTGTTAGTTTTGAAGAACTCAAACATTTATGTAATCTAGATTTTTTAGAGGAATGGAAAGCTTTCTTAGAACCTATCACCATGGATAGAACACGGTCACTGGATTACATAATCCAAGGTAACATGTTGTTCAGAGGAAGTCAGTTATGGATTCCAATAAGTTCCATGAGAGAGAACTTGATAAAAGAAAAATACAGTGGAGGATTAGCAGGACAATTTGGAAGAGACAAGACAAGTGCCTTAGTAAGTGAGAACTATTATTATCTATAGTTGTATTAGGATGTGAAAAAGTTTGTACAAAGTTGTAAGGTATATCAAATGGCTAAGGGAGTGAGTCAAAATATTGGTTTGTATAAGACTTTACCTGTAATGAAAAGACCATGAGAAGACATTAGAATTGATTTTGTACTGGGTTTGCCAAGGACTTAGAGAGGTCATGATTCAATTTTTGTGGTTGTTAATAGATTTAACAAGATGACACATTTCATTCCTTGTCAGAAGATAAATGATGCAGTTCATATTGTAGAGATATTTTTCAATAAAGTGGTTAGACTGCATGGTCTACTGATGAGTATAGTTTCAAAAAGAGACACAAAATTTATTTAATATTTTTGGAGGACATTGTGGAAGAAGCTGAAGATGAATTTGAAGTTTAGTTCTACACATCATCCATAAAATGACGGTCAAATAGAACTAGTAAATATAAGTTTGGGCAATCTTTTGAGATGTTTGGTAGGAGAAAATCCAAAGAGATGGGACTTGATTTTTCCACACGCAGAGTTTGTATACAATAACTCAGTTAATAGGAGTATAGGAAAATCACCATTCTAGATTGTATATGGAAGTGTTACACATATGGTTCCTAAGGTTGTCATTGATGTCAACACTGCCACAAGGTTGTCATTGATGTCAGCACTATCATGGATGTGTAATGTTGTTCATGGTTGGATATCATGTCCTATCCAATAGAGAAGATATAGTTCATGGTTGGATGCCATGTTGAATATAATGTGGTTATTGAAGTTCATGGTTGGATGTCATGCCTTGGTCAATGTAGAGTTGATTATGAAGACATATTAAGATGGGAATTAAAAGCATCAAGAAGATACATTAATATGGGAATCAGAAGCATCAATAAGATAAATTAATATTTGAATTAGAAGCACTAAGATTATTAGATTTGTTGGTGTTGGGGAGATGTTACTAATGGTCTAAAGTATATTGTATGCTCTTTTTTGTTGTTCCTAAGAATGTATGTGTTGATACAAAGAAGGTTTGGCCTCCGGATGTTGGTGAAAGTTCCTGCTTCAGAAAGACTATTTTGAAGACTGTCTGAGAGATTGCTCCACATTTTCATGATTTTTATTTTGTATCTTTGTGGAGTGGAAGATAGCCTCATATAGTGTCAAAGCATGTATGTTCCAAGTTTAATATTGTTTGGACCACCAAAAGAGTGTTTTGCAGTTGACAATTTAGAGATATTGTTATTCCTAAAGAAGGTATTCACATTACTGCAATGTTTGGCTTCACATTCCTTCACATTTGAAGATATGGTCATGTAGTTCATAAGTTAATATAAGTATGATGTAGTAAATCCAAATTTTTAGATCATTTGTCCCCCCGCAGCAAAAGTTATGAAAGATAGCGTTCTGGTCTATGCTCTAGAAGAATTAAGTAATGATGAAGATTGTTTGAATGCTCTAGATTTCTCTGTAATGATAGATATGGCCATCTGGTATTAAGGACATGTTTACAGAAGGGTATGAGTGCATCCATATGAGTTTTAGGTGTTTTGGAGGTACGTAAGCTTAGTTTCTCAATGACAGTGTGTTATAGTGTGTTTTGAATGGCTACTTGATCTTAGTATGCATGTTTTAAGTTATGCGGCACAATGTATTTGATATCAAGAGTTAGAGGTGTATCTAAAGGTGTTGTATGAGTCATGAAGACTCATCTAGAATAATTTCATGAAGATCTTTCATGTTTCTAGTACCATACAAGGTTTTCAAGTGGTGATGACCATTATACTTCATATTTCATGTTTTCCTGCTTAATGCCATCCTATTTCAAATGAGTGATGTGTCGAGGTGATTCCTTGAAGAATGGTGCTATGAAGGATGCTTAGGACTGGAATAAGCATGAATTGGGGTCCGCAAAGCGCATGGTTTCTTCTGGTGTAGAGTGTTGTTCATGATAGCTCTTACCCTATGCAAGTTTCATGTTGTGTAATCTCTGGCCAACTTGTAAAAATATAATATTCTTGTTGTATTTGCTAACTTGTAATAAAATCAGTGTAATGTCATGTATATATTGTAAACCTAGTTGGTCTAGGTAAGGCATGATTGTGAAGATGAATATGTGAGTGTGAAAAAGAGCCAAGTATGAATATTATATGCACTATGATGTGTGACTGAAGGAGAAAGACCAAAAGAGTTGGAGGCCATCCAAATTCATCTTGAATAAACTTCTGTGACAAGAGGAAAGTAAAGAGTGCACCAAATTGATCCAATCATTAGAAGAAGTAGAATTACAATTATCAAAGGTGTGAGTCTCAATGTCAGTTTTTAGACGATAGAAGGACTGTGATACTGTAATCATCTTTGAGTTTGTTCTCAGATTAGGAAGTAGTTTCTTCCTTGGGTTGTATCCCTAAAACAAATTCAGCATGGAGTTGTATCTTCCTTGGGAGTGACCCTAAAACCGTTCTTCAAGGAGTAGTATCTTCCTTGGGTTGTTTCCCTAAAACAAAGTTAGCATGGAGTAGTAGCTTCCTTGGGTTGTATCCCTAAAACAAAGTCAGCATGGAGTAGTAGCTTCTTTGGGTTGTAGCCCTAAAACAAAGTTGTTATTTTGAGCTTCATATATTGTGAGTTAATCCTTACCATGGTTTTTCACTTGTTGGGTTTTCCACATATATCTAGTGTTATGTTTTGATGTGCATTGTGTTGATCTTTCATGTTAATGTTAATGTTGTAATGCTTAAATTTTAATCTGCTCTGGAGGATTTGAAGTTTGTTTAGATACTGATTCACCCCCCTCTCAGTATCTTGGTGTGTTCAACAATTTGTGTCAGAGCTAAGTTACTCAAAATAAGCTTAACCGCTTGAGGAAGGTTCGAGATGGCTCCTAATGGATCTCACAAGGTACTTATGTTTGATGGAACAAATTATTCCTTTTGGAAGCTAAGGATGGAAAGTTATCCATCTTCTCTAGGGTTTGGTTTATGGAAAGCTATTTTAAAGGGCTACACTACTCCTAGTTCTAAGCCTACAGATGCTAATGAGATTAGGTTGTATGATAATAATGCCAAGTAAAGAGCACTATTATGAGTGGGCTAGAGGATTCAGAACTTCTAAAGGTAATGATTTGCAAATCTACCAAGGATGTATGGGTAAAACTTGAAAGCATTTATGAAGGAGACAATAAAGTAAAGAAAGCCAAGATGCAAATCTTCAAGAGCAAATTTGAGACCTTTAGGATGACAGAAGATGAAGGCATTGCTAGTTGCATGCTCTGAGTGGATGAAATAGTTAATGGTATCACTAGTCTCAGTGGTAAAGTGAAAGAAAATGAAATTGTGAAGAAGTTACTAAGAACTCTTCCCAGATGTTACAGTCATAAGGTACATGTTATTAAGGAAACTTAGGATTTGGATACATATATAGTAGATCAATTGTTTGGATCTCTCACAACTTTTGAAATGAGAGAATTTCACAAAGGTGTTCCAAAGAAGGAAGTAGCATTCAAAGCAAGTAAGAAGACAAAAGATGAAGCAGTTGATTGAGATGATGATTTTGATAAGGTAGAAGCAAACTTTGTAAGAACTTTGAAGAAAGGCACAGGAAAATATAGAGGTAAGTTACCTTTTAAATATTGAATGTTGTTAACAAAAAGGATGATATTAAAAAATGTGAAGAGACTGATACCTCACAAGGTGACCAAAACAATGATAGATCAATGGTGGCATGGACTACCTTTCATGCAAGAGAAGAATCCATGGCTTGGTTAATTGATAGTGGATGTTCTAATCATATCACCAGTGACAAGGAGAAGTTTATCATCCTTGAGAAGTGGAATGGTGGAGCTGTTAAGTTTGGTGGTGATGAGTCAGCTCACAAATCTATGAAAAGGGTGATATAACTATTGATGGGAAGAATAGGACTGAGGATGTTCTCTATGTCAAAGGACTAAAGCATAATCTTCTTAGTATTAGTTAAATGTGCAGTAAAGGATACAATCTTACCTTTCATGCCAAAGGTTGTGAAATCAAGAATGTAGGGTTTGAAAAACTAGTTGCAGAAGGCATCAACTCATATGGTGATATCTATCATCTAAAGGAGGTAAATGGAAGAACATGCTTATTGGCTCAATCCAGTGAGTGTTGGCTATGACATAAGAGAATGGGACACATCAACTTTGAAAATATGGTAAAGATCAGCTCTGTTCATGTGGTGAGAGATATGCCCAAGATAACCAAGCCTACAAACACATTATGCAAGGAATGCCAAATGGGAAAGCAGACAAAAACAAATTTCAATAGCAAGGAGTATTCTTCTTCAATGCCATTGGAGCTGATTCACACTAACCTATGTGGCCCTACAAGAGTAAAGAGTCAACAAGGTCAAAGGTATTTCATGTTACTTATTGATGATTATTCTAGAATGACTTCGGTTACTTTCTTAAGAGAAAAATCAGATGCCTTTGATAAGTTTAAGGTTTTCAAAGCTATGGTTGAGAATGAAATGGATACTAAGATCAAATGTTTAAGGTCTGATAGAGGAGGTGAGTTTACTTCAAATGAATTTGATAAGTTTTGTGAAGATCATGGTATTAGGATACATCTGTCAGCTTCTAGGATCCCTCAGCAACATGGGGTAGTGGAAAGGAAGAATGGGACTATGAAAGAGATGGCTAGGGCAATGTTGAAGGATGCAGGTCTACCTAACATGTACTAGAAGGAAGAAGTTCACACTGTTGTCTATCTGACTAACAAAGTATAGTTAAGGGTCAATAACACTAAGACCCCTTATGATCTATGGTATGTAAATCCTCCTACTATTAGATACTTCAAGATCTTTGGCAGCAAATTCTATATTAGAAGACATGAAGAAAACCTAGGAAAGTTTGATTCAAGAAGTGGTGAAGGGAGCTTTCTTGGTTACTCAACTAGAAGCAAGGCTTATAGATGCTATAACAAGAGATTGGGGAAGATGATTGAAAGCACAAATGTCAAAGTAGATGAAGACTTGTATCAGATCTCACAAGAAACAAAAGACTCCATATCTAATATTTTTCCATGCATTAAAGAAGAAGAAGAAGAAGAAGAGGATAAAGAAGAAAAGGAGTAAGAACTAGTACAAATACCCAAGACTCCAGCAAAGTATGTTTAGAAGAATCATTCAGCAGATTAGATCATTGGGGACAAGGATAAATGTGTGCTGACCAGGATAAGTTTTGCAAATGCACATGAGCAAGTAAACTTGTGTTTAATATCAAAGGTATAACCCAAAACCTTTGTTGATTCTAGAAAAGATGATGGTTAAATAAACGCAATGGAAGAAGAATTGGATTAGATTGAGAAGAATCAGACATGGGAGTTGGTTCCCAGACCAGCCAATAAGAATGTGCTAGGAACAAAGTGGGTGTTCCGGAACAAGCTGAAGGAGGAAGGTAAAGTTGTGAGGAACAAAGCAAGATTAGTGTGTAAAGGATATTCACAAGTTAAAGGCATTGAATTTAAGGAAACCTATGCTCTAGTAGCCAAGATGGAGGTGATCACAATGTTTCTTATTCTTTCTACTCACAAGAACTTTAAGGTTTATTAGATGGATGTCAATTCAACATTTTTAAATGGTGATCTAGTGAAGGAAGTCTACTATGAGAAACCAGATGGTTTTTAGATATTAGAAGATCTGGACATGGTGTGTAGACTCAAGAAAGATTTGTATGGTCTCAAGCAAGCACCTAAGGTTTGGTATGCTAGGTTGGACAAGTACTTACTTTAGCAGGGCTTCAAGAAAGGTACTACAGATAGCAATATTTACATCAAGGAAGAGGGAGATATGATATTAATAGTTGCAGTATATGTTGATGACATCATCTTTGGTGGAGATGATGATATGTGTAAGAGGTTTGTAGAGGAGATGCAAAAAGAGTTTGAGATGTCTATGATTGGTGAGATGTCTTTCTTCCTTGGACTTCAAATTGCTCAACTAGATGATGTTATCTTTAATTCTTAGGCTAAATATGTTAGAGAGTTGAAGAAGTTTGGTATGGAGAATTCAAAACCAGTGAGTACTCCCATGGTCACTAGATGCCACTTGAGAAAGGATGATGAGTCTTTGGAGGTTGATTAGACTTCCTATAGATCTATGATTGGAGGATTGTTGTACTTGACTACTTCTAGACCTGATATTATGCATGCAGTATGTGTAGTTTCCATATATCAATCTAATCCCAAGAAAACAAATGAGAAGGTAGTGAAAAGAATATTTAGATACTTGAAAGGAACTCTAGGTTATGGCTTATAGTATCCAAGAGGTAATGACTTTGATCTGAGTGCCTGCACTGATGCTGATTGGACTGGTTGTGTTGATGATAGAAGAAGTACAAGTGGTGGTGCTTTCCTTTGAGGAAGTAGATTGGTTTCATGGTAAAGCAAGAAGTAATATTCAATGTCATTATCAACTATAGAGGCAGAGTATATTGTAGCAGCATCCTGCTATACACAAGTGTTATGGATGAAGCAAACCTTAAATGATATCAAGGTATTGTATGATGAGCCTATTCCTATTTTGTGTGATAATACAAGTGCTATCAATATTTCCAAGAGTCCAGTGATACACTCTAGAACCAAGCATATAGAAATTAAGTATCACTTTTTGAGAGAGAAGGTTGCAAATAAGGAAGTAAGGTTGGAATATGTTCCAACAAAGGATTAGATTGCAGATATTTTCACAAAGGCTCTTGCAAAGGACACTTTTGAGGATCTCCAGTAGAGGTTAGGGGTAATTGCCCCTCCTTATTGCTAGATGCATAGTGGTGCATCTATCTAGGGGGAGTGGTTCATGTTACATCTATTTCCTGGACTAACGGTGGCTACCTCTTAGGGGGAGCAGGTAGTGGTTTTTTATGATAGGGGGAGTCTGTTTGTTGCAAGAAATTATGCCCTAAGGGAGAAGAGGTTTCCCTTTGTTCTTGATGTCAAAGGGGGAGAATGTGCAAGTATGTGTTGCAATCAATGCCAAAGGGGCAGATTGTGACACATATGGTTCCTAAGGTTGTCATTGATGTCAACACTATTACAAGGTTTTCATTAATGTCAACACTATCATGGATGTGTGACGGTGTTCATGGTTGGATGTCATGTCCTATCCAGTAGAGAAGATGCAGTTCATGGTTGGATGTCATGTTGAATATAATGTGGTTACTAAATTTCATGGTTTGATGTCATGCCTCAGTCAATATAGAGTTGATTATGAAGACATATTAAGATGGGAATTAGAATCATCAAGAAGATACATTAATATGGGAATTAGAAGCATCAAGAAGATACATTAATATCAAAATTAGAAGCAGTAAGATGATTAGATGTGTTGCTGACATTGGGGAGATGTTACTAATGGTCTAAATTGTATTGTATTCTCTCTCTTGTTGTTCCTAAGAATGTATGTGTTGATACAAAGAAGGTTTGGCCTCTGGATGTTGGTGAAAGTTCCTACTACAGAAAGACTATTTTGAAGACTGTTTAGGAGATTGATCTACATCTTCATGCTTTTGATGTTGTATCTCTACAGAGTGGAAGATAGCCTCATATAGTGTCAAAGCATGTATGTTCCAAGTTTCATATTGTTTGGACCACCGGAAGAGTGTTTTGTAGTTGACAATTTGGAGACATTGTTGTTCCTAAAGAAGGTATTTATAGTACTGCAATGTTTGGCTCCACATTCCTCCACATTTGAAGATATAGTCATGCGGTTCAAAATTTAAGATAAGTATGATGTAAAGGTGCTAAATCTAAAGTTTTAGATCATTTGTCCCTCCATAGAAAAATTTATGAAAGATAGTTTTCTAGTCTGTGCTCTGGTAGAATTGAGTAACGATGAGGTCTGTTTGGAATGCACCACATTTCTTTGTGGTGATAGCTATGGCTATACGGTTTTAAGAAAATGTTCACAGAAGGGTATAAGTGCATCCATATGAGTTTCAGGTGTTTTAGAGGTCTGCAAGCTTAGTTTCTCAATGAAAATGTGTTACAATGTGTTCCAGATGGCTGCTTGATCTCAATATGCATGTTTTAAGGTATGTGGCACAATGTATTTGTTGTGCAAAGTTAGAGGTGTATCTGAAGGTGTTGTATGAGTCATGAAGACTCGTATGGAATAATTTCATGAAGATGTTTCATGTTTCTAGTAGTGCACAAGGTTTTCAAGTGGTGATGACCGTTATACTTCATATTTCATGTTTTCTTGCTTAAGGCTATCTTATTTCAAATGAGCGATGTGTGCGGAGGTGATTCCTTGAAGAACAATGCTATGAAGGATGTTCAGGACTGGACTAAGCATGAATTGGGGTCTACAAAGCATGTGGTTTCTTCTGGTGTAGCGTGTTGTTCATGATAGGGCTTACCCTATGCAAGTTTCATGTTTTGTATCTCTGGTTGACTTGTAAAATGTAATATTCTTGTTGTATTGGCCAACTTATAATGAAATCAATGTAATGTCATGTATATATTGTAAACCTAGTTGGTCTAGGTAAGGCATGATTGTGAAGATGAATATGTGAGTGTGAAAAAGAGAAAAGTATGAATATTACATGCACCATGATGTGTGACTGAAGGAGAAAGAGCAGATGAGTTAGAGGCCATCTTGATTCATCTTGAAGACACTTATGTGATAGGAGGAAAGTAAAGAGTGTGGTTAATTGATCCAATCATTAGAAGAAGAAGAATTGCAATCATCAAAGGTGTGAGTCTCAATGTTAGTTTTCAGACAGTAGAAGGACTGTCATACTATAATCATCTCTAAGTTTGTTCTTAGATTAGGAAGTAGTTGCTTCCTTGGGTTGTAGCCCTAAAAAAAGTTAGCAAGGAGTTGTAGCTTCCTTGGAATGACCCAAAAACCTTTTTTCAAGGAGTAGTAGCTTCCTTGGGTTGTAGCCCTAAAACAAAGTTGTTATTTTGAGCTTCATATATTATGAGTTAATCCTCGCCATGGTTTTTCCCTTCTTGGGTTTTCTACGTATATCTGGTTTTCTGTGTTTATGTGCATTCTATTGATCTTTCATGTTTATGTTAATGTTGTAATGCTTAAGTTTTAATCTACTCTAGAGGATTTGAAGTTTGTTTAGATACTGATTCATCCCCCCTCTCAATATCCTAGTGGGTTCAATAGGAAGTAGTCCCAAAAATGTTTCAGAGTTGAGGAAGATGGATAAGGAGGAGAAGAAAAGTCCAAATGTAGAAGATTTCATAGAACACATGAAGAATCTACATGAGGAGGTAAGGAAGCAAATCACTATTTAATAAATAGTCAGTATAAGGAGAAAGTAGATAAGAAAAGAAGATTCAAAGAATTCAAAATTGGAGAAGAGGTTATGGTCCACCTCATAAAGGAAAGGTTCCTTATAGGAACATATAATAAGTTGAAGATAAAGAAATTTGGACCTTGTATGATTTTGAAGAAGCATGAATCAGGGAATGGCTATGAAGTTGAGTTACCGTGGTGCAGGAGCACCTACCTGACAGTTGGTCATGATAAGGCAGTTAGTAGTTTAGGTCTTGTTTGTGTTTCCAAGAAGGTCTGTTAGACCATTTGCATGTAATAAGGTCATACTGATCAGGATAAGATCATGCTGACCAGGCTTTTGCTATTTTTAGCTAGTTAGTTATAACAGCTGTCATGATGTATGTTCGGTGGGATCTCCCAGCCGCTTGGAGAGTTCCCAGCCGCTTGGAGTCGGGTCAGTAGTACTCGTAGGCAAATCTTTATAAGCATGAGATCGGTTGATTGGAGATCATCGATCGACAGTCTAGTATTGTATTGCGCAGAGTAGGTTGAGTGTTCTGTGTGAGGAACATCATATTGTATTACATCTGTGAATCAATAAAGATCCTGTTTTGTTTTCTGTTTGATCTCCTTCCTGTAATCGATCGCGGGTTTGAGAGTTTTTCATGGATTTCCTGATCCATTCCACCGGTTGACTCACCTGATCGGTGGAATGGTAATGTACAGTAGGTTAGATGTTAGGTTGTTTTCTGTTTGCATGCAGGTGCACAGGATCGCGGTCGACAGATGCTGAGAAGCCTAGCATCCTCATGTGCTAGGTCAAGTTGATAAACTGGAGTTGGAAGATCACCCTGAGACGGGATCGGGTCATCCCTGGTGGATCGGCGAAGAGAGATTTCGCTAAGTGCAGAAGTTCGTGAAGACGGCAGCATCAGGATATTTCTGCAAATATCCTGCAGTCAGGTTAGGCATCATCATCCGGATAAATGAAGATGAACATGATGCAGTTGAGCGCATGAAGTGCGGGTTCGTCGGGGTGATCATCAGCAGGAGGAGCCGAGGAGTGTATCGGCATCAGGATCATCATATAGGGAATGCCAAACATCCGCATATCGCGAGTAGATGCGGGAGTGGAAGTTGTGTTTTTTCTGACTAAGTATTGAGAAGGTCATCAGGATATGACGTCATCATCATCATGATATACATCATCAGGACATTTCGGAGCAGCAGGATATTGTGAAACTGCGGGTGACGTCATCGTCATCAGGATCTACGTCATCAGGATATCGGGTGACGTCAGCATCGAGTGAACGGTGCGAGGAGTTAGGGTTTGTCATCATCAGGATAATTGGGAAGAACCGGATGTTCGTTATCCTGTTGAATATCATGATGCTGTTGCTTGTATCATCGGGCAGTGGAGCGTCGAAGGGAAGGTGTTGAAGGTCGTCATCAGGATATTTGGAGCAACCGGATGTTGAATATCCTGCTGACGAAGGTGATGTTAAATATCATGATGAGGCCGCTAGAGCTTGGCGCCCGATGAACAGTGCAACCGGAGGATGTTTGCGCCTGTTGAACATCATGATGATGTTGAAGGTAGAGAAGACAGAAATTGTCGGTGAGGTGAACAGTGGACGTCAGGAGGATGTTCGCGCTGGTCGGACATGATGATGATGAGGTTGGTCTGCAGACATTCATGCTATATGCGAATGATATAGTGTGGATGCCTCTGCATCATAGTGGTATCAGAGCTCAGCAAAAGGTCTGGGCTGTTGTGTGTTGATTCTGTCACTGAAAGGGCAGAGGTAGAGATAGAGTTGATTGTGTGAGTTGTGTGTTGTGATTGAGAGGTTGACAAAATGCCTCCTAAGGGTAGTGGTACTGCAAGGGAATTGCAGGAGATGAAGGAAAAACATGCTAGAGAGATGAGGAAGATGAAGGAGCTTGCTGAAGCACTTCAAGCCAGGCTGACAGCCCTGGAAAAGAACAAAAAGAGGGAAGTGGAAGACAGTGAGTCTGAAGAAGAGGCAGATACTGTTGAAGAGTATGAAGAGGTAGCTGAAGATCTGGATGCTGAAGACCAGAGATTGGCAAAACTGTTAAAGGCAGTGCAGAGTGAAAAACCTAAGGTAAAGGTTGATGTTTCCAAGTATACTGGAAGTTTGAATGAAGATGAGTTGTTGGATTGGATTGCTGCACTGGATAATCACTTTGAATGTGAAGATGTTGCTGAGGATCAGAAGGTAAAAATTGCAAAGACCAAGTTAGGAGGTCATGCTTTGGTATGGTGGGATTATATACAATCTGAGAGAAGGAAGCAAGGGAAGTCTAAGATCACTTCTTGGGATAAGATGGTAGCAAGGATAAAGGGTAAATTCTTGCCAAGGGATTATGAAATCCAGATGTTTAAGAAGCTGCAATTTTTAAAGCAGAAAGACAGGGATGTGAAATCATATACTGAGGAATTTTATCTGTTGAGTATGAGATCTGGTCATCATGAGAATGAGGTAGAAAAGGTGGCTAGGTACTTGGCAGGTTTGAGGTTTAACATACAGGATGAGTTAGTGTTAGCTAACCCTAAGAATGTGGAGGATTGTTATCAAATGGCAATCAGGATTGAAGAAAAGCTGAATAGAGGACATGATAAGTCCATGAGAGGAAGAGGAAACAATAGGGGAAGAGGAGCAGCCCCTGCACAAAAGCAACCCAATGAGGTTCAAGAAGACACTGGTAAAGGACAAGGACAGTCTGATTTCAGAGGTGGATGGAAAGGTAATAGAGGAAGATTTGGAGGTGGTAGAGGTTCTACTACATTTTCAGGAAAGTGTTACACCTGTGGAGAGTTTGGTCATCCATCTTTCAAATGTCCAGAAAACAAAGGTTCATCATCCAGAAATGATAGAACAAGTGACAAGAGGGTACAACTGGTACAAGAAGAGAAAGAAGAAGAAAGTGCAAACAGAGGTCCTGAGAATTTTGGCTATCCAGAGAGTGGAGAATCACTGATGTTAAGGAAAACAAGTTTGCAGGCATCAAAGGATCTGGTGCAAAGAAGAGCTCTTTTCAAAACCACATGTAAGAGCAAAGGTAAGGTATGTAAAGTTGTCATTGATACTGGTTCAACAGACAACATGGTATCTCAGGAGATGGTTGATAAACTGAAGCTGGAAAGGATTCCACATCCACACCCTTACAAGGCATCTTGGGTGAGTGATAGGCAATCACTTTTTGTCTCTGAACAGGCATATGTGGATTTCCAGATTGGACCATATCAGGATAGAATTTTGTGTGACATATTGCCTATGGAATGTTGTCACCTACTGTTGGGTAGACCATGGCAATTTGATAGAAGGGTACTGTATGATGGGTATGCTAATACCTACACCATCAAGAAGGATGGGAAGACTATTAAGTTGATGCCATTGCAGGCAAAAGCTGCAGCACATAAGGCAGCTCAAATCATTTTAATGGGAAAGAAGGAGTATATGCAGATGCCTAGAGGAGCAGGCATGAAGGCAGTTCAGGACACTGCAGGGAAAGGAGTTGTTACAGACAACAAGCTGAAGACAGTTTCAGTTGTGACTGACAGAGGTCAGCAGCAGGTTCAGCAACAGGGGTGCAAACAGCCACCAGTTCAGAGGAATGACAAGGATGTTGTCATAGTTGGGACTATTGTTTGTCCTATGAGAGTTGAAAGGAAGATAGACTTGAACACTTCAGGAGTTCAAGAGGCAGTTCAGCCAGAGGTTCTGGTCAGACAATCTGACAAACACAGAGATAACCTGAGAAAGGCCTACATCAACAGGCATGAGGATTTACTTGCCAGCAAGCAAGTTACAGTTCAGAAGTCTTGGAGCAGCCAAGAGACAGCAGCAGCTAAAGCTGGAATAGGTCAGAAGATTGACAAAGCAAAGTGTACAGGTGGAAGACTTCCACATGCTAAACTCATGGGACATGAGTTCTTTTCTGTTGGGGAGTATGGTGCAGGAGCACCTACCTGACAGTTGGTCATGATAAGGCAGTTAGTAGTTTAGGTCTTGTTTGTGTTTCCAAGAAGGTCTGTTAGACCATTTGCATGTAATAAGGTCATACTGATCAGGATAAGATCATGCTGACCAGGCTTTTGCTATTTTTAGCTAGTTAGTTATAACAGCTGTCATGATGTATGTTCGGTGGGATCTCCCAGCCGCTTGGAGAGTTCCCAGCCGCTTGGAGTCGGGTCAGTAGTACTCGTAGGCAAATCTTTATAAGCATGAGATCGGTTGATTGGAGATCATCGATCGACAGTCTAGTATTGTATTGTGCAGAGTAGGTTGAGTGTTCTGTGTGAGGAACATCATATTGTATTACATCTGTGAATCAATAAAGATCCTGTTTTGTTTTCTGTTTGATCTCCTTCCTGTAATCGATCGCGGGTTTGAGAGTTTTTCATGGATTTCCTGATCCATTCCACCGGTTGACTCACCTGATCGGTGGAATGGTAATGTACAGTAGGTTAGATGTTAGGTTGTTTTCTGTTTGCATGCAGGTGCACAGGATCGCGGTCGACAGATGCTGAGAAGCCTAGCATCCTCATGTGCTAGGTCAAGTTGATAAACTGGAGTTGGAAGATCACCCTGAGACGGGATCGGGTCATCCCTGGTGGATCGGCGAAGAGAGATTTCGCTAAGTGCAGAAGTTCGTGAAGACGGCAGCATCAGGATATTTCTGCAAATATCCTGCAGTCAGGTTAGGCATCATCATCCGGATAAATGAAGATGAACATGATGCAGTTGAGCGCATGAAGTGCGGGTTCGTCGGGGTGATCATCAGCAGGAGGAGCCGAGGAGTGTATCGGCATCAGGATCATCATATAGGGAATGCCAAACATCCGCATATCGCGAGTAGATGCGGGAGTGGAAGTTGTGTTTTTTCTGACTAAGTATTGAGAAGGTCATCAGGATATGACGTCATCATCATCATGATATACATCATCAGGACATTTCGGAGCAGCAGGATATTGTGAAACTGCGGGTGACGTCATCGTCATCAGGATCTACGTCATCAGGATATCGGGTGACGTCAGCATCGAGTGAACGGTGCGAGGAGTTAGGGTTTGTCATCATCAGGATAATTGGGAAGAACCGGATGTTCGTTATCCTGTTGAATATCATGATGCTGTTGCTTGTATCATCGGGCAGTGGAGCGTCGAAGGGAAGGTGTTGAAGGTCGTCATCAGGATATTTGGAGCAACCGGATGTTGAATATCCTGCTGACGAAGGTGATGTTAAATATCATGATGAGGCCGCTAGAGCTTGGCGCCCGATGAACAGTGCAACCGGAGGATGTTTGCGCCTGTTGAACATCATGATGATGTTGAAGGTAGAGAAGACAGAAATTGTCGGTGAGGTGAACAGTGGACGTCAGGAGGATGTTCGCGCTGGTTGGACATGATGATGATGAGGTTGGTCTGCAGACATTCATGCTATATGCGAATGATATAGTGTGGATGCCTCTGCATCATAGTGGTATCAGAGCTCAGCAAAAGGTCTGGGCTGTTGTGTGTTGATTCTGTCACTGAAAGGGCAGAGGTAGAGATAGAGTTGATTGTGTGAGTTGTGTGTTGTGATTGAGAGGTTGACAAAATGCCTCCTAAGGGTAGTGGTACTGCAAGGGAATTGCAGGAGATGAAGGAAAAACATGCTAGAGAGATGAGGAAGATGAAGGAGCTTGCTGAAGCACTTCAAGCCAGGCTGACAGCCCTGGAAAAGAACAAAAAGAGGGAAGTGGAAGACAGTGAGTCTGAAGAAGAGGCAGATACTGTTGAAGAGTATGAAGAGGTAGCTGAAGATCTGGATGCTGAAGACCAGAGATTGGCAAAACTGTTAAAGGCAGTGCAGAGTGAAAAACCTAAGGTAAAGGTTGATGTTTCCAAGTATACTGGAAGTTTGAATGAAGATGAGTTGTTGGATTGGATTGCTGCACTGGATAATCACTTTGAATGTGAAGATGTTGCTGAGGATCAGAAGGTAAAAATTGCAAAGACCAAGTTAGGAGGTCATGCTTTGGTATGGTGGGATTATATACAATCTGAGAGAAGGAAGCAAGGGAAGTCTAAGATCACTTCTTGGGATAAGATGGTAGCAAGGATAAAGGGTAAATTCTTGCCAAGGGATTATGAAATCCAGATGTTTAAGAAGCTGCAATTTTTAAAGCAGAAAGACAGGGATGTGAAATCATATACTGAGGAATTTTATCTGTTGAGTATGAGATCTGGTCATCATGAGAATGAGGTAGAAAAGGTGGCTAGGTACTTGGCAGGTTTGAGGTTTAACATACAGGATGAGTTAGTGTTAGCTAACCCTAAGAATGTGGAGGATTGTTATCAAATGGCAATCAGGATTGAAGAAAAGCTGAATAGAGGACATGATAAGTCCATGAGAGGAAGAGGAAACAATAGGGGAAGAGGAGCAGCCCCTGCACAAAAGCAACCCAATGAGGTTCAAGAAGACACTGGTAAAGGACAAGGACAGTCTGATTTCAGAGGTGGATGGAAAGGTAATAGAGGAAGATTTGGAGGTGGTAGAGGTTCTACTACATTTTCAGGAAAGTGTTACACCTGTGGAGAGTTTGGTCATCCATCTTTCAAATGTCCAGAAAACAAAGGTTCATCATCCAGAAATGATAGAACAAGTGACAAGAGGGTACAACTGGTACAAGAAGAGAAAGAAGAAGAAAGTGCAAACAGAGGTCCTGAGAATTTTGGCTATCCAGAGAGTGGAGAATCACTGATGTTAAGGAAAACAAGTTTGCAGGCATCAAAGGATCTGGTGCAAAGAAGAGCTCTTTTCAAAACCACATGTAAGAGCAAAGGTAAGGTATGTAAAGTTGTCATTGATACTGGTTCAACAGACAACATGGTATCTCAGGAGATGGTTGATAAACTGAAGCTGGAAAGGATTCCACATCCACACCCTTACAAGGCATCTTGGGTGAGTGATAGGCAATCACTTTTTGTCTCTGAACAGGCATATGTGGATTTCCAGATTGGACCATATCAGGATAGAATTTTGTGTGACATATTGCCTATGGAATGTTGTCACCTACTGTTGGGTAGACCATGGCAATTTGATAGAAGGGTACTGTATGATGGGTATGCTAATACCTACACCATCAAGAAGGATGGGAAGACTATTAAGTTGATGCCATTGCAGGCAAAAGCTGCAGCACATAAGGCAGCTCAAATCATTTTAATGGGAAAGAAGGAGTATATGCAGATGCCTAGAGGAGCAGGCATGAAGGCAGTTCAGGACACTGCAGGGAAAGGAGTTGTTACAGACAACAAGCTGAAGACAGTTTCAGTTGTGACTGACAGAGGTCAGCAGCAGGTTCAGCAACAGGGGTGCAAACAGCCACCAGTTCAGAGGAATGACAAGGATGTTGTCATAGTTGGGACTATTGTTTGTCCTATGAGAGTTGAAAGGAAGATAGACTTGAACACTTCAGGAGTTCAAGAGGCAGTTCAGCCAGAGGTTCTGGTCAGACAATCTGACAAACACAGAGATAACCTGAGAAAGGCCTACATCAACAGGCATGAGGATTTACTTGCCAGCAAGCAAGTTACAGTTCAGAAGTCTTGGAGCAGCCAAGAGACAGCAGCAGCTAAAGCTGGAATAGGTCAGAAGATTGACAAAGCAAAGTGTACAGGTGGAAGACTTCCACATGCTAAACTCATGGGACATGAGTTCTTTTCTGTTGGGGAGTATGGTGCAGGAGCACCTACCTGACAGTTGGTCATGATAAGGCAGTTAGTAGTTTAGGTCTTGTTTGTGTTTCCAAGAAGGTCTGTTAGACCATTTGCATGTAATAAGGTCATACTGATCAGGATAAGATCATGCTGACCAGGCTTTTGCTATTTTTAGCTAGTTAGTTATAACAGCTGTCATGATGTATGTTCGGTGGGATCTCCCAGCCGCTTGGAGAGTTCCCAGCCGCTTGGAGTCGGGTCAGTAGTACTCGTAGGCAAATCTTTATAAGCATGAGATCGGTTGATTGGAGATCATCGATCGACAGTCTAGTATTGTATTGCGCAGAGTAGGTTGAGTGTTCTGTGTGAGGAACATCATATTGTATTACATCTGTGAATCAATAAAGATCCTGTTTTGTTTTCTGTTTGATCTCCTTCCTGTAATCGATCGCGGGTTTGAGAGTTTTTCATGGATTTCCTGATCCATTCCACCGGTTGACTCACCTGATCGGTGGAATGGTAATGTACAGTAGGTTAGATGTTAGGTTGTTTTCTGTTTGCATGCAGGTGCACAGGATCGCGGTCGACAGATGCTGAGAAGCCTAGCATCCTCATGTGCTAGGTCAAGTTGATAAACTGGAGTTGGAAGATCACCCTGAGACGGGATCGGGTCATCCCTGGTGGATCGGCGAAGAGAGATTTCGCTAAGTGCAGAAGTTCGTGAAGACGGCAGCATCAGGATATTTCTGCAAATATCCTGCAGTCAGGTTAGGCATCATCATCCGGATAAATGAAGATGAACATGATGCAGTTGAGCGCATGAAGTGCGGGTTCGTCGGGGTGATCATCAGCAGGAGGAGCCGAGGAGTGTATCGGCATCAGGATCATCATATAGGGAATGCCAAACATCCGCATATCGCGAGTAGATGCGGGAGTGGAAGTTGTGTTTTTTCTGACTAAGTATTGAGAAGGTCATCAGGATATGACGTCATCATCATCATGATATACATCATCAGGACATTTCGGAGTAGCAGGATATTGTGAAACTGCGGGTGACGTCATCGTCATCAGGATCTACGTCATCAGGATATCGGGTGACGTCAGCATCGAGTGAACGGTGCGAGGAGTTAGGGTTTGTCATCATCAGGATAATTGGGAAGAACCGGATGTTCGTTATCCTGTTGAATATCATGATGCTGTTGCTTGTATCATCGGGCAGTGGAGCGTCGAAGGGAAGGTGTTGAAGGTCGTCATCAGGATATTTGGAGCAACCGGATGTTGAATATCCTGCTGACGAAGGTGATGTTAAATATCATGATGAGGCCGCTAGAGCTTGGCGCCCGATGAACAGTGCAACCGGAGGATGTTTGCGCCTGTTGAACATCATGATGATGTTGAAGGTAGAGAAGACAGAAATTGTCGGTGAGGTGAACAGTGGACGTCAGGAGGATGTTCGCGCTGGTCGGACATGATGATGATGAGGTTGGTCTGCAGACATTCATGCTATATGCGAATGATATAGTGTGGATGCCTCTGCATCATAGTGGTATCAGAGCTCAGCAAAAGGTCTGGGCTGTTGTGTGTTGATTCTGTCACTGAAAGGGCAGAGGTAGAGATAGAGTTGATTGTGTGAGTTGTGTGTTGTGATTGAGAGGTTGACAAAATGCCTCCTAAGGGTAGTGGTACTGCAAGGGAATTGCAGGAGATGAAGGAAAAACATGCTAGAGAGATGAGGAAGATGAAGGAGCTTGCTGAAGCACTTCAAGCCAGGCTGACAGCCCTGGAAAAGAACAAAAAGAGGGAAGTGGAAGACAGTGAGTCTGAAGAAGAGGCAGATACTGTTGAAGAGTATGAAGAGGTAGCTGAAGATCTGGATGCTGAAGACCAGAGATTGGCAAAACTGTTAAAGGCAGTGCAGAGTGAAAAACCTAAGGTAAAGGTTGATGTTTCCAAGTATACTGGAAGTTTGAATGAAGATGAGTTGTTGGATTGGATTGCTGCACTGGATAATCACTTTGAATGTGAAGATGTTGCTGAGGATCAGAAGGTAAAAATTGCAAAGACCAAGTTAGGAGGTCATGCTTTGGTATGGTGGGATTATATACAATCTGAGAGAAGGAAGCAAGGGAAGTCTAAGATCACTTCTTGGGATAAGATGGTAGCAAGGATAAAGGGTAAATTCTTGCCAAGGGATTATGAAATCCAGATGTTTAAGAAGCTGCAATTTTTAAAGCAGAAAGACAGGGATGTGAAATCATATACTGAGGAATTTTATCTGTTGAGTATGAGATCTGGTCATCATGAGAATGAGGTAGAAAAGGTGGCTAGGTACTTGGCAGGTTTGAGGTTTAACATACAGGATGAGTTAGTGTTAGCTAACCCTAAGAATGTGGAGGATTGTTATCAAATGGCAATCAGGATTGAAGAAAAGCTGAATAGAGGACATGATAAGTCCATGAGAGGAAGAGGAAACAATAGGGGAAGAGGAGCAGCCCCTGCACAAAAGCAACCCAATGAGGTTCAAGAAGACACTGGTAAAGGATAAGGACAGTCTGATTTCAGAGGTGGATGGAAAGGTAATAGAGGAAGATTTGGAGGTGGTAGAGGTTCTACTACATTTTCAGGAAAGTGTTACACCTGTGGAGAGTTTGGTCATCCATCTTTCAAATGTCCAGAAAACAAAGGTTCATCATCCAGAAATGATAGAACAAGTGACAAGAGGGTACAACTGGTACAAGAAGAGAAAGAAGAAGAAAGTGCAAACAGAGGTCCTGAGAATTTTGGCTATCCAGAGAGTGGAGAATCACTGATGTTAAGGAAAACAAGTTTGCAGGCATCAAAGGATCTGGTGCAAAGAAGAGCTCTTTTCAAAACCACATGTAAGAGCAAAGGTAAGGTATGTAAAGTTGTCATTGATACTGGTTCAACAGACAACATGGTATCTCAGGAGATGGTTGATAAACTGAAGCTGGAAAGGATTCCACATCCACACCCTTACAAGGCATCTTGGGTGAGTGATAGGCAATCACTTTTTGTCTCTGAACAGGCATATGTGGATTTCCAGATTGGACCATATCAGGATAGAATTTTGTGTGACATATTGCCTATGGAATGTTGTCACCTACTGTTGGGTAGACCATGGCAATTTGATAGAAGGGTACTGTATGATGGGTATGCTAATACCTACACCATCAAGAAGGATGGGAAGACTATTAAGTTGATGCCATTGCAGGCAAAAGCTGCAGCACATAAGGCAGCTCAAATCATTTTAATGGGAAAGAAGGAGTATATGCAGATGCCTAGAGGAGCAGGCATGAAGGCAGTTCAGGACACTGCAGGGAAAGGAGTTGTTACAGACAACAAGCTGAAGACAGTTTCAGTTGTGACTGACAGAGGTCAGCAGCAGGTTCAGCAACAGGGGTGCAAACAGCCACCAGTTCAGAGGAATGACAAGGATGTTGTCATAGTTGGGACTATTGTTTGTCCTATGAGAGTTGAAAGGAAGATAGACTTGAACACTTCAGGAGTTCAAGAGGCAGTTCAGCCAGAGGTTCTGGTCAGACAATCTGACAAACACAGAGATAACCTGAGAAAGGCCTACATCAACAGGCATGAGGATTTACTTGCCAGCAAGCAAGTTACAGTTCAGAAGTCTTGGAGCAGCCAAGAGACAGCAGCAGCTAAAGCTGGAATAGGTCAGAAGATTGACAAAGCAAAGTGTACAGGTGGAAGACTTCCACATGCTAAACTCATGGGACATGAGTTCTTTTCTGTTGGGGAGTATGGTGCAGGAGCACCTACCTGACAGTTGGTCATGATAAGGCAGTTAGTAGTTTAGGTCTTGTTTGTGTTTCCAAGAAGGTCTGTTAGACCATTTGCATGTAATAAGGTCATACTGATCAGGATAAGATCATGCTGACCAGGCTTTTGCTATTTTTAGCTAGTTAGTTATAACAGCTGTCATGATGTATGTTCGGTGGGATCTCCCAGCCGCTTGGAGAGTTCCCAGCCGCTTGGAGTCGGGTCAGTAGTACTCGTAGGCAAATCTTTATAAGCATGAGATCGGTTGATTGGAGATCATCGATCGACAGTCTAGTATTGTATTGCGCAGAGTAGGTTGAGTGTTCTGTGTGAGGAACATCATATTGTATTACATCTGTGAATCAATAAAGATCCTGTTTTGTTTTCTGTTTGATCTCCTTCCTGTAATCGATCGCGGGTTTGAGAGTTTTTCATGGATTTCCTGATCCATTCCACCGGTTGACTCACCTGATCGGTGGAATGGTAATGTACAGTAGGTTAGATGTTAGGTTGTTTTCTGTTTGCATGCAGGTGCACAGGATCGCGGTTGACAGATGCTGAGAAGCCTAGCATCCTCATGTGCTAGGTCAAGTTGATAAACTGGAGTTGGAAGATCACCCTGAGACGGGATCGGGTCATCCCTGGTGGATCGGCGAAGAGAGATTTCGCTAAGTGCAGAAGTTCGTGAAGACGGCAGCATCAGGATATTTCTGCAAATATCCTGCAGTCAGGTTAGGCATCATCATCCGGATAAATGAAGATGAACATGATGCAGTTGAGCGCATGAAGTGCGGGTTCGTCGGGGTGATCATCAGCAGGAGGAGCCCAGGAGTGTATCGGCATCAGGATCATCATATAGGGAATGCCAAACATCCGCATATCGCGAGTAGATGCGGGAGTGGAAGTTGTGTTTTTTCTGACTAAGTATTGAGAAGGTCATCAGGATATGACGTCATCATCATCATGATATACATCATCAGGACATTTCGGAGCAGCAGGATATTGTGAAACTGCGGGTGACGTCATCGTCATCAGGATCTACGTCATCAGGATATCGGGTGACGTCAGCATCGAGTGAACGGTGCGAGGAGTTAGGGTTTGTCATCATCAGGATAATTGGGAAGAACCGGATGTTCGTTATCCTGTTGAATATCATGATGCTGTTGCTTGTATCATCGGGCAGTGGAGCGTCGAAGGGAAGGTGTTGAAGGTCGTCATCAGGATATTTGGAGCAACCGGATGTTGAATATCCTGCTGACGAAGGTGATGTTAAATATCATGATGAGGCCGCTAGAGCTTGGCGCCCGATGAACAGTGCAACCGGAGGATGTTTGCGCCTGTTGAACATCATGATGATGTTGAAGGTAGAGAAGACGGAAATTGTCGGTGAGGTGAACAGTGGACGTCAGGAGGATGTTCGCGCTGGTCGGACATGATGATGATGAGGTTGGTCTGCAGACATTCATGCTATATGCGAATGATATAGTGTGGATGCCTCTGCATCATACCGAGTGGGATAAATATTTCACCTATGTTCAATATTGTTGATTTGACATAATATCATGAAGGAGGTATAGAATATGGACCAATAGAAGGATAGTGGCATATCCAACACCTATTTTAGAGAAGGAATAAATTGAAGAAATATTAGATAACCATGTGGAAAGGAGCACAAGGAACAAACAATACGAAGAATACTTGGTCAAATGGAAAGGAAGACCTATTGAAGATTCATCATGGTTATCCAAATCAAAGGTTGATCCTCTTGGTCTCCCTCAAACAATGAAGATGTGACAAGGTCACTTCTCAAACAACCCTGGGTGTCTGATGCAAAAGCATCCAGAGGTGTAAGAACAAACTTGCATCACCCAAAAAACATTTTGTTGTTTTATTTTTAGTAAAAGGCTAAAATAGTAACCTCCTATTTTTATAAATTTTGCATTTGAGCACATATATGCCTAAAAATTTACCCAAAGCTCTAGAATTGTAAAGTCAACCTATGGTAAAAATTTTAGTTAAAGATCATTTGCATATAGTGAGATATTAAAGTTTCAGGGTCCAAAAATCCTATTAAAAATGTTAAATTTGAATTTTGAACCTTAAAATGATCGAATGGGGCCTAATCAATTTTTGATAAATTCTTGATTTGGCAAAAGTGTCGAATAGGTCTCTTCATGAGCTTTCCAACACATCAAATAGTTCATCAATCAGGTATTTGGATCAAAAGTTATGGCCTTCAGAAGTTGGGCCTCCTATATCAAAAAATGTGAAAACATGTTGGACATGAATAAGAGTTGTAAGGGGGAGTTACATGTGTTTATATGTGTTTTAACACCTCATAAAGCTTTTTTTATTGGAAAAATTTTGGGCACCACTTTTGGGTGGTTTTAGCTCATGGCTTTGTAGTTACCTCCTGATAATTTCATGTATTATATCTCCTATATATCAAGTTCTTGAGATTGAGGTGGTGTGAGAGAGCATGATAGATGTGATTTGTCTCTAGATCTCTAGTTTGAAACACTCCTGTGAAATCTTTCCTTCCAAGTATATTGTAATTTTTTGAGATTTATGAATAATATATTGAGCTTTTTTTTTGGTGGGTTTCTTCTCTCGAAAGGGTTTTCCCCACATAAATCACTATTGTTCTCATTAGTTTAAATTTGTTGTTGTAAGTGTGTTGGGTGGAGTTCACTCTCATCACCTTATTTTATTCTAGTCATATCTTTAAGCACATGCCAATACTAGCTTTGGGAGTTGTAGGGACACAGGGAATGCAATAGCATGAACCAAGCTAGAGACTGCCATGCACTATTCTTGAAAGGTTCTATCCCCTTGTTTGTTACCCTTTGCAAAAATTCCTAGACATCAACATGCCCTACATCAATGTCACCAATCTTTAGATATGGAAAAACCATCTTTGATGGGGGGTGATGCCCCTTAAAATTGTACTTTGTTTCTTTTGTTGGGAGTTCTACTTGCATTTCTATAATCACACACCAACCATTTATTAGTGCATACTCTAGATTATCATATATAGTACATTTCATAGTTTAAAACACATCCTTTGAAACAAATTGACATAAAATGAACTAGAGAAAATAGTCAGTTATATATATTCCTTATAAAACATCGGAGACCCCAGTAGTCTGATACCTCCCCAAAGGATAGTACTCTATGAAACATTAGGCATCGAAGCTTGGGGAGACCCTATAACCTATACCTTAAACACCCAAAATATTGTGACACCCTAATCTTTATTAGAGGTAGAGGATGTAAAATTTTTTGGGGATCGGAGGTCAAAGATATCACCAAACTCATACCAAAATAGCAAGCAAAACCCCACCATTCTAACCCACCAATCTTGAAATATTAATAAATTAATATGTTAGGGATCAGGGATTGGGGTGACCTTAAAACTTATGCTTAAAATGAAAAAGAAAACAAGTAAGACTTGTTACCAGAAATATTGTCAAAGTATTAAACTATCAATAAACCAATAATCTCAATAGAAATTACAAATAATAAAGATCAAATAACAAAGAACAAACCATGCAAACGTTGTTACTTTGCTGCTTCCATTGTTCGCCTAATCTCAATTGATCTTTTGTATGAATGAAGCCCTCAGAAAGTGCACTTCCTTGCTTTGTTCTTCAAGATGATAATGGAGAGATGGCTATGATACTTCTTGTAATGAAGATGAGATTCAATACAATAAAAAGTGTGATCACAAGCTATGGATATAGATTTGGGTGCCAAAGACACGCTGTGAATTCTGTAGAGTAACATTACTAAAAGATTGGATGATTGAAATGGAGGAACAGGGTTCAATTTATAGACTTGAGAGAAAGAAGATCAACGATATAGAAAGAATGAGAAGATCAACGGTTGAGAAGACTTGAAAGGATGTGTGTGAATAGAAAGAAGACAAGTGTCACACAAAAGTTGTTTTGTTTGAGTTAACTGCTTTCTTTTATAAAGATAAGATTAGATTTCATAAATTAGAAAGCTTTTTTCTAATTTAAGAGTTGTTGATAAAAACAAGATAGAATAAATCAATTAACTCAAATTGTGATTTGCTTTTTGCATGATTTGAGAGAAATTAAATAATAAATTATTTAATTTTGTGTGCATGAAGAAGAAGAATTATTTTTAGAAGATTTGGAAGATTTTTGAAGAATTTGAAGATAAGAAAGCAAATTAAATAAATAAATTTATTTAATTGTTTGTGCATGATTTGGAAGAATGAATAAAATATTTGATTGTATTTTATTTTTAGAGATTGAGAGAATTTAAATAAATTTGATTGATTTATTTAAATTTGGAAGAAGAATTGACTTAATTAGATAATGAAAATTATTTAATTGTTTGGAAGAATTTAATTAAATAAAGAATATTATTTAATTATTGGAAGACATTAGAAGAGGTAATTAAATAATTTGATATTTAATTAACTTAGAGGAATATGAATCAAATAAATAAATTGATTTATTTATTGATAGAGGAATTTAGATGGAATAAATATTAAGAATATTTATTTATATAGAATCATGTCATTTTTAGGTGTATACATTTTTCTCCTCTTTGATGTAATGTGTTTTATCACTTTGCTTCAAAGAATAGATTCCCTGATAATGATACATGCCCCAGTTTGCCCCTGGTACAAGTTATGATGGTAGGATGCCCCCTTGGGAGATTGGACGGGAAGAAAGTTTGAGGGCATGAGATGGACAATCTCATGAAGAAGAAGGTGAAAGACTGGTTAGGATGAAGAAAAATGGTATGAAGAAAGAACTGAATGATACGATATGTAAGATAAAATGATGACACACACAAGCAAGCAAGCATGTATAAATGATACAAGAACAAACAAGGTATTGTCCTTGTCAAGCAGTAAACCATTGATTAATCGATATTGATTGACGATAGTGTTGTCATTGAGGGGAATGATAGATCCCTAGAGCAACACGAAAGATAGTGTTGTCATGGTGGGGAACTATAGGTCCCTAGAGCAACACGATAGGCCTGAAAAAGATACATCTCACTGATAATTATGACTAATTGAGTTGGTTTACGACCAAACAAGGATCAAGACCACTGATTGTGATTGGATCATTTAACAAGATTGACTTGACTTGATTGGTATGGATTAAGGATGGACTTGCATTTAGATCATTGCTCAGACTGACTGGATTGGGATGAGAGATACGATGATAGATAGAAACTTGGTTGATAGAAGAATTGTGATAGAAGAAATCACAAGCTTTTATTTGTAAACATTGATACTTTGCATAGGAATTTATTTATTATGGATGGTACATGGAATGTAAATGGATACAGATATGGATGCAGATATGAAATGCAATTAGACACATTATGGATATGGATATGAAATGTAATTGGATACTATATGGATATGGATATGGATATTTGTCATCTTGATATTTCAAGTATTTTGAAGTGCTTATTTCATCATTGGGCTTTTTTTGTTTCTTTTCTCTTTTGAAATGTTGTAAGAAAATACAAGCATCTAGGTATAATTAAATCGAGATGACTTGAGCATCACTTACATGGATTTTGATATAGCAAGTTGACACAAGCATCTAGGTATAATTGAACCAAGATGACCTAAGTATTTCTTATGTTTCATTAGACAAGGATTTCCCCCTTTCATGTTAGACCTCTAATGTCCTCGATGATCTTTTATTGATCATGTCGTTAGACAAAAGTCGTCACATTACTAAAGATTGATCCACAAGCAGCAAACAAATAAAATAATCATGCCCCCATCATAGCATCTCTAATTTTTAGACATCCTTGAGTAGCATAGAAAGACATGATAACAAAAATTAAGACTCTATAAGTTAACGTGCTTATAATCACAAAACATTCTTGCATTAGATGTGTCTTCTTGCCATAATTTAGATAAAATCCATTTGAGTGTTTAGGTACTGGTTTGCTTTGCCTTGGATAGGTTGATGTCTTGTGTCAAGATTTTTGTTTGAAAGCAGGGCTTTGTTGTGCTTGCATGCACGCCTAGTGAAACGGACTCTAAGGGACTGACCTAGTGCCTTGGGCGCACATTGAAAATGGCCTTGCCTATGTGACAACACAAAGGCAATGTAGTTCGGGGTTTGGACCATGGACACGGATGGACTAGAGGATAGATGACAAGATATGGGATGGACGGGAAGCCTCGGGGGCACATTGACAATGGCCTTGTGTATGTGATGATGTAGAGGCAGCCTAGTTCAAGGTTGACCCTATGATAGTAACGAAAGACATTGACGATTTTGATGCTCTTGGGATTTTTCAGATAGCCTAAATGTTGGATACAGAGGACAAGGGAACAATATGGATAGGTAAACAAATGGGTGATAATGGATAACAGACGGGTAGGTAGAATGATGGGCAATAGTATATAGAAGGAATGTATGCGGAAAAGGGCAAGGATGTGATCATCAAGGACTAAGTCGCAAAAGAATAACGTGCCCCATTGCAGGTAGGATACTTAGGATTTTTCATGACAATGCTTATGATGATAGGAGGATGAGAGGATAGGATTGTTTTGAAAAAGACAAGGTATATCAAGAGTTTTTCCAAAGCATGCTTTGACATTTTGCCCCCAATCTTTGTCAAGATCAAAAGAGGAAGGGAGAATGGACGGACTCAATATGATAGGTAAGTAATGGGTAAGGATAGCAGGATAGGATAGGAAATGGTATGGAAGGAAATGATAGGAAAAAAGTAATATGTTGATGAGACAAGGTGTCCCCAAGTGTAGATGACGTAGAAGATCAACTTACACATGATGCCTATTTTCCATGTTTTCATCATGGTACTTATCCAAGGTGCCTGTTTACCAGATTTTCACCACTTGGATGAAGAGATTTTTCTTTGGTGCCTGGCTCCATGAAGGTGATAGCACCTACTAGATGGATGTTGTCGTATGGACTATGTCAAGTGTTCTCATAGATGTTAGTAGGGGATTGCATGAAAGTGAGATGGAGAAGGTAGATAGCAGATTTATGGAAGGTGCAATAGTGAATGATGATGCAGAATACGATGGAGGGAAAGCTTATGCAAAAGCATGGACCATAGGGATAGGATGGCGAAGATACATAGGATAATAGTGGAAGGAAGGGGAGATGGAGGTATTTGTGGGATGGAAAGGAATCATGACCAACGGATGCACACACCATGATAAACATTGAAGCATATGATGGGAAAGTGGTGTAGGAAGTAATGAAAAGTTTTGCTTGGTCGATGAATGATGTAGGCATTTAGGGACCCACATAGACTGTGTATACTTCTGATTTTTGTTTGTCATGTGGGATGGAAGGATTTGAGACTTTTGGATGGAGTGATATTTTTGGATGAAAGAGGAGAAAGTGGGTGGTTGGGATTCATGAGAGGTGGCTACCTCATTTGACTTGATGGCTTTTTGCTTAGGTACCCAAACCATTTTTCTTGTATATGTTACCTGTGAAGGTATGGGTTTGGGTATATGTAGCTTTTGTGTAGCTTCTGAGGTAATTACTTGTTTCTTGGGAACCCACACCTTTTTCAGTTTGGCTTTGAGATGTGTGGGTGTATGCAGCTTTTACGATGGATGTTTCTTCAATTCTTGGCATTTGTATCCTAGGTCATGATGACTCTTAGGATTTTTGACTTTGTAGGTAGAGGCATCCAAATTTTTGCCATTGAATCCACTGGGTATGGTGGAAGTGAGGTTGGTGGAAGCTCAGTGTTTAGACAACATGTACATTTGTTGGCCATGATTAGGATATTTAGAGGATTTATGGATGAATGGATAAGGTGTTGAAAGAAGTGGTGGTAAAATGCATGGAGGGATGTTAGGAGTTGGAAGTAGTGGAGGTAGATTGGATGGTGGAAGGTGTATGGTCACATGCTTTTGGGATGTATATGATAAGGGAGGTGGAATGGTGACATATGTTTTGTGAATATGATAGGGTTTGTGATGGAAAGTGGTTGATTTAGAAGGCATGGAGGAAGTACCAACATCATGAGATTGCTTTTCTTGGGAGATATAACCAAGGCCATAAGAGGGTGGAGAAACTTCGACATGGATAGGCTCCAAAGTACTTTGTTCATGAAGGCCTAAGCCTTTACCTTGATAGTTCATATTTGGGAGTATGCGGTGGACAATGGGATTATGGGTGCTTTGGACACTAGTAGCAATCTCCTTTTTTGACGAGGAAGGTGAGATAGAGGATAATGGTTGTTGGTGTTCTAAGGAAGAACATTCATGGATGAAGGTAGTGAGACCAAGGGGATAGGGTAACGGATTTGCAACATGGTCGATAATGGATGATGGAGGATCATTAGGATATTGATTATCATTATGCTCATTAAGATCCAAGTTATTGGTTTGATCATCTATGTGCACTTGGGAGGCAAGTGTCTCATCAAGGGAAGTGGAAGTTGTTGGATCATAGATAGGACTAGATGGAGGATGGATAGATGGGGCGATAGGCTCATAACCATGAAATGCATAAAGTTGACTGAGAGGATCATCATGGTTCACTTGATAGCAGATAGGATCTTGATAGTAGATGGGATCTTGATCATGGATAGGATTAAGCATGATGGGATCAATGTGCTCATGCAAAGGTTCTTCATCAATAATAATATCTTGATCATAGAAAAGATAGAGGTTATGGGTGGGTTGGATTTGGATTTCTTTCTCATGTATAGGATCAAGTTGCTCGTGGATAGCTTCTTCAGAGATACTATCTTAATTGTGGAAAAGATAAAGGTTGTGGATGGTTTGGATGGGGGTTCTTTGATCTTGATTTAGATAAAGAGTTGATGTTTCCACATGCTCTAAAGTGTACTCTTGACATAACTCTTGATGTGCTTGAATTGAAGTGGAGGTAGAGGACTCTTGGATATACTCCATAGGCTCTTGGTCTACAACATGAAGGTACAATGGACCTTGACTTTGGTTCATGGTAGGAGGTTCTTCAATAAGCTCGAGGGGTTGCGGATTACATGATGGGGTTGGAGGAAAGGATATGTTATTGGAAGGATCTTTGATAAGGTCAAGGACTGAAATTTAGGGACATGGTTAACTCTCTACTAGTAGCCCTTGGATCACATCCTTCATAGGTGTATGGGTAGATGAATGAGGTAATGGATGGGTGGGTTTGGCTTTCTCCATATCTTTTCTTTTGCTACATAAATTTTGAAAAAGTTTTTGAATTCTTTGGCTGTCGGATTAGAGCTTGGGGAACTTGATGTTGGTGTTAGTGTAGGACTAGTATGCTTTGGGCTATGCCTTCTAGGGGATGGTGAAAGAGGACTAATAGATGGAGTGGTATATGATTTCCAACTCGAGGTGGTGCTTCCCTTGTCAAGAGTATCATTAAGATAGACAAAGAATGTACGATCTCAGTGCAAGGCGTAGCTAGTACTGACATGCTCATGTTGGGAGGGATTTGGTATCTTGGCCAAGCTTTTATCGGAAGGATAAGGAGATATGCCTTGTGGTGAACATTGCTTTTTGGAAGATTCAATTTTTAAGATTGTCAGTTGCTGTTGTAGGGCTTGGAGTTCTTGAGAAATTTCTTCTAATTGGTTTGTCATCTCCACAGAAACTAACACAAGACCGAAATGGGTACCTAGAAAGGTTGGAATTTTTTTCTTAAAAGACTGAGAAAGCTCACTATCTTGGATGCACAACTACAGATGCTTGAAACAGAGGATAAATGTGTAGTAAGTTAGGATAAATGTACAGCTCTGGTGAAGGATAAAAGTGTAGTAATAGATGATAAATGCACAGGAAGTCATAGTAAATGCACAACAGGTCGAAATAGATGCGCAACTTCAGAGGGTATATGCGCAGCTCTGGTTTTCTAATTATTTTTGTAATTTTCTTAGCACATTTTTTGGTGTTTTTAGTTTCTTGGTTGCAAGTTGGTCTTTTGGTTCTGATTTCTCAATTATGGCAAGTAAAACACAAAAAACACAAAGAAGTTTTCATGATTTTCTGATCCCTTTTTTTCTAATTTTTTGGACTCCTTTTTTACTCAAAAGCAAGTACAAATCCTAGGTTGGCTAGGACAATATAAACTAAATTCTCACTATTTCTAGTTGAGGCATCTTTGGGAGGTGATAATCACCCTTCCCTGCACTGACTTATAGGGGTTTTTAGCTACTAAAAACAAAGGATGATTAGTAAGTGCAACCGTTTGAGTGGTTATACGTGTAGCAGTGCTACTCTCCATTATGGAGTTTCCCAGCCTTCAAGGGTTGTGCCTTGGAGGGTTTTGGGGGAGGTTGGCTATCGGTATAACAAAACAACATTGGTTGCTTGAAGCTTTCACTCCAAACACAATTTATTTATAGTGGCTAGGCAAAGCTTGGATTTAGCTTGTTACCACTTAAGGTCATTCCCACTTGGATGGAAGGATATCCAAGGGCAGGCCTCTCTAAGGGTTTAACACATGCAAAATGATATGTCTGGCATTTTGGTCACCCAAGATAGGGGAGAGCATAGGCCTAGTATCATTCCAAAAACATGAAAGATAGTGGTTCTTTTCCCCTAATTAAAATGAAAAAGACTAAATGTGTTAAGCTACTTGGGCACACATGTGAGTTGTTAAATTTGGAAGCAAGATAGCAATGGTTCAATTTTATCCTCCTAGCATTGGGACTATATTCAATTTTTTGATGCAACAATATCAAATTACAATCCTTCCTAGTTAGATCTAGATGTGATTTTGCATGAACATCTGATTACTATATTTGCTAATTAAATCTATGATGTGTGTTAATAATGCAACTAGAATGTCTAAACCAGCCCCTAACCTGCAAGTAGATCAGAGTAAATTCCTGCGAGAAGTGTCAACATTAGCAAAATCACAAGAAAACCCAAAAAGTCACTGTCAGAATTAGATGCGCAGGTATAAAGATTAGATGCATAGAGAAAGAGGTCATATGCACAGCTATTACAAAAGCAGTGAGACATAAGCCAAAAGTGCAGAAATAGAGAGCATATGTGTAGTTTCAGTAAATGCACCGTATCAGAACACAGATGCACAACTTCAGGATATAAATGTGCCAAAAGATTAGATGCGCCAAAATAGAGCTCAAATACATGTTAGAATTGATCAGATGTGCAGAATCCTCCTGTGTATGGAACCTTAGCACAAAAAAACTTAGTTTTTTGGGGTTAAATCGGGGCAAGGCCCCACAGTGGGTGCCAAAAATGTTACCATAAATATTGTCAAAGTATTAAACTATCAATAAACCAATAATCTCAATAGAAATTGCAAATAACAAAGAACAAACCATGCAAACGTTGTTACTTTACTGCTTCCATTATTCACCTAATCTCAATCAATCTTTTGTATGAATGAAGCCCTCAGAAAGCACACTTCCTTGCTTTGTTCTTCAAGATGAAAATGGAGAGATGGCTATGATACTTCTTGTAATGAAGATGAGCTTCAATATAATAAAAGGTGTGATTGCAAGCTATGGATATGGATTTGGGTACCAAAGGCATGCTGTGAATTCTACAAAGTAACGTTACTAAAAGCTTGGATGATTGAAATGGAGGAACATGGTTCAATTTATAGACTTGAGAGAGAATATCAATGGTATAGAAAGAATGAGAAGATCAATGGTTGAGAGGAATTAAGAGGATGTGCGTGAATAGAAAGAAGACAAGTGCCACACAAAAGCTATTTTGTTTGAGTTAACTGCTTTCTTTTATAAAGATAAGATTAGATTTCATAAATTAGAAAGATTTTTTCTAATTTAAGAGTTGTTGATAAAAACAAGATAGAATAAATCAATTAACTCAACTTGCAATTTGCTTTTTGCATGATTTGAGAGAAATTAAATAATAAATTATTTAATTTTGTGTGCATGAAGAAGAAGAATTATTTTTAGAAGATTTTTGAGGAATTTGAAGATAAGAAAGCAAATTAAATAAATAAATTTATTTAATTGTTTGTACATGATTTGGAAGAATAAATAACATATTTGATTGTATTTTATTTTTAGAGATTGAGAGAATTTAAATAAATTTGATTGATTTATTTAAATTTGGAAGAAGAATTGACTTAATTAAATAATGAAAATTATTTAATTGTTTGGAAGAATTTAATTAAATAAAGAATTTTATTTAATTATTGGAAGACATTAGAAGAGGTAATTAAATAATTTGATATTTAATTAACATAGAGGAATATGAATCAAATAAATAAATTGATTTATTTATTGATGGAGGAATTTAGTTGGAATAAATATTAAGAATATTTATTTAGACAGAATCATGTCTTTTTTAGATGTATACAAGAATGACATTGTGATCCCAAGTGTCATACTACATTGTGTTGTCAGGGATTGGGGATTAGGGAGGTCATCAAACTAATTGCAAGATATCAATCAAAACCATGAGAGCCTGATATGTTGATCTTAACACTTTAATGCTTTGATTCATTGGGAATAAAGGATTGAGGATACTATCAAACTAATGTCCCAAAAGTAATACCAACAAACGAAGACAGAATCTGTATTCCTGAGAATGCTCAAGAGTTTAGAACATCAGGGATCAAGGATTAGGGAGACTTTCAAACTCATGCTTAGAAAACAAAGGACAATGAGACAACCTATCAAAATGATCTGACTATATCTGTTGATTTGTTCAAAGCAAAATCCCGTGAATGTATCGCTCTCTGTATTGCTCTTCGTATTTCTCTTACCGTCAATCTTTGTCATAAGACCTCTCAATAAATCCCGTTGTTAAGCCATGTTAGGTGTTTTAGGGTATTCGAGGCTGTAATCTGGTAATTTGAGCATGGATTCGAGCATAGATTCGAGCACATACAATGGATCAAACTTCTACATCTGGATCTGATATACCACCTAAAGATCATGTTAAGGATCACAGTGCAGAGGTTAGTTTCACAAATTTCTTCCCTGATGCTGAACAAACATTTTCTATGCCTGAAGAACATAGTAATGCTTTAGATGATATGTCCAGTAATAAATTTGTGAATGAAGAATTTTGTGTACCTAAAATTAAGCCTTCTAAAATCTATAAAGATATTCCTGATAGTTTGGTGTCAATGATGAATAAGTCTAAGGGTCTTAAGAATTTCTTTGGTTATACCTCATGGTAGAAATGTCATGTAGCCACCCTGCAACATACTGTAAAAGGTGGATCTGAAGGAAAGTTAAAATTATTTAATGATGTAGAGGTTAAGAAATTCCAAGATCAAGCAAATGCCAATCCAAATAACCCCCAGTATATGCATCTCTCCTATGTGAGAATAGGAGTTATAGGTCATTATAGGAAAGGTCTTCCTATAATTATTTTTATGATGTTAAAAGATGCTAGGTTCTTTAAGTTATCCCATGCTTTATTAGGATGTGCTTGTGATTCAATGTCTAAAGGATCACTATATATTAATTGTCTGTTGGATTTTCTTGTCAATTTAAAAGATGGTAATTTAGATGAAGTCCTGACTTATCAGTTCAAAACTATGAATCTTTTCATGAAAGATAACTCTATCGACCATTCCCTTGTCTTTCTTATCCATTACCACCTATACAACAAAGTCATTCCCATAATGATGAATCTTAGGCAAGCTCAGGGAATAGAAGGTCTATCCACCATCTGGAAGTCCACTTCAAAACATACATAGCTAACAACCCCTAAAATAGTTAAACATAAAGATATTCAGTTACCTACTGAATGGGCGTTAGATTTATGGGATAAAGACTGTCAACCTCCACCAGAAAAACCTCCTCAGTTACATGGCGTAACTTTAGAGGAAATAGATGACCAAGCAGTTATTAGATTCTCCTCTGGATGCACTCTATCTATGAGAAAGGAACAAACACTTGGGGTCAACTCCTATCACATGCCTAAAAAGCAAAGGAAAATGGCTAAGCCCAATACTGCAATCCTGAAAGACTTAGTGAGCACATAGTGTCAGGGATCATGGATAAGGGCAGACTAATGTCACATTGCAAAAAGAGATGTAAGGAAACAAAGTTCCAAATCCCCCCAAAATTTACCAACAAACAAACATCAAAACACATGAATGGAAACTAAAGAAAAGAAATAGAGCTATGGAAAACAAAATAAAAACAAACACTAACACATCAACAATGCCATTAAAAAATAAGGTAAGTTCATAAAACCCTACCTAGATAAAAGATGATGGTGATGAGAACCCAAAGAGACATGCAACAGTCATGAAAATAAAGCACACAAAGATCACTCATCCTTGAACACACTAGTAGATTTAATCTTATGCCAGAGTTTGTGGAAAGATCAAATCACCAAAGATCCAAGCACAAAATCAAAAAATGCAAAAGTGAAAAAAATAAAAGGTCAAAGGGCAATAAACAATGCCGAGCTAAGGGTAGGTTAGAGTTAGGTCATATGTATGCCCTACCAATCAGGGTGTCAAAGAATCATTTTCAAGCATGTGAAAATGGAAAGCTCCAAAAGTTTGACAAGGGTGAAGAACAAGGTTGCCACTAACCCTTGGACATCAGGATGTCGGCGAAGCTTCTACTATTGTGCTAAGATGACAAACCCCAATAGGTCAATAATCATCCATGCAAATAACCAAAGGGAAAATTTTAGACTTTTAGGGATGATTCCACTATCATGCTAAGATGACAAATGTTGAGAGTCCAATAGGTAAACAAGTAAAACAAACAAAGGGGAATGTCAGAGTTTCAGGGATGATTGTACTATCATGCTAAAATGACAAACCCCAACACTATGACCAAACAATCGACATTAAAACCCTAAGTAAAAACACTCAAACCAAATCAAAAGAATATCAAACACAAAGGAGGAATGCAAAAAAAGGATGGTCCCCATTTTTCCTAAATAGGGCATGTGTGTGAAGTACAATATGACTTAATTTGCAGACTATGATATGTGATGACCATTGATATCGAGTAGGTAAAATCCCACACTGATGATTTCTCCTACATGAGATAAATTCTAATTATCAAGCCTTTGTAGTAATGTTGATTGGTCACAATGCCACTTGTGCCAATTTTCTCTAGATGCTTGTTTTTATTCATCAAGGGAATGATAGGTCTCCAACTGACAAATAAAAGTAGACAAGTAAGATGAGCATGTCTTAGGATCCCATCCTTCCATCAAGATCTATAGTATCATAGATATGAGGTAGACATGAGTGAAATGATTCATGGATTATGGTGGTTGTTGATCTTCCACATTTGTTAATATTGAAAACCAAGATTCTTGCAAAACTAAATGAGTTAACAATGATGGTATTAGTTGAAATACTTTCATGTTGATCAACAAAGATGTAAATTTAGTTGAATGGGTTTATCTAGTGAAAATGCATCATTGGTGTGAGAGCATTCCAATCCACCTAGCTAGAGCTATGGAGACCAAGTATGATGGGTTTATAAAAACCATTTTCATGGGGTTCTCTTAAATGACAAAGGTATGTAAGAATGAAAAATTTGTGGTAGGTGGCATTGGCGATATTTCGTATCTCTAGATTATAAGGAAGTGGAGATTGATTCTCAAGTATAGCACTAGTGTTGATTGAATCAAGTGTACCCTAAAAGGAACAAGTTGTTTGATGGGAAATAAGGTAGATGGACTAAAAGATGGGCACAATAAATCTCCATGATATCCACCCAAGCATGAATATTTGTTCTCGCATGATGTGGAACTCATTGACCATGTACGTGTCTCACACAAAATGTTAGGACTTGATGTTGCTAGGAGGAGGTGGCATTTTTCTCATTTGTGTTTGTGTGTTTCCTTTTCATCATTTTATGAAGAATTTATTTTGGGATGTGAATTATCTCACACATATGGCTTTTTTGGTCCTTTCTTTCTGCGACCCTTAACATTTTCTATAATTCTCTATTTGAGGAAAGAGATATTCATCATGTTCATAATTTAGAATTCACTATTGTAACTATGAAATTCTTTTGTGTTCCACTTAGATATGGAAAGGGAGGATCTAGTATATTTTTGGTTCATATCTCTCATGATATTTTCCTCCCGAATCCCCCTCTTTTCTCTCCTTCCAATTCTAGAAGTATAGGTTTATGAAATGGTTCTAATTTCTATGGAACCACTTTTGGATGTGAGAGGCTATAGATAGATCTAGGGGTTTTGTCAAAGATCTCCCATTTTATATGTATTCTATATGTGATAGGAAGGAACACACTTCAAGAAAAGTGATTGTTAAGTGTCTTCCGAACTCCACATTATTTTCTAGTGCATCACCTTGATCATACTAGGGTCAATCTTTGTACCTCAAAATTGGTTTAAAAGAACAAAACAACCTTCAGTGCTCTAATTCAACACCCTCTAGAACTGATAGTTAGAGAGGAAGGAGTTGCCATATCTTTGTGGGAGCATCCTCAGCCTATAAGATTGGGTCCCATTTCTTCTTCAAGATCTTTCCCAATAGAGAAACCATTTGAGCTTGGTGATGCTGACCCTAGAAAGGATATTTATACAATTCTTCCCGCTTCTCCTTAGATGCATGAAATATGGAGAAAAGCTTGAGTGTGAAGATAGGGCATTTCTTCTATTTTGTCTCTCTAGGCCCTATAACATGACCACTCCATGAACACCAGAAGGATAACTATTTAAAAATAATAAACATGTATCTAGAAGTGACAAGTATTAATCATCTGAGTGAGATGAGCCTTGTCTACTCCTTTGAATAGAGATGTCTTTATTTGTAATTGGGGATTCAACTGGGTATGAAACCAGAAAAAGGGGAAAACCCTGGAAAGTTATTATAACCATTTTTCTATGATTATAAATGAAGTCTCCAATTTTGTATTTTTAATTCTTTGATCTTGTTTTGACATGAATTCTATGAGTACGTATTTTCCAAACACAATTGTCTTCTCTATGATGTAATTTGTCTTGGAAATGAAGTTATCATGGATAGCCTAATTTCAACATTTACATTTGTTGTATGTATTATCTACTCATATTAGTTTAGAATCAAGGATGATGGTAAATCTTTCAAGGTCAATAATGCAATTGATTATATTCTAGGAGGAACACTAAGAGTGGTTGTGTTAGGAAACATTGAATAGTCTAGTTTGTGTTAAGTTAAGGCGCTAACATTTTTTTACTAGCAAAATAATGATGAAATTTTAACTACAAAGCTTATCGAGGCGACTTTGTTTTCCTAGAATTAAGGCACCAATCACTTTCTAAGTATCCTCCCATCCCCCACAACACCAAATTTATGAAAAACATTCAAGTCCTAATTTATCCATAATTTATCCCATTTATAGACAAGCTTAATGGTAGAAGGAACAATTATATAATTATTCCAAATCTATAAAGCCTTTCTAAATTTCCCATAAACACCTTATTTGTTATTCACTGTGATGAACCTATTGTTTCCCATAATGTCAAGTGAATATAAGTGCCACCTCCCTAGGTCTTGCATATCCTAAAGTGAAGAAGAGGTTCCCCATACCTCTTATTTGTTGGCCTTTTTCTAATCTTTGATTTGACCATAGGTCTTATCCTATAATGTAGATATTAAGGTAGACACCTTAGAATCAAAGACTACAAGAAAATACGCCAATAAACCATGTGTAAATTTTATTGGCATTCATCATCCATATACATTTGATTTCTCTTCTCATACCATTTTTTAACTCCTTTCATTATTTTCCCTTCATGTTGTTCATTTTCATATCAAGAATATAGAAAAATAAAAAAACATATACTCATTTAGATCTATTTTTAAATTCCATTTTTCCCAATGCTACAACAATCATGTTGTGAAGGATGCCTATATGGAAATGAAATGTTGTGCCTACCACATGTTGTGTTAATATGTAAATGTAATTGTATCATTATTGTGTTGATCATGCCACCACACCTGTTCATCACAAGCAAAGAATAAGACAATTTTCTTCACTTATGAGTAATGCTATTGATGGAGACCATTACAATAGTGGGCATTCAAACCAATTTGTGGCTAGAACCAACATTAAGAGGAAAGAATTAGATGCATCCAAGCATGCAAATTCATTCTAGAGAACTTTGAGTCCAATGAAGGGAATTGACTAGTTTAATAAAGTGTTGTATGGGAGAAAGGATGTAAAGAGACAACAAGATAGAGAAAGAATCATTTAGTTGTTGTTACTTGCTCTTATCTCCTTCCACAAAAGAATTATTATTATTATTTGTTGTTGATAACAAGTAGTTCTTTGTTTGAAGGTATGGATAAATCTATAGAGAGATTTAAAGGATACACAAGCGATAAAGGATGTGGGATGTATCATTTAAAGTAAATAGAATTTTATTTAGATTGGATGCGAGTAGGGCATGTTACCTTAGAAAAAAATGCTTACAATGCTGAAATGTATTACTCAAAGCCATAACTATCACGCATAGTTCACTACCCACCCACGATAGTTACAAAACTAAAGTTATAAGGTAATCATCCATTGCTAAGTTTCTAGGGCATTCATGAAAGAGGCATGGAGCAGTTCTAAGGTCATTATTTGTCTACAAGTTTAAGAATTTATTTTATTGTACTCTACTTTAATATTTTATTCATTTGGAGACCTCCTAATCTATGATAGTTATTCTTGTTTACAACTATAATACCAAAAGAGTCATTAGGGATGTTTGTGGGGAGATATAATTGATTTGTCTTCAAAATTTATAAGTTTGTTTGTAAATGGAGAAATATAGATTTTTTGATTCATAAGGGTGTAATATCTTTTGTATATGCACATTATATGCAAATTGTAATTGGATGCTTATCAACAGAAACTAACATCCAACCAAGGCCAACTGTTATCAATGTAGGACTAGAATGAAAATTCCCATGTCAACACTAAAGGTGGGTGTTAGGAAATAGTGTTTAACATAAGTTTTTAAATAATAAATAATGTAAGTGATTATGTAATAATCACTTTAGTTAGTAGATATTAGTTATTAGTTAGTTGTCAAGTGGTTTGGGTGGTTAATAGGTTGAATGGTTGTATAGATTCATTGAATGTAAAATGTAAAAGTGTCAAACATGAATGACTAATATTTGTGTTGAAGCCTTGAGCTCCTCTTCTTGTGTCACATTTTCAATAGAAACAAGACAACCTACATCTAGGACAAAACATAGCTAGAACCAAGCAAGAGGTCATAAATAATAGTAGCAACTAATAGCAGTAACAATCCATATAAGATAATATATATCATAAATAATTTAGACCTATCCTCCCATGCATTGAATGAGTCTTTGCATATGTATTGAATGTAGAGGATAATATTTGTCTTTTTGCAACTAAGAAATTTGTGAAATAATTTGTCTAAGATGAAAGTCAATCTTCAATTTTTTCTTGGACACACCCTACAATTGTTAATTTAGAGAAGTAATTTGAAAAAAAAATTAGAGTAAAGTTTTATAATTTTTTATTCTTGGTGAGCATTAGAACTTGAATATATCACTAAACATCTATTTTTCCATATATGCAATAATATCACATGGCTAACAAAATCTGCCACAACACCATTATGTAACTCCACACCTAATAAGGCTTCTTTCCCATTCAAATGATGATAAAAATAGCATGCAAAGTACTAAAAATAATATTCCATTATTTGTTTACAAATAGTCAAAGTACTAAAAAAAATATTTCACAAATATATGTTTCAAATTTTCATTGAGCTAATACAAAGAACATATGACTAGTTGAATCATCATGCATTTCAATATGTCCCTCATAAGTGGCTTGTAATGCAAGATTTTCTAGGTTAGAATCTAAATATCAACATTAGCCTTGGATCTTCATATTTGCACACTCAATTTTATCCAGAACCTCTCCCTAAATCTACATCTTCATTTATATTTTAGACATAGATTCATCATCATATGAGGAAGGAGACATATATAAATTTTCTTTAAAAGAAAGATATTGAAGTAATAAGTGGACAACCATTTCCGGTCTTTAAAAATGTGGCATGAAAGAGGACTGCAAATTTTCATAGTCAATTCCATAGGCACCAAGGACTGAACAAAAATAGGAAACTATTCAAATTTATTGTTCAATCCAAAATGAACTTTTGTTGAGAGTCATAGAACCTAATTAAGCACAAAAAATCCCAAATGTCACTAAATTATTGAACTCTTTTTTTTAAATAAATAGTAAACATGCCTAGGAAAGTTGATACCAAGAGGCTTTCCTTGGTATTGAACTTATTTGTTCCCCCAAATGGAAGAAGTGCATTTCAAGAACTAACAAACTTGTTACCAAGCCCTACATATAGATTTTAAGGGAGGTGATGCTCTAATTTAGAAAAAAAGGATTAATAAGAGTTTTTTTTACCACTTCACTAGCTACCATTTTCTTTTAATAATAGCTAGACATATCCCTTATGTCCAAGAATATATAAGTCTCAATGCACCATTGCTTCTCAACTATATGCAATGTAACAAAGATGTAGCATAAAAACTAACCTTACAATCCCAATTGGTCCAAAGAAATTTCAAAATGATTATTCAAAACATTATAACCTTTATTGGATGGCATCCAATATGAAGAGTAATATACATGTGTCATGAGAAAAATTTTGTTTGCAATTTGGATTTTTCTCACTAAGGAAAGGAACTTATTGTCCCAAATAAATAATTTTTTAAAGCTTATTAAGGAATCAATTCCACATTTTAGATAGGGGAAATTCCAAACCAAAAGGAATTCCAATATATCTAGTTATCTATGCATATTTAGTTTATTTCCATTCCACAATAATACAATAAGGGATCGAGTCAAATTGCACCAACAAAAATTAGTTTTATGGTGGGATAATTGAGATCTAGATAGTAAACAGTATAATTTTAGAACATCCATGGGGTTATTGATGCCCTTTTCAAAATTTTATATAAATAACATGCTATCATTAGAAAAATAAGAGTTAATGACAACAATATTAATAGGAATAGAAATTCCTAATACAAGATTTCTCTAATTATCCTTTTACAATAAATATCCCAAGGCATCTATTGTAAGAACATAGAAAAATGGTGATAACAAACATCCCTGCCTAATGGAGCATTATAGAGGAAAAGCATTAGACATAGAATTATTAATGACTTACTAAGCATTGGCATCTTTAAATAGAACTTGAACATGGTCATGGATTTTAGTCCCAAAACCCAACCATTGCAACATATTAAGAATAAAGCTCCAAAATATTCCTTCATACACTTTACCAAAGTCTAATTTTACCAGTAGTGCATTTTGGCTTGATTGTTGAGTCCATTCACTAGCTTCCCAGGCCAAAATAAAGTTTTCAGGAATAAATCTACCACCAACAAACCTTGTCTTTTTTAGTGTCACTATACCTTGCACCATGGGTTTGATTTGAATAGCTAAGGCCTTTGTAATGATCTTATAGGAAGTGTTTAGTAAGGCAATTGAATGCCATCTAGAAATGGTTTCTCCATTTTTCCTTGTAGGAAGTAAGTTAATTAGATCACTATTAATATTAAGGCCTCAAAAAACTTTTTCCAAAGCCTCCAAGTATAAAAGATATAAATCCTCCTTGATATGTTATGACATAACTTGATAAAATTCCACAAGAAGCCTATCAAAACCAAGACTTTTGTTGGGAGCCATAGAAAAATAACATGTTCTATTTCTTCTAAAGAAAGAATACAATCAAAGAACCAACTATAGACAATATCAATTTTGTTTGGGATATAATCCTTAGCTACCTCTTATTAAGTTAATTAGATATCATGCTAAAGACCTTCCTCTATAAAGAGATTCTCATAGAAGTTCTATAACAACATACGTATCTCAGAAGGGTCCATATTTAACAAGCCAAGATCATCCATTATAAGAAAAGTATTCTCCTTATGTTGGTAATTTAAGTAATTAAAAATATTTAGGATCTCTATTTCCCTCCTTGATCCAATGTAGTGTAGCTCTAATTTTAGCTTTTTGTCCCCTATAAATGTCAAGTTTATGCAACTATACCTTAATGACAAAAACAGAAACTTGAATGATAGTATTACGTGGGTCAGTATTCAGAAGTTTCTTTACATGTTCTTGTTGGCAAGAGACACTTCTTTGGTATGGATCTATATGTTGTCATTGATGGTAACAAGGCTCAGAGATCCTATCACCATGATAGGAAGAGATATCTTTGGAAGAACATATTAGATTCTAGGTCTGGTTGATGAAAATTGCTAAGTATGGAAAGTATGTAGAGTAGAAGACAGAAAGTTAGCTAGTATGCCTCCGCAGATAATGATTTGGTAATGTGGCTCAAGTATGATGTCAGTTGGTGTTTGATAGTGTTATGCCTTAGAGATTAAGTCTCGATCCTCTCCGGAAGTCATCTTGAAGAAATGCTTAAGTCCAGGCAAGCAAAGGTATAGTAGGAACAGTGAACAGGGTCTAGTGTAGTGGTCCGCATTCCTCCGCAGACAAGTATTTCGTTATATGAAGTGTCTTATTCCAGAGTTAGGAGATCTAAAATTCACTGGAAGGATAGCTACAAGTTGCTAAGTACTGGCATAGTGTTTGACAGAGTTTGACAGATAGAGTCTGAGTTTTGATGGTCTGCATCTCTCCGCAAGATGATATAATGCCTTGCAGTTCTAAGGGTGTTTAGGGTAAAATTTGGATTTGTTTAGTTTAGTGTTTAAATCCTCTTTTCACCTTATACATTTAAGGACCTTAGGATTGAGTGGCAGAGCACTATTAGGTCCTTGGTCACTTACAAATGTAGGGAAACTTGGATTAGGGTGTTTGATTATCAATTTTTCTTCTCCTATGTTCAATTGTCCATCAAAACCCTAATTATGCAAATATGGCAATAAACTAATGAATAATAGAAAATGCCTCTACAGAAAGCTATAAAATTACAAATGATTGTGCACCTATTTTCGGGGTTATGAGGCGAAAAAGTTAGGGACAAAAGAGTGGGTGGCCAAGTCCAAGGCCCTACTTTTTGTCAGGATCTAGAAACAAGGTATGCAACCTATATCTGTTGTCCCAGATATTTTTCCATCATGACACTTGGAGGACTAATGAGTGGGTACCCAAGTCTAGGTAGCTATTTCTTTCACTGATCTACAATTCTGACACTCCAACATGCCCTCCTGCAACTTCACTTTGTCTGCATCATCAACCTATAACCTGAAAATCATAAACTTTGGGAGGGGGTTGTGGTGTTTAAGAGATTTCCTCAGTCAATCCCTAGAAGGACACTTAAGTCTTCCAAACACCTTTTTCAGATAGAGAGTATGTGCCCTTGTGAGGTAGAGGTAAAATCCAAATGAAATAATGATCACAAACATAATAAATGTCACATTGTAGTGAAGATCTCATGAGAGGTAGATGCTCTTCATTCCATGAGGAAATGGATGCTCAAATCTACGAACACAAACACATAGATAACACCAATATGCTCTTGAAACACAATGAAAGCCTTTGAATTACCTTTAGAATGCATGAATGTCACCATTGCCATCTAGTTTCTAAATGAATGCCTAAACATGCTTTTATATGCAACTACAAACACTCCTGCCAAGAATTTTGTAATTCAAACTTACCGTGTCAGCATAGGACCCAAATAATGGTCACAAGCCAACACCCAAAAATTGGGACAACCCAAAAATAGGGCAGGACTAGGGCGTGGGCACCCAAGTCCTCCCCCCTATTTTAGGAAGGGGTTATCTCAAGTAGTCCCCCTAGGTCCTATTTGTCAAGACACTTAGGGGTTTTCTCATCGAGATGTTGAAATATGATGTAAAATGTCCTAAATGCACACTAAAGACCTGGGAGCTAAACCTTATGAGGGAAAAGCCCCCAAGGGGACATTTTTTGGCATTACATTTAGCCCCCACTTTAATGTATGTATAAATGCAAGGCCAATACATGCATTAAAGTATGGTCGCAAACACGCCAATCACGGAGAAGACACGCCAATCACATAGAAGACAGTAACAGGCACGCAAAACATGGAGAAGACAACTATAGTCATGCAAAACATGGAGAAGATAGCAAATGTGTAGCAGACATATTAATGCATAGAAGACATGCATGATTCTTTTCTTTTCTTTTTCTCATATATATGAAAAGCAGATGCAAGTACTCGAAAGTAAACAAACCTCCCATAATGCAGGAAGCACTCATCGCGCTGGTCTTTAGACTGTATATATGAGGCAACATACATGCAAGACATGTAAAACCTCCCAAAATGCAGGAAGCACTCATCGAGCTAGTCTTTAGACTGCATATGGGGCAACAAACATGCCAAACAAAGCAAGCATGCCAAAACACACACACTTGAAGACACAAAGAAAACATGACAGACAAGAGATGGAGTGTTCCTATTTCTAGGTTCAACACCATCTCAGGCACATTACAGGCACACACTGATGATTGTGCTTCACCACAACAATCACTGAAGACACGCTTAAGGGTTGAGTTAGTCACAAAACCACTCCCCACCTCCGTAGAGGACTTTTGAAAATGACAGGATGATGCAATCTGCTCCAAGAAATACACCATCCCCGCCTCTGCAGAGGGCTTAAGAAAAAGGATATATGCAATATCCCGCCTTTGCAGAGGGCTTATATGATTGATTGATCGATTGCAAACAAACTCAGGATGCAAGAAGCACTCATCGAGCTAGTCTTTAAACTGCATCTGAGGACAAGCACATCGCTAACATCTACAACACATAGCTTACCTTATATGCCCCCACCTTAAGGTGGTTGATATCAGGTATCAATATCAAGCACATTAAGGTAGGAAGAAAACACACAAGGGAACACAAGCTCTTGCAAAGCCCATGCCCCCTGGAGGTGACATGTACTTTATGATCGCCAAATGTTCCCACAAACACATCCCTACAAGAAACATGTTAGTGTCTACAAAATCATGATAAACAAACAACATCAATGCATATGATTAACCACACAAAGAGCCAAGGTTATACAATGATTCTGGAGTTTGAGGATAACCGTGGGGCTATATCACGAAGCTCTCTGAATTGTGTACCACCAAGGCTAGATTCAAAGAAAAACAAAGGTACACAGAGCAACAGTATTGTTAAGGTTTGTAAATGAGATAGAAACATCATCATAGTCACTACGTGGAAAGCACGAGTGCTTCCACTAGCCAAGCGTCAGATAAAATATACAACCCCATCGTCATATTAGGAACTAAGTCCATTTTTTGATTTCTCTTGAAAGGGACACTAGGTCCGCATTAGTATAAATGTTTTTCATCATCTGCCCGCTAGATAGAAACACTAGAGGATAGGAAAAAATAAATAAGAGAGGAGAAATAAGTGTCTTAGGGACAGTCACGTAGGACGGTGCCCCCAGGTCACCAACCACAATGCTAGAGAGGCAATATAGAAGAATGATGATACAAATAGAAGAAGGTCACAATAGAGGAAGTCTCCTAGTATCACGGACCTTACAAGAGAATCAGGGGTCATCCCAGGAGGCCTAAACAACACATAATACACCACGGGGGAAGCACATCATGAGAGAGATAAAGGGTTAGAGTTACTTACCTGTAGGGACTTCGTGCTAAGTCTTGTCATCAAGAGAATCATTGTCATCTTCCCAAACATAAGGTATGATTGTCAAGTCATTGTCATTATTCTTTTGTTCATTATTAAATGCTTCTTGGTTTGTCTCAATGTTAGGTGGAATGTGTTCTTGTTGAAGTTCATTAGTATACATATGCTCTATCCTCTTAGGTGGTGGGAGAAGCAAATTATTTTGAGTGATCTCAACATCCATCCTTAAGGGATTTAATGTGAGAGACTTCTCATACACTAGTGCTACATCCTTAGTGATGTCCAAATGACTTTAATATTCAAACAAAGGAGGGACATTAAAAGTCTTCTCTTCCTTAGTGAAATCCAAGGTGTGTGAATAATCAACTAAAGGAACAAGGTTGGTAGGATGATCCATAGACGTTTCATGCATTATGATAGAGTTGTTAGATGAAAGCTCATTGTCTACCCATGGAATAATCTTTGTTAAAGGGAGCTCTTCATTCACTAATACGTCCTCTTGGATAGGGAGAGCATTGCAATGGCAAGGTGGTGATGACTATTCATTTTCTAATGCTTCATCTTGGCCAGAGTGAGCATTAGAATGAAGATTTGGTGGTATGATGTTAAGAGATGTGTCAATGAAATTCTCCTCTTGCATCAAAGTGTCCTCATGAGGAGGAACAACTTTGGGAGAGGGATCATAAGGTAAACCAAAGTTATCATCACATGTTTTAGCAATAGGTGTTGTATTGGAATGTTCCATAAAGTCATCTAAGGCTTCATCTAACATCTTGAGGTCATCACTAGTATATATACTATTGATCATGAATTTAGTGAGTTCATCCAATAGCGAAGGGTATATTCCCATGAATTTTGTAAATATATAAAAATCAGATATATAACAAAGTATTTCATATGTGGAGCACATAGAGATATCAACATCATGAATGTGTGCTATTTGTTCCAAGACTTGAGGACATTTATCAATGAATTTAGAGAAATGATCAATGTCTATGATGTATGCAAATAATTCTTCCAAAGAAGTAGCCATGATATATGTATTCAAATGAATTTAAAATCATATTTTAAAAGCTTTTCAAAAGTATGCAAAAGAAAAGTGCAAAACTATGTGCAAAAATGACTGAAAATGCTTGATTTTTTGTATTTTTCAATGCAAATAAATGAAACAAAAGGTGTTGTAAGGATTTTGATCAGGGGAAGTAAATTATATGTCTGATATAAGTCCAATACAGGAATAATATCCTTCACAACACACTCTTTATGCAAATCTAAGATGGTGATAAGTCAAAATATAATGAAAATATGTCAAAATATGTAATTTTTTTCACCAAATCTTGATGCAAAAGAGCATGAAAAAGGGTGTTGTGAGGAAAATGATGATGGAAAGAAAAATATATCAGTGATAATAGCCACTTAATGTCAAAATATCTGTCACAACAAGCTTTTAGTGCCACTTAAGGTCAAACCCTAATGAAAATATAGCAAAAATAGGATATTTTTCACGGTTTTTCAACTCCAAGACCTAGAAAAAGGGATGTTGTAATGAATTTTAGGAGGTTCCAAAAATAAAAGAAATGATATTAGTCACCTCAATCCATAAAATTTGTCACAACACACTTGGAGTGCAAACTAGGCCAAACCCTAGGGCAAAAATAGCAAAAATGTGTAGTTTTTCACCAAATTTTCAATACAAGAGCCCAATAAACAGGCGTTGTGAAGATTTTTCTAAGGGGAAGAAAATAATTACCCTGATAACAACAAATTAATGAAACAATACCTTTCACAACACGCCTATGGTGCAAATTTAGAGAGTTGATAAGGCCAAATCTAGTGAAAATCGATGTTTTCCAAGCCCTAGGTTTGAGATCTTGACACAAAATGCTGTATGAATACTTTGAAGTATGATTTATGATGAAAATGAAGTGTACTCAGATCTGAAAATTAATTCCAAGCTCTAAGATGCAAAATGCAAGTGCAAATTTAATGAAAATTGCTAGTTTTTTGTTGAAATTTCCTATGCAAAAATGCAAATATTTGAAATCTAAATGCAAATTTACACTAAAATGAAAGACTAAAGCCAAATGAAATTTTGGATGAGTCTCTAAAATTAGTATAAAAATCTGAAAGAAGATTTTCCCCACTAACCCTAGATTTTGGAATTACTAGGTTATATGAAAATTGTCAAAATTTCTACAAAACCCTAGCAATTAATGATGTAAATGCAATGCAAATTATTGAATTTTTGTAATTTTCTGTAGTTTATATCAGATCTGATGTAAAAATCATAAATTAGGAAAAAATTAGAGTGAATTGATGCAAATTAGAAACCTATATGAAAAATGCAAGTTAGGGTTTCCAAATTTTTCCAATTTTTTCAATTTTTTTGTGATTTTCTCAATGCAATAAGATGAATGACTATATGAATGAATGAAATCAACCCAAATTAGAAGGAAAATACTCAGCAAGTTGCAATTGAGTCCAAAAACATGGGTTCACCAAAATGTTTAGGGTAAAATTTGGATTTGTTTAGTTTAGTGTTTAAATCCTCTTTTCACCTTATACATTCAAGGACCTTAGGATTGAGTGGCAGAGCACTATCAGGTCCTTGGTCACTTACAAATGTAGGGAAACTTGGATTAGGGTGTTTGATTATTACTTTTCCTTCTCTTATGCTCAATTGTCCATCAAAACCCTAATTATGCAAATATAGCAATAAATTGATGAATAATAGAAAATGCCTCTACAGAAAGCTATAAAATTACAAATGACTATGCACCTATTTTTGGGATTCCGAGGCGGAAAAGTCAGGGACAAAAGAGCGGGCACCCAAGTCCAAGGCCCTACTTTTTGTTGAGATCTGGAAACAAGGTATGCAACCTGTATTTGTTGTCCCAGAGATTTTCTCATCATGAAACTTGGAGGACTAATGAGCGGGTGCCCAAGTCTAGGTAGTTGTTTCTTTCACTGATCTACAATTCCAACACTCCAACATGCCCTCCTGTAACTTTACTTTGTCTGCATCATCAACCTATAACCTGCAAATCATAAACTTTGGGAGGTGGTTGTGGTGTTTAGGAGCTTGCCTCAGTTAAGCCCCAGAAGGACACTCAAGTCTTCCAAACACCTTTGTCAAATAGAGAGTGCATGCCCTTGTGAGGCAGAGGCAAAATCCAAATGAAATAATGATCACAAACACAATAAATGTCACCTTGTAGTGAAGATCTCATGAGAGGAAGATGCTCTTCATTCTATGAGGAAATGGATGCTCAAATCTACAAACACAAACACATAGATAACACCAATCTGCTCTTGCAACATAATGAAAGCCTTTGAATCACCTTGAGAATGCATGAACATCACCATTTCCATCTAGTTTCTAAATGAATGCCTAAACATGCTTTTATATGCAACTACAAACACTCCCGCCAAGAATTTCGTAATTTAAACTTACCGTGTTAGCATAGGACCCAAATAATGGTCACAAGCTGACACCTAAAAATTGGGACTACCCCAAAATAGGGTAGGACTATGGCGTGGACACCCAAGTCCTCCCCCCTATTTTGGGAAAGGATTATCTCAAGTAGTCCCCCTAGGTCCTATTTGTCAAGACACTTAAGGGTTTTCTCATCGAGATGTTGAAATATGATGTAAAATGTCCTAAATGCACGCTAAAGACCTAGGAGCTAAACCTTATGAGGGAAAAGCCCCGAAGGGAACATTTTCTGACATTACAAAGGGAAATATTGGGAGTGTATAAAGAGTCCTTGCTATGATTTTGGACTTATTTTGTGATCAGCAGTAGAAGTTGTAAGTTAGCAGATGAACCTATTAAGCATGCTCTTGAGGAACAGGCCAACTGGTGAGATAAATCATGATGCAGAGAAAGGTTAGCGTGTGAAAGATCTATGTAAGTAATTGAATGATTAGAGCTGACATATATGAACATGTTTGGGAGAAGATTTGGGTCCGCACATCACATAGTGCATTGGATTAAGCGACAAGGTACATCTTTCTATGTACATGTTTCACTTCTTGGATGCTGACCTGATTATGGAGTAAATCATGATGCGGATATATAAAGGTGATGGAATTTGATTGAGTTGTGTGTGTGGTGTGTAAGGATATGTGTGTGATGTGAAGATGCAAATAGTGGAGCAGAGTTAGACGATCAGCAGCGATGAAGACTTGGGATTCAGAATACAGTTGTTAAATGACTTCACCCTGGCATAGTGGCAGATGCTTAAGTAGTATTCAGTTATCATGTGTGATATGATTGGAAGCATTTTTTTCCATCAGGGTAGTGAGCTGACAGTGAGCCTCTAGTAGGGTTTAACAACCCTTATTGTAATCTTGCTAGGTTTAGGGTTGAGGCAGTGAGTCTGCTAGACCTAGTTGTACTTCATGGTAGTAAGCCAACATGTTCTAAGCCTGTGGAGTGACCAAGCCTGAACATCATTTTTGTAAAGATTGCAATATATATTTGAGAGCTAATCCTCTCCGTGGTTTGTCCCTTTTTGGGTTTTCCACTTAAAATCTTGGTGTTATGTGTCATTGTTTTGTGGATGTTGTTCAGTTGTATATTTTGCTTCTATTTGATTATTCTTTTGAAATGGTTGAAAGTAAAAGTTCAAGAAAAGACTTATAGTACATTGATTCACCCACCCTCTCAGTGTTCCTGACAATCAACAATTGGTATCAGAGCAAGGTTCCTTGGAAGAAGTTTAACAGTTTAAGGAAGATCTGGGATAGTGTGATCATGGCAACAAGAAGGTATGGAAATTATGAGAGATACAACCAACTGGAAGAAGCCCTTATAGATCTTGAAAATTTTGAAGCAGAGGTTAGAGATCTGAAGGAAAATCTGAAACAAGTTGATGAATGCATCTTAAAACTGAAGGAGCAAGTCAATAAATTGAAAGACAAATACAAAGAAGCCAGTGACCAATTGTTATCAGGAAATGAAGCCCTATATGATTTGGAAGAAAAAGTTACAGAAAGAACAAAAGAAAAAGATGATCTAAATTTGATTATGAAGAATAGATCAGAAGATTGTGCTAAACTTGAAAAAGAAATTATAAGTTTAAAATCAAATCTTGAAAAAGTTAGAAGTTTTGAAGAAAAATTCAAGATAAGTACTACAAAGCTTGATGAAATGATTGCTAACCAAAGAAATACTGATGACAAATATGGTTTAGGATTTGAAAATGGAGAAATCTCAAACTCCAAAAAATAAGAACTGAGCCAAGGTAAAACAAAGGATACCAGTTCAGAAATCAAAGAAGAAGACCTAGAAGACCTCATGTCAGAGAACCAAATGCTCAAAGGTACCCATGTTTCAATGGTTATTATAATTCATGCAATAAGTTTGGTCATAAGACTACTCAGTGTAGAAGTAGAATAAATCAAAAGACTCCATTATTCTCTAGTCAGTGTTTCAATTGCAAGAAAATTGGTCATAGAGAAAATGAATGTAGAAATCAGATCAAGAAAAGTTTCAATAGTGGAAGGAATGAATAGTCATTCAAGGGTAAATGCTTCACTTGCAATAGGATTGGTCATAGAGTTGTTGTTTGCAAAAGTAAAGAAAGTCAAAATCCTATTAGGTGCAATGCATGCTATAAAATGGGACACAGATCAAATGAATGCAGAAGTTCAACAAGAACTAATCTTTAAAATTTCAGGAACAGTCAATCTTTCAATGGAAAGTGTTTTGCATGCAATAGATTTGGACATATGGCTAATCAATGCAGATCAAATTCAATCAATGAGAGGTATCAAGGTCAAAATAATGTGGTGTGCTACAATTGCAACAAATTTGGACATGTTGCAAGGTTTTGTAGAAGCAAGAATGAGAAGAGAAATCACTACTTTGAAGAAGGGAAAACAGAGTAGAGAAATGACAAGGGAAAAGAGAAAGTTGAGCCGATTGAAACCAAGAAATAAATGAACAAGGTATGGATCAAGAAAGGAGTAATTGAATTTAGAGATCAATCTACACTAGTATCTAGTGCAGATACCTCCTCCAGGAAATAAATTGAGAACTTTGGCTCAGGGGGAGCAGTGTAGAAAATTTAAATCCCCCAGCCAGAAATTGGGTGCCAAAATCTGGCATGAAGATGTATCATGGAATCTGATGTGACACACCTATTAGAAGAAGAACTAGAAGAAAAGGAATCAATGTGGTATATTGCGGAGTGATCCAAATCAAATATATTCTACAGTTAAGGGTTTTGACAGCTTTTTGAAATAAGCATTTATGATGACTAGGTCAAGTCATGTAGAGGATAAAAAGAAACTTGTTTAATCCCAAAAATACTTTTCACTCAAAGCTATCAAGTATTCAGAAAGATTGGAATAGGCTTTGAGTAACAAACAACCAAGAATTGAAGGGCCTGGAGAATTTTGGATCAAGGAAACCCTACTCCGGTGAAAGAGGTATTTGCAACTTGAAACCCTACTGTGAAAATTAAATTGCTCTAGAAAAATGTTTACTTATGTAATCGAGATAGGAAAAATGTCTCGCCCCAAGTTTAAGAAACAATTCTTCAAATTACCGAAAAACAATCTGTCAGGGGCATTCTCAATTACTCCACATGGGGTCTTGCATATGGAATATATCAGGGCATACATTCATACTAGATTAGAAGAATATGAACATATGAAGTTAGGCAAACTGTATTTGGATGAACTGACTACTACGAACATTGTGCTGAAAGATGATTACAAAGTTCTAGGAGAAAAGAAATTTGACACCTAGTTGGACTTTCCCGCAATTCTGATTGATGCATGGGTCAAGCTTGTTCTAAGCAGAATTCATGATGAATCCTTATGGCTTGATGAAACCTATTTGATAACTAAAGAAGCCATTAAAGCAGTAACTGGTATGAGCTCCTCTGGAAGGGTTCCATCCATAAAGAAAATGAAGAACAATGTGGTAATGCATCTAATAGGAGCCAAATTTGAGAAGAATGGCCTTACAGTGAGTGATATCAGGGATCTATCTGTCAGATTTGCATCAATGATTATAGGATACAAAATATACTTCTCCAACAAGGAAAATTGTGTTTGCATTAGCCATATACACAATGTATGACATGATAAAAAACAATACTAATTATGATCTTTGTGAATTACTTCAAAATGAACTTATGGAGAACTTGAAAAGGGCAAAATAAACTAATTATCCTTTCAAATATGGAACACTGATTACATGTTTACTCTTTTACTTCCTAAAAGAGCTACCTAGTTTAGGAAATGTTATTTGGCTCAATCAAGCTGCTCAAATAAGAAATCATTTACAAAGTTTGGGCAATGCAGATATGCAAAATGAAATCATGTGGAAATATTTTAGAGATTTACAACAGAAAATGGTAAGAAGGTTCCGGATACCTAAAAAAGTGGTGATGAAGTATGAAAAGGACATTGTATTCATGGTGGATAAAGATAAATGCTTTATGGAAGCTGTGGAACCAAGAACTGTATGGGTCCCTGCACTAGGTTATGAAGTTGCAGAAGATGTCTTAACTAAATTAGCTGATACACTACTAAGTAAACCTACTGATCCCAAAGAAGACAAATTCGGGACTTTCTCAAAATTATCTTCCAGAGTGCTGATGGAACCTGAACAGTCAGAAAGAACATCAAATGAACAATTAGGTAAGGTAGAAATCAAATCAGAAGGATCTGAGTTCACAAGCACTCCAGAAAGGAAAGACAAGAGATCTGAAGAAGAGAGACTAGCATCTAGTTCCAGAAAAAGAATGAGGATCTCATCCATTATAGAACCCACAATTGAAGGAGAAAAGAAAAAGAAAGTCTCACTTTGTGAAGATAAGGTGACAAGAGACACTATTGCTTTAGCAAAAGAAGTGTTTGAAAAGGAGAAACAAGATTGGGATGAACCAAAATTATTACATGACCAAATAAATCTAGATACAATGTCTCCAAGATAGAAATTTAAATGGGCTTCAATTGTTCAAGAAAAAGCTCAAGAAGAGTAGTTGAAATCACTTACTGAGGATAATAACCTAATTGATGAAGCATCTGGGTTTTTGGAAAAGCTACTGCCTACCCACAAGAGGGATTCATCCATGCCTCTAGCAAGCTATTTGAAGGGATTAATAAATTCAGTAAGAAATCAGTTTGAATCTCTTGAGAAATCTGCAGAAACAAAAGTAAGGCAGGAATTTGAAGGAAAAATACTGGAAGAATTAAAGACAATGATAGCCAAGGATAAGATTTCATTAGATAATTCAATATCCAACATTCAAAGAGCTATGAGATAAGATGGAGAGTTGTACAAATTTTGCCTATCCTAGCCAAAAGCTACTTAGGAGATTGAAGAAAATATCAAAGAACTGGAACAGAGAATGATGGACATCTCTAACAAATTTGATCCGAAAACAGAATCAATTAGAAATAAGGAAGAAAAAGTCATCCACATCTACAATGATCTAACTAAGTTATTAAATTAAAAATATCAAATTAAAAGCAAAATAGGACAACTAAGGAGACTAGTCTACCCTAAACTGGACTCAATGAAAAATCTTACTGTAGAGGCTAGGGTAGCAGTACAAACAGGCACACCTTCTGATCTCAATAAGGCAAAAGCTTTAGCCTTTCTCTATAGTGGACACATTCAAATTTTGGATAATGCTCAGAAAGGTTGGGAAAATGAGTGGGCACAGATCAAGAACTTATTCAATGACATGCTCAAATACATATAATAAAAAGAGGTAGATTGCACTTGTAAATATGCAGTTGAGTACATAAAATTTTGACAAATTTTTGAAGTATGGATCACACCCTTTGCCATTGATGTCAAAGGGGGAGAAGTGGATCAGTGAAAAATGGATAATCATCTTAGGGGGAGCAAGAAAGTACCGTGTAAACAGTAAAGGGGAGCAGTCAAGCATTTTTCACTAAGTGTTGCCATCAATGCCAAACGGGGAGATTATTGGCAAGAGACACTGCTCTGGTATGGATCTGTATGTTATCATTGATGGAAACAAGGCTCAAAGATCCTATCACCATGACAAGAAGAGATATGTCTGGAAGAACATATTAGATTCTAGGTCTAGTTGACAGAAAATGGCTAAGAATGGAAAGTATGCAGAGTAGAAGACAGAAAGTTAGCTAGTATGCTTCCGCAGATAATGATCTATTAATGCAACTCAGGTATGATGTCAGTTGGTGTTTGATAGTGTTATGCCTTATAGATTAAGTCCTGATTCTCTCTGGAAGTCATCTTGAAGAAATGCCTAAGTCCGGGCAAGAAAAGGTATAGTAGGAAAAATGAACAGGGTCTAGTGCAGTGGTCCACATTCCTCCACAGACAAGTATTTTGTTATGTGATTTTGAGGTGTTGTAAAAACTTATATGAAATGTCTTATTCTAGAGTTAGGAGATCTAAAGTTCATCAGAAGGATAGCTACAAGCTGCTAAGTACTTGCATAGTGTTTGACAGAGTTTGACAGACAGAGTCTGAGTTCTGATGGTCCGTATCTCTTCGCAAGATGATATAATGCCTTGTGGTTCTGAGGGAAAGATTGGGAGTGTATAAAGAGTCCTTGATATGATTTTGGAAGTATTTTGTGATCAGCAGTAGAAGTTCTAAGTCAGCAGATGAACTTGTTAAGCATGCTCTTGAGGAACAGGCCGACTGGTGAGATAAATCATGATGCGGAGAAAGGTTAGCATGTGAAAGATCTATGTAAGTAATTGAATGATTAGAGCCAACATATATGAACATGTTTGGGAGAAGATTTGGGTTCGCACGTCACATAGTGCATTGGATTAAGCGACAAGGTACATCTTTCTATGTGCACATTTCACTTCTTGGATGATTATGAAGTAAATCATGATGCAAATATATGAAGGCGATGTAATTCGTTTGAGTTGTGTGTGTGATGTGAAGATGCGAATAGTGGAGGAAGGTTAAAGGATCAGAAGCGATGAAGACATGGGATTCAAAATACAGTTGTTAAATGACTGCACCCTACCATAGTAGCAGATGCTTAAGTAGTATTTAGTTATCATGTGTGATATGATTGGAAGCATGTTTTTTCATCAAGGAAGTAAGTCAGTAGTGAGCCTCTAGTAGGGTTTAATAGCCCTTATTGTAATCCTGCTAGGTTTAGGGTTGAGGAAGTGAGTCTACTAGACCTAGTTGTACTTCATGGTAGTAAGCCAACATGTTCTAGGCCCGTGGAGTGACCAAGCCTGAACATCATTTTTGTAAAGATTGTAATATATATTTGAGAGTTAATCCTCTCTGTGGTTTTTCCCTTTTTGGGTTTTCCACGTAAAATCTTGGTGTTATGTGTCATACTTTTGTGGATGTTGTTTAGTTGTATATTTTGCTTCTATTTGATTATTCTTTTAAAATGGTTGAAAGTAAAAGTTCAAGAAAAGATTTATAGAACACTGATTCACCCCCCCCCTCTCAGTGTTCCTTACAATCAACAGTTCCAACTTCCCTTAAAGAGATTTTTCCTTGTGCTTACACTACCGAGCCATCCTTTTACCAAAGGAGTGTAAGAAGTTGGTGCATTTTGAGATTGTTTAACATCAACACTTGATGTATTAGTCCCCTTCATGTGGCTTAGGAATGCAATTTCAAATTCCAACTAGACTAACAATACAAGTAGGACTTTTTAAATGACAAGTGTTGAGTTTTTGAGGTAGTGGAGAGGCAATATAAGATTTTTGTGTTAGAAATATATAGTAGCAAAAAGGATAATGATCAAGGAGTGTAGTAGAATAATTCACTTGGACACAACACCCAAAAGAGGCTTAGACTATCGATAGATTATGAGATAAATAAAACTTATTCAACCTACATAATTTTCTATCACCTCTAAATCTATAGTTGGACCATATGAACTAGTTATTAGCATGATTAGAATATTTATCATGAATAAGGTTGACCATGCCCAACAAGTTCTAACAATACAACTAGCTATCAAATTCTTCATTGTTGAGTTTATAATGACTAAACCAGCTATGATTCTTGTGGTATTCCACCATATGAAAATCACCACCTAAGATCCAGTCAGCATTAGAAAGCAATTTAGACATCCAATCCCAAATGGAAATTCATTCTTTGACATTATTATAAGTGTAAATAGAACAAAAACTAATGGGTTGTCCATTGATAACCATAATAAGCCAAATATATCTATGTGAAGGGTCCTCCCCTTATCCATGAATTTATTAGAGATCTAAGGTGACATGCCAATAATATCTCCTCCTCTACCATCTCTATGAGAAGTATGTAGAAAACTAGCATCTCTCTATACATAACATAGAGACACCTCAAGACGGCTACTGCTAAGCTTAACTTCTTATAGAAATGAAATACCAAGTTTCCACTTCAAGACTATCTGTTTCACATTGAATTTGCAATGAGGGAGTGTAATCCATCTTATGTTATAGGAAAGGATATTGCAAATCATCCTTGGGATGAGTTCATGAAATCATCCTCTTGAGGCAATACACCAAAATTAAAGAGTAGTGGGCTATTTAGAAAACATTCCATCCATAGAGGCTGAATGAGCTGACCTTGATATTTTCCTTTAAGATGGTGGAGGAGAAACAAAAACATGAACAAGAGGGATTGATTTAGTGTGAGAAGGAGAAGGATATTAGTTTAAAAATAGAGAAAGTCCACTAGGTAGATCACAAGAACCTAATGGTTCATTCCTCTTTTTTACTATTCTCCACCCATATATCATCACTATGTCCTTATAGGATGAGGAAGAATTGGGAGGTGCCTTAGGGGAATGTTATGAGAGGAAGGAAAAGGGGATGAAGTGATAGGTGAATGAGGCAAATAAGAGACTTTATGGGGCATAGGAGGTAGAGGGGAGGATTGACCCATCTATTTGACTAGGATAGAAAATGAGAAAGGTTGGGAAATCTATTTTTCTAATAGGACAATCTTTTTATCAAGTGACCTCCTTTTGAGTAGAAAAAACAAGCATTAGGCTTATTAAGGTAAACTAATAGTTGTTCAAATTCAAATCCAAGACCAATAAGTTTGATGTTCTTTGGCAACGGATTATTTAAATCCACTTCCATGAATACTTTGGGGTGAACTCTTAAACTAGAAAATTTATCTATACTGTGTTTACAACAAATCACTCTGCTAAATTGAGATATAATGTCACTCAAAAAAGGTCTAAAATACAAGTTTAAATATGGGAGTTATGTCCACATTGGGTAATGTTAGTCAGAAGGACCCTCAAGATGGAAATCAAGGCTCTGTGCTTCAAGATAACAAACTTGCCCACAAACTACCTAAGTGCCATATTATAATACTGCTTGTGTATGCTTAGTATATTCTAACATACAAGAAACATACCTTCTCCAAAACCCTATTAGAGATTCAAGTTCCCACCCCTTGCTTTCCCAATTAAGTCTAGCCTATTTGTAAAATCCATTTTTATAAGTATTCCTCTTTTTTAAAAATGACTATTCAGTTTTGACATTTAGCTATAATGTCCATAACATCATCAAGAAGCATAAATTCCAAGGTTTTACCTCGATATTATCACCTAAGTTGTGGCTACTATGTTACCACCAGCCATATCTTCAAGGGAGCCCATGTTGTTTTCATCATGTTGCTCCCAACCTTTCTACCATTCCCATTTTCCCTGTCATCTAAATTTTGGGTGGCATCTGAACCCTTTGGTATATTCTCTTGCTCTAAAGACTATTTTTTATTCAAAGATTCTTCCTCAATCTGATTAACTTCTTTTAAGTTGTCTCCCACTCATCAAGATTCATATTTTAGCCTCATCTCATTGCCAATTAGAGCAAATTCAATCCTTGGTCCATAGGTTTTGGATTCTTTAGAATGTTCATTCATTCTTTTCTATAGGATTATATCTTTGGCCTTTTATTAGCCTTCTATTTGCATTGATTTTAATAGGTGGTGTAATTTTTTTGTGGTTTTGATTTTGAATGATAGTGCAAGTGTATGTACAGGGAGCGTCACTAAAATGGTACACATAAGATAAATTAAAGTGGTGAAATTTTTCTAGATCTTTAGAATGCATGTACACCATACAATAAATTTGTGAGAAAATTGAGTCATTTTAAGCAATTTACATTTAAAGGATTAAAATTCTAAAGGAATGTGGGGCCATCTAAGGTAAAAAAGTTTAATTATTTTTCATGTTTTAGATTTTGTCTTATATAATTTTTTGTAGTATATTTGTGTTGCATTATATACTTATTAACATTGATAATTTTAATTGTGTTTAGAGGTGTTTTTATGTTGAGAGAAGTTCTACAATGGGAGAAAGGAATCTCATATCTTGATGGTGTACATAAAAACCCTTTAAATTAAATTTGATGGATAATTGATACTTAATAATAAACATAATAATGATATTAATAAACTTTATAGATATATTAAATACATCTATCTAGGAATGGAAATTGATAGTGAGTAGCATGAAATCAATAGAAATAGGAAAGTGGGATGAACTTAGGGTGACAAATTCCAAATCGAAACACAACTTGCAAGAGCTCAAAAACCTTCTTTGAGAATTGGAAATTGAAGAGGATAGTAGAAGGAGAAGAAAGACCACAAACCATATTTTAGTGGGTAATGTTAATGTGGTGATTTCAGAAGAAATCCTTGTATACAAATTTTGGATAACTATCTCAATTCTAAGGTGAAAATTTTGAAGAAGAACATTCTCATTGATAAATTCATTGGTATATGGTCATCTATGGAGAGGATCAAATCCTGGATTGAGCCAAAATGGATGGGACATAGCTCAGAGGTAAGCTTCTTGGCACTAGGGTTTCTTCATATAGTTTTTCATTTAGAATTCGAGTGGGATAATGCACTCAAGGGAGGGCCATGCTTCATGGGTATTGCCAAAATTTATATCTGGGCATGGATGTTGGGTTTAGATCTATGCCTAGAATTAATCCAAGATGCCCCTCTTTGTATCAAACTATACAAGTTGCCACATGAGCTATGATTGAAAGAAGTCTTCAAATTGACTAGAAATTCATTATGAGAGTATGTTCATTGATCTAATACCATCAGAGGAAAAAATTGGTGACATATGCAAGGATCTGCATAAGAATGAATTTGAGAAAACCAATCAAACACACCATCAAGTTCTCCTCAATTTTGGGTGACTAGAATCAAGAATTGGATTATAAATGTCTCTCAATCAGATGTTTTTGATGCTAGAAGATTGGGCATATTTCTAGGAATTGTAAAAGTAAAGAGGTTTGGAAGGAGGAGAAGAATCTTGGTTTTTTGCCCTTGTAAGAGGAGGTGGTCTCCTCGACTAAGGAAAATTCTCCCCCAAAAATGCCACAATGACAAGATAATGACGCCCAAGATAACAATGTGGAGGATAGAATCCCCCCACCCATGGTCACTCTGGAGATGTGGAGCATGAGATGTTGCTAAACTTGAGTATCCTTAGGGAAGTAGGGAATAGAAGTTTCTTGGAGGGAGTTTGAGAGCTAGGATAAATTATAATTCTTGTTGGGACCAATGAGCTGATGGAAAATTTGAAAGGATGAGAGTGATATTGAAATAGGGCAAGAGGATGGAGATGATAAAGAAAATACTTGGAGCATTGCCACCAAGAGGAGTAGAAGATTTCCAGAGGGAGAAATTCCATCCTTATGGATGCAGGGGGAATAATAAAGGAAGAAAAATAGAATTCGGTATAAAGAAAAGATAAAGGCTTTGGAGGATTTGGAAAATGGGACTCAGGCTTCAATGAAGAAATGTGTCAAGTTAGGAGGTGAGTACCTCCCTGCCAGGAAGAAACCATGAAGGCCTTGAGCTAGAATATTCGTGGCCTTAATGGCCTGGAGAAGTGTCATTTGTTGAAACAACTTATAGAGATTGAAAGCCCTAATTTTATTCTTATTCAAGAGACAAAGGTGGAGGGTGCTAGTCTTTTGGAACTACTTCCTTGAATTTGGAAGGATGGGGAAGGACTTATGGTGGATGTAGAAGGAACGATAGGAGGTCTGGCTATCCTTTGAAATAAGCATTTCTTCTCAGGTATGTTGGTTAATAGTTCACATTCATGTCTTTCAGTTAGATTTGGGGATCTCAAAGGGGATAATCATATGCTAATTTCTAATGTTCATGGACCAAATATAGAAAGGGATAGAATTAGGATTCGGGAATACATAAAAAATTTAGGCAATTCTACTCTAAAGGGAGCTAGGTGGTAGGGGTGATTTTAATGCTATCATGTGCCTAGAAGAGAAGCAAGGTGGTAGATAGCTCTCTAATTCAAGCTCTTTGGAGTTTAGAAAGTTGTGTGAGGATCTCTCTCTATTCGATATTAGCCCTAAGTTGGGATGGTTCACTTGGAGTAATAAAAGGATAGGGGAAGAAAATATCTTATGTAAATTGGATAGATTTATGGTTAATTCTAATTGGCTTCTTGTTGTTGTTAGTATGCACTCATAGATAATTCAATTTGGGGGGGTCGAATCACTGGGCTATAACTCTTCACATAAATAAAAACAAGAAACCTATAGGGATACCCTTCAAGATGGAGGATTTTTGGTTTGAACAACCCGAGTTTAAAGATGCTTTGGAGGGTTGGTGGAGGATGGATGTTAGGGGTTGTAGAAGATATATAATCTAAAAAAGTTGATTGAAACCAAACTTCAGGAAAAAAATTAGAACAAGGAAATAATGGGGAACATATTTGAAAAGAAAAAAAGGGTGGAATTAGATTAGAGAATAGTAGAAGCTTCTTTTTATTTGAATGGTCCAACTCTATGATGAAGGGGGTAAATCACAAAACACACAACAACAAAAATTGCACACAGAAAATAGAATCTTCTTTTATTGATTTGGGCAATTCATTACATTACAGAATCTCAAATACAATCAGAGGACTGATTTGGAATGATCTGCAACACACTACATCTTCCCTATCTCCAGACGCTGGAATGATCTGCCTTATGTAACTCCAAATCAACTAGGGTTTCTATTTTCCTACCTAATCTTGACTCTACACTTTCCCCCTTAGCTATACTACTGCCAAGGGTTCCCAAAAATGGTTATTAATAGCCCTTTTTGGCGGCAAATAGCTAAATTTCAAAATTTGCATCTCCCTCCAAAAATAGGTCAACTTCTGGGAGCCATAACTTTTGATCCGAGTATCCGATTGACATGTCATTTGAAGCATTAGAAAGATCGTGAAGTTCTCTACGTGCTAAGAACCTGCTCTTCTGGTTCTGGCCATTTTTAGGCCTGTACGAGACTATTTAGTGCCTCAAACTTGAATTTGAATAATTTTCAAGCATTTTTTGGGAAACAGAAACTTTAATATCTTTTAGCTCACAAATGATCTTTGCATGATTCCTTCACCAAAGGTCTTATTTTTCATTTATGAAGCTTCCTATAGATTTTCACTTAAATCTATGCCCAAATGAAAACTTTCCTAAAATGGCAGTTTTCTATTTTTAACAGTTTGGAAAAATTGAAAGTTCTACCTTATTATTCAAGCGATTATGGAACTAGAAATACTAATTTTGAAAAGAAATGGAAACAACATCAATGATTTTAAAAAATCATCTTTTTGGGTGATGCAAGATTGCCCTTACACCACTGGATGCTCCTACATCACTCTAGACCTTAGAGGATTGGAGAAAGAGTTGTTGGAAGAATAAGGCAGAATTCAAAGAATGGAAGAAATTTTTTGGCAATAGAAATCTAGATTCAAGTGGCTAAGGGAAGGGGATCACAACACCCAATTCTTTCATTTGGCCACAAATATTAGAAGAAAAAGAAAAAAAATCTTAAGTATTCAACTTCCCTCTAATTCAGAAGTAGAAGATGTGGACTCAATCAGGACTAAAGGTATGAATTTTTAAAACCTATTACTTGAAACAGATTTTGAGGCACAGGAGGAAATGCTAAGAAATGTTTCAGAGTTAATTAATGACTCAAATTTATTTGAGGAATTATTATTACCCTTCACCATGGAGGAAATTTGAAAAAGGCAACTTTCTCTTTGGGGGCTAGGAAATATCCAAGCCCTGATGGTTTCCAAGAAAAAAAATTTCACAAATTTTGGGACATAATTGGAGAATATGTGTGGAGGGTTGTAGAGGAATGCTGATGCAAAAGATCTATATTTAAAGACTTGGAATACAACATACATCACACTATTCCTAAGAACAAAAACAAAAATATTTTGAAGAATTTAGACCAATTACCTTGTGCAATATGGTGTATAAGATTTTCACTAAGGAAATGTCTACCAGGCTCAAAAAATGTTTAGATAGTATAATCTCAAAGGAACAAAGCGGCTTTCTCAAGGGTAGACAAATTTTGGATGGTGTAGTTTTGGCTCATGAAACTATACACTCCATTAAATCAAGGAAGGAGGGCATGGTAGTTAAGTTGGATATGAATAAGGCCTGTGACAAAATTTACTGGGAATTCCTTATCAAAGCAATGTGTAAGTTTAGTTTCAATGAGGCATGGTGTAAATGGATATACAGTTGCATTTCCACCATTTCTTATGCCATCTTAATTAATGGTGTTGCTATGGAATTCTTCAATGCAAAAAGGGGTTTAAGACAAGGTTACCCACTCTCCCCTTTTTGTTTCTTATTGTTGCAAAAGTACTGGGAAGGGATTTAAAGAAAGAGGTCAATGAGGGTAATTTTAAAGGGTTACAAGTCTTTGGAGGAATAAGTAACATTACACATCTACAATTTGTTGATGATATGCTACTTTTGGTGAAGTCATGGCTAGGGAAGCTGGCTATATCAAAAAAGTGCTAATGCAATATGAGCTTGTAGAGGGACAAAAAGTCGATGCAACAAAATCTAGAATTTTCTTTTTAAAATATTTATGTGTGGAGAGTTTGGAGATTCAAAGGAGTCTAGGATATGAGGTGAATAAGTTGCCCAATAAATATTTGGGGATGCCACTTCTTGATAAAAGAACCTCTGAGGTAGAATGGAGCAACGTTGTTGATCATATACAAGGAAAGTTGTCATCCTAGAATGGTAAATGGATTACCTTGGTGGAAAGGATAACACTAATCAAATCATCTTTGGCTTCGGTTCCCATTTATGTTATGTTGGTTTTATAGCTCCCTAGCAAAGCAGCTAAGATCATGGAAGCTCCCAGTGTATTTTTCTTTGGAGGGGAAGTAAAAATACTTTCAAATACAATCAAGTGGTAAAATGGGAGATATGTAAGCCTAGATCTAAGGAGGGTCTTTGGTTCAAAAATTGTAAAACAAAAAGAGCAAGGCATTGGGTGCAAAAAATGGCTTAGAGAATTTATGAAAAAAAAATAGATATTGGAGTAGGGTGCTACAAGATAAATATTTGCAGAATGATCTCGATAACCTTTTTAGGAACACTTTGGATCTTCTTATGGGTTCAAGAATTTGGAACTTTATTAGGTCATACCGCAAGATAATTAGCGCAAAAATCAAATAGAAATTAGGGAGGGGGGATATGATAAGATTTTGGTGCGATAGCTGCATAGAAGATAATGTGCTCAAGGATATACAATCTATGCACTTGCTTGTTGACTATTTTCAAAATATGGAGGGAATATTGTTTAAGGATTATATGTTGGGAGATTCACAACAACAAAATAATGGAAAACCTTGAGGACTTGGATTGTGGAATTGAATGAAGTCTATGCTAAACTATAGGCTAAGCTTGACAAATGGTCTATTCTGAGAGCCAAATAAGAAAATAAGATGGTATGGGGAGGCCATGGTAATGGCAGGGTGTCGATTAGCCTAGCCTTCCAATTCTATTTCTATGACATGGATAACAGCTCTGGGGTTGCTAAGAAGATTTGGTATTCTAGAGGACTACCTAAGGTAAATGTCTTCCTTTGGATTGCTTGGAAATGATGTTCTTTAACATGGGACAAAATGTAGACTATGGAAAGAAAGGGCCTTTCGATATGTGTTATATGTAGAAGCAAAGTTGAGGATAATGACAATATTTTCATCCATTGTGACTTTGCTTGTAAGGTCTGGTTCTTATTTTTGGGGAGGTGGGGGTTAAATTCAGTCACACCTCCAAACATTCCTAGCATCCTGGAGTTGGACTCCCAAGATCAAAAGTGTTAGGTTATAGTTCATTTGGAATAGTGCACTTGGCTTGATCATATGGAACATATGGCTTGAACAAAATAGAAGAACTTTCTACGGAGTTGAGAAATCGGTAGAAAAAATTTGGGATTTGGTGGAAACTATTGGATCTTAGAGGAGAAATATACGAGGAGGATTGGCATATAAGAGATAATGAAGTTAATTGGGATAATGCTTGGCCTCATTTTAGATGGTTGGGATAGGACAAACAAGGACCAAATAAGAAGATAAAAGAATGTGTTTGGCAATGCTCAAATCGACATTGGATAGAATTCAATTTTGATAGTGAAACAAAAGGTAATCCAAGAAAGCTAGGGGGTGGGGGTGTCTTCAAAGACCCAAAGGGACAACCAACTTGTATCTATACAAATTATTTTGGTATAGACACAAATAATTTGGCTGAGACTAGAGAAATGCTAAGGGGACCAATGATTGCCAGAGATAAAGGATGGAGGAGATTATGGGTGGAAGGAGATTCAAAGCTGGTGATTAGGGAAATGAAAAGAGGAACAATTCAAAATTAGAGATTGGAGGACATCATTGAGGAGGCTAACCTAGTAGCTCAAAAATTTGAAGATATTAAGTTCTCTCACATTGGTAGAAATGGTAATCAAGTAGATGATTGGACTACCAACCAAGGGGTTACCTTGCGAGATAGAGGAACCTTCTAATACCAAATGCTGATGGGAAGGATTTCCATAGAATGCAATTAGATTGATGCAAGAAGATATCAAAGAGCATCCACCCAATAATGGGTCGTCATTGGCAGCATAGGAAACAATGTAGCAATAATAAAGGGTGGTAGTGGGAGATGACAATGCTATGATGGAAATGGTACCTAGGCATTCATTTCATAGCATTGTGAAGGTAGAGATTATTAATATTTCACATGGGTGAAGGAATATTCATCAACACTTGGTTAGAGTTCCTCTCGAGGCTCTGCAATTGTGTATGGCAACTGTAGCTAATGCTAGGGGAATGGGGTAGGAAGAAGGCAGTTGAAGTGAAGGAAAAATGTATTATGGTTGAGTGAGATGGTAAGAATAGGAAGAGATGTGTCTCTAGGGAGTAGACGCTTACAGATTTCATGGCTAGGATTGAGAAGGATATTACAAACCCTAGTTCACACCTTTGGTTGCAGAGAATGCAGGTTATTGAAACGAAGCAAGGTATGCATAAAATACTTCCTACACTGATCTATTGAGGAAAGATATATGCAAATTTTAACTTTTTCAGTAACAATTAAGATGCACATTAATATAAAGATAATAAAAACATTCAAATGCAAAACTCACAACACAATATATACGTGGGGAAAACCCTTTCAGGTAAAAAACCCCACACTCCAAAGCCGCCCAATATATTATTTAGGAATCAAGAAGATTACAATACACTATCAAGAACAAGATTTCATAGGAGTATAATAAACCATAGATCCAAGAGGTAACTCAACATCTATAAGACTCTTACACACAACCTCCATCTCAAGCTCCTAATATATAGGAGATACAATACAATAAACCATCAACAGTAATTACAAAACCATGAGCCAAAACCACCCAAAAGTGGCACCCAAATTATCTCCAATCAAAGATGCCTTGTGATATGCCAAATCACACACCAACACATATAACTCTCCCCTTTACAGCTATTTTGAGTGTCCAAGACGTTTTTACATTTCCCAAAAATAGGACGTCCAACTTCCGGAGGCCATAACTTTTGATCCGGGTGTCTGATTGATGAACCGTTTAATGTGTCAGAAAGCTCGTGAAGAGATCTATCACGCTATAACCTAATTTGTCAATTATGACAATTTTTGGGATGTTTAGGGACCTATAAGTTCCTCAAAACTAAGTTTGAAACTTTTTTTGACAGTTTCAAAAAATAGAAACTTTAATATCTCGCAATCCATATATGATCTTGGGTCGAAACTCACCTGAGATGTTTACTTACCAATTCCGCACCTTTTGGGAAAAATTTTGGGTCAATCTAAGGTCAAACACAGAGTTACTAAAAATAGTAAGTCCCACCATTTTTATCCCTTTTGGAAACTTTGAAAGTTCTAGACCATTCTCGAAGATAAAGGGTATGAAAAAAGACCAAAACTAGGAAGAATAGTAACCTTTCGAAGTTGCAAGGTTGAGACACTTTTCCTAACATTCTCCCACCTGTCAAACACCTTGCAAGAGAAAATGGAGTATCAACACCATGATTTAATTGCTAGGGGCTGAGAGGCCCATAGACTCTGAACACCATCTGAACTTCTCTATGCTCACATGTTTTGTCAAGGAATCTACAACATTCATCAAAGTGTTAACTTTCTCCAAGTTTACCTTCCCATCCTCTACCATGTCATGAACAAAATGGTACTGGACATCAATATGCTTAGTCCTCACGTGGAAAGTAGGATTCTTCACCAAAAATATGGCACTCTAACTGTCACAACAAATAGTAATCTTCCCAACATTAGAACACAATATCTTAATCCAAATGGCTTCTTTACAAGCATGAGTTGCTTCCATGTACTCAGCTTCAGTAGTGGATAAAGAGACTACAGGTTGCCACTTACTCATCCAACTAATAGCACCACCAAACATAGTGAACACATAAGCACTGGTGGATCTCCTACTGTCAATGTCACTTGCCGAATCTGAATCCACAAATCTATGAATACAAAGTGAATGATGAGGTCCTAAAGGATAACCATGATAACATAAGGAATACTCAGAAGTACCTTGTAAATATCTAAACACTCTCTTCACTTCCAATGTACCCATCCAGGATTACCCATAAATCGACTAAGGACTCCCACTTCTTGGGCAATGTCTTGTTTAGTACAGACCATCACATACATCAAACTACCAACCACACTAGCATAAGGAACTCTACTCATATCCTCCATCTCAGAAGGAGACTTTGGACAATCTACAATAGATAACTTTGTCCCCATTATAACAGGAACAGTCAAAGGTCTGCAATCCACCATGCTTAATCTCTCCAACACAGTGTTAACATACTTACTCTGGCCTAACCAAAGTTTTCTATTTTCTCTATCTCTTCTGATCTCCATCCCCAGAACGTACATGTTGCAAGTATGTGCCTAATCAGTGTTTTCATTGATGTCAACATATTCTTGTTTTCATTAATGTCAACATATTCTTGTTTTCATTGGTGTCAATTGTATCTTATTCTATTACTTGTTTAGAAGACTTGTATGTCAAGGATATTGAGAAAATTAGCCTCTCTAGAAGAAACAAGTGAGTTACAACGAAGTGCAGTATAGATAGTGAGTGGTATGTTGAAGAACAACCTAGTAGACTACTCTGCATCTCCTTCTAGATGATGTTCTGGTAATGTAGTTCAGGTATGATGTCAGTTGGTGTTTGATAGTGTTATGCCTCAGAGATTAAGTGTTGATCCTCTTTGGAAGTCATCTTGAAGAAATGTCTAGGTCAGGGCAAGCAAATGTATAGTAGAAATAGTGAACAGAGTCTAGTGTAGTGGTTCGCATTCCTCCGTAGATAAGTATTTTGTTATGCAGTTGTAAGGTGTTGTAAACATTTGTAAGAAGTATCTTATTCCAGAGTTAGGAGATCTGAAGTTCACCGAAAGGCTAGCTACAAGATGCTAAGTACCGGCATAGTGTTTGACAAAGTTTAACAGAGACAGAGTTTGAGTTCTGATGGTCTGCATTTCTCTGTAAGATGATACCATACCTTACGGTATTGAAGGTGAGTTTGGGAATGTGTAAAGAGTCCTTGATATGATTTTGGAAGTGTTTTGTGATCTGTAGTAGAAGTTGCAAGTCAGCAGATGAACCTATTAAGCATGCTCTTGAGGAACAGGTCAACTGGTGAGATAAATCATGATGTGGAGAAAGGATATTGTGTGAAAGATCTATGTAAGTAATTGAATGATTAGATCCAACCTATATGAACACGTTTGGGGAAAGATTTAGGTCTGTATGACCCATAGTGTATTGGATTGAGCGACAAGGTACATCTTTCTATGTACACATTTTACTTCTTAGATGCTGACCTAGTTATAGATTAAATCATGATGTGAATATATATAAGAGTGGTGATCTTCAGTAGAAGTGTGTGTGTAAGGGTAGAGTGTGTGTGTGATGCGAAGATGCAAATAGTGGAGCAGGGTTAAAGGATCAACAGCGATGAAGAATTGGGATTTAGAATATAGTTGTTAAATGACTGCACCCTGGCATAGCAACAGATGCCTAAGCAGTATTCAGATATCATGTGTGATTTGATAGGAAGCATGTTGTTGTCATCAAGGTAGAAAGCCGACAGTGAGCCTCCAGTAGGGTTTAACAGCCCTTATTATAATCTTGCTAGGTTTAGGGTTGAGGCAGTGAGCTTGCTAAACTTAGTTGTACACCATGGCTGTGAGCCAGCATGTTCTAAGCCCGTGGAGTGACCAAGCCTGAACATCATTTTTGTAAAGATTGCAATATATTTATGAGAGCTAATCCTCTTTGTGGTTTTTCCCTCTTTGGGGTTTCCATGTAAAATCTTGGTGTTATGTGTCATGCTTTTGTGGATGTTGTGTTGGTTTTTTCCCAGACTGGATGCTTATTCCCAGATTTCCCTACAAGGTAGCCATCAGTGATCAACAGGATCTCTGGGCCAGGGGCCAACAGTGTAGGAGATAGACTCTATATTTTATCTCCTCTTCTTCTTCAGGCTCTGCAAGACCTAGGGGGGCATTCCCTACTCAACATCCATGAGGATATGCATACAAGGCTGGGATGCTGACAGAAAGTAGATAAGTCCTCCTATAAGTAGACCAAAACTGAAAGATAAGAGCAAAGGGGCTAGCTTTGGGCCTATTTGCAGTTGTAGACAGAGGACTGAGGATCCTAAAACTAATTCTAATGTCCTAATGGTTGTTTTAGATTTTGATTTGGATTTTAAGTTTGGATGCAAAGTTGGACATGGTTGTAACACAAAAACAAAGCAAGATTGGTGCCTATCCAGGGCCTGGAGTCAGTAGACATACACCTGTGAATGATCAACATGAACAGCTAAAACTGGATTTCAGGGGGACATATGTGATATCTGCCTTATAGATATCTCCCAATACAGAGTGTTAAGTTATCTCTACTTATGGCATCCCTATTGCAGTATACCCTTCCCAATGTTCAACCTGAAAACAGTTTAATCTACCCCTTGAGCAGAAGTTAAAAGATCAGACATTTAACATAGGAATTCTATGCTCTAGAATCTAAACATTACCCAAATATCCAGATTCAGAAGAAGAATACATGCAATACTAGAGACAGAATTAACACAACACATGCTCAGATAGCATTTCTCATATAAGATTAATCATGAAATCAGTGGGTTCATGCCAAAAACATACAACAAGAGATACATAAACTCACAGGTTAAGCTGTACAGAGCAACCAGATCAGCTTGTTTTGAATTACAGAGCCAAAAAATCTTCAACTTTCAACAACCAAAGATGAGTAACACTTCCTACTTATAACAGCCAGGTAGTGTACCACAGCAATTAATTACATGGTTGACCAAAAATCCCGCCAGATACACAGTATCAGAAAAATGGCGCTCAACGCATTACCAGATTGGCGCCCAAACATGAATGCAGCAGGTAGGGGAGGAGACAGGAAGAAATCTCGAGCCCTGCGCCACTGTCCGTCGATGTACACCTTCAATCAGGTACCAGATCCGCCCATACCTCTGCAACCTTCGCCATTAATGGCGCACCAACCCGCGGCCTCGGGAAAACGTCAATTCTGCATCGCAACCATTTCCCGCCGAGATTCATCATCATGATATTTCGAATATGCAGGATATCAATTATCCCACATGCACCCCGCGGCAACCCTTTCAACACTTTATATACTAGGTCACGAGCATGTATAATGTCGGTGCTTTTGCTCCTGACGACACTAGTATAAGACTTCATCATCATCCTCCAATAGCATGATATCCTGTCGCTTGAAATATCACCCTGATGTCAGCATCATATCGCAATATAACCTGCATGATAATCGCCTTCATCGGCACAACCTGATCCATCGGAGGAACATCCTCCTGCTGAGCTATACCAAAAGTCTGGTCGATGAACATCCTGATGACGTCACCGTCATATCCTGCTGACGTCATCATCATATCTGCCTACTGCGCACCTCCTCATATCCGGATGACGTCATCATCATATTTGCAAATATCGGGGGATCTCCACAAGATGATCAGTGTTAGAAATATGACCCCCCCGGACCTTGATGATGTCATCATCATATCGACATCAGGATGATATTCGGAAGATAACCGGATATTTGGAAATATCATCCTGATGCACAAATATCAGGTTGCACTGTAGCTCCACTATAAGATCGGGGCGATAGATGAATATGATGATGCTTGAAAAGATCACCCCCCACTAGATAATGCATGAAGCCGGCAGGCGGATATCTCCTTGATATCAGCATCATCATGACGCTGGAACAAACATACATCCGGGTGATATTCAAAAATGAAAATATCACCCCCTCCTTCGGAAATATCATGATGCAGATAGGCAGAGAAATAGATATCACCCTGACATAAGAATGACGTCAGCATCATCAGGATGATAAAACAACGAACATGAAGTGATACAACAACATCAGGATGATATTGACTAAGATCATCCTGACGTTCAAAATATGATGACCCCAGTGAATATCGGGTCACACTTAGAACTCTTCAACAACATCATCAGGATGATCATAACCAAGATCACCCGATGATAAAAATATCACCCCGGTGAAATATCATGCAGGCAGAAAATATGATGACCCTCGCAAGCAACACGGTGATAACTGGAAATATGATGATGATGATGACGACCCTTAAGAAAGAACAAGTCAGGTCGAACAACTCAAAGAATAACCCCTTCAGAATATCGGGGCAACATCATCATCATGTTTGGGCAAGGTGATAATTGAAAGATCACCGGATACTTGAAAAATCACCCCCGCAAGCAAACCAGGGCGCACTGTAGCTCATCAGCAGGATCAGGATGATATCCAGACATCACCCGATATTGAAATATGATGATCCTGATGAAAAACAAGTCGACAGAAAACATGATAATGCAAACCATCATCGAAGACAAGATGATGATGATGATCTCCTCCTCAAAGAAAAAATGATGCTGCAGCTGAAAAATGCTGAGGAGGTCCAACACTTAGGAAAATGGGCAAGAAGATATAGGGTTCAAATGAAGAAACCCCCTGATCATGAAAAAACAACCCCCAGGTCAAAAATGAGTGCTAACACTGGCTCCGAATGGGGACGTGCAGGTGAAAACCTGCAGCGAGAACCAGATCTCCGGGCAGACTAGACAAAAAGCCAAAAAGCACGAGCTGTACAAGGCATTTGCACTACATACATGTTTTTTACAAATGTGCACAGCAACAAGTCATTTATGCAAAATAGAACTTAAGGAATTGGCCATGCACAAGCAATTCCAGAATTTCACCATCTAGGGCCTGGAGGAAATAAGAATCCTCCCCATGAGTATTGCAAACCTGATATGGGCCCATCCATAAGGGTTCAAATTTACCATGTTTACCCTTTTCCTGACCTTTAGCATTCCAAATGAGCACCAGATCATTGACTTGAAACTTCCTTTTTGTAGTTCTCCTGTCAAACTGATATTTCACATCTTGTTGTCTTTTGAGATTGATCTGGTGGGCTTTCCTTCTGTTTTCATCCAATGCAACCAGCTGATTCGCTCTTTCTGTCATGGAATCTTCAATCTCCTCATCATTTTCCTGAATGAATCTGTAAACTGGTAGGAGATTGTTTATTGGCAGTCTAGCTGATGCACCATATACTAGCTCAAAAGGTGACGTCCCAGTAGCCCTTTTCATTGTCACTCTGTCAGCCCATATTGCTAAGTTCAATTTTGAGTCCCAAGCTCTCTTGTTCTTGTTCAGTATCCTCTTGATAATTTTCATGATGCTTTTATTGCTTGATTCTGCTTGACCATTTCCTTGTGGGTGATATGGTGATGTATATGATAGATTTATCCCATACCTATTGCAAAAATCAACAAATTCACCTGATCTGAAGCACATAGCATTATCAGTGACTATCTTAAATGGTACTCCAAACCTAATGATAATATTTTCTAGTATGAAATCTGTCACCACCTTACTTGTAGCTCTCTTAGTTGGAATGGCCTCAATCCATTTGGTAAAGTAATCAGTTGCCACCAAAATCCAACTGTGTCCCCCACTTGATTTGTCTGCAATTTCCCCTATGAAGTCGATTCCCCATTGCTGGAATGGAGCATCCACAGTTACAGTTCTGAGGGGTAAAGCACCATCATATTTCAGCTTTCCTGAAAATCTTTGGCAAGGGTCACACTTTCTCACTAACCTTTGTGCATCCGAAAAGAGAGTGGGCCACCAATATCCTGCTCTGAGAATTTTATGAGCTGTTGTTTGTGCAGTATAATGTCCACCACACAATCCTTTATGCATATCAATCAAAACATTGTTAGCCATATCCTCATCCACACATCTCAGGAGCACACCATCAGGGTTTTTCCAGTATAGCTCACCTTGAACAATAACATACCTGATTGCATGTAACTTTAAAGTCCTCTTTTGACTGTCACTGAAATGGGAAGGACAATTCAGATTTTGCAAGTAGTAGATAATATCCTTGTACCATTCAGATCCTGATACATTTACACTCTCATCTTGGACTGCATTAACTTGGCATGCTTCCAAGTTTGACTGTGCCATCATCTTGGCTAATCCTTGTCCTCTTATCAACTTAGTAACTTGTATGTCTATGTTGAACTCTTGCAGTTTGTTTATCCATCTGCACCTTCTTCCAGTCACCTCCTACTGAGTGAATATGTCTTTGACTGCTGCATGAGGTACATATGCAATTATATATGATCCTACCAAGTATGGTCTGAAACTTTTGATGGCTCTGACTAGTGCATATGCCTGTTTTTCCATAATATCATACTTCAACTCAGAGGCCTGCAAGGACATACTGAAGAAAGTGATGGGCTGTTCAAAACCATCTTTGTTTTTCTGTAGCAAACATGCAACAACAGTATGAAAGGAAGCAAATGAAAATACTTGGAATGGCCTAGAAAAATCAGGAGATTTAAGAACAGGGGCCATCTTGATTGCCTCTTTGATACTCTGAAATGATTTTATTGCTTCCCTTTCCCAGTTGACAGTTGCATCCTTCTTCATCATCTTGGAAATGTTCCTTGTGGTTTCTGCAAAGTTGGGAACAAATCTCCTAACAAAATTTATCTGTCCAAAGAAGGACTGAACTCCTTTTACAGTTTTTGGCATTTAAATCCTGTCAATAGCAGCCACTCTCTCTGGATCTATCCTGACTCCATCCTTGGAAACAATATGTCCCAGGAGCTTTCCTTCAACTACTCCAAAGGCACACTTCTTTGGATTTAAAGAAATACCATACTCTAGTGCTCTTATGAAAATCTGCTCCAGATGCAAACAATGCTGCTCTTCTTTCTTTGAGTAAGCAGTCAAGTCATCCTGATATACAGCAAGGATTGAATCAATCAGCCCTGCAAAAGCAACATCCATTGCTCTTTGAAATGTAGCACCTGCATTGGTTAGTCCAAATGGCATTCTAACATACACATAAGTTCCCCATGGAGTGGTAAAGGCGGTTTTATACTGTTCTGATTCCTTTACCTTCACCTGATTATAACCTGAAAATCCATCCATCATGGATAAGAGTTCACAACCAGTCACTCTCTACAACATAGCTTCCATATTAGGCAGTGGATAGTTATCCTTTAAAGAGGATACATTCAAGTTCCTGAAATCAACACAAAGCCTAATATCACCATTCTTTTTTCTGACTGGGACAAGGTTAGACACCCAAGTTGAATGTCTGATTGGCACAATTATTCCAGCTTCCCTGAGCCTTTTGAGTTCTTCTTGCATCTTGGGAGCTAAGGTAGGATTAATAGGTCTTTGCTTTTGTCTAAATGGCTTAGCTCCAGGCTTCAATGGGATCTCATGCTGGAATAAATCTTCCCTATAGGCTTTTAGGTCCTCATATGACCAAGCAAAAACATGTTTATACTTTTTCAGTAATGCAATCAGCATACTTCTAATGTGTGGTTTGAGCTGTTTACCAATGTATACCTTCTGAGGGGCCTGAGATGTCCCCAAATTTATCTCTTCTAAATCTTCCTTATTTGTGGGAGATGTCCTTGTGACCAGTTTATCTCTACTGTCAAAAGCTCTTTCCAAAGCTACCAACCCTCTAGGGATTTTATTAGTCTTCAATTGAATTATCTCTTTTCCCACAAGAGTTTCTTTTCCATCTATAGTCTTTACAAAAGCTTGGAAATCAATTTGTTGATTCTCATATTCATCTATGCAGTGCAAAAATTTTAACAAATCCCTATCATCATTAAACACTTGCCAACTGCATATATTTTCTGGTACTGCAGGCCTAATTTTAACTTCTACATTTGTAACACCTGACAGAGTGATGTCATCTGGCCTTATTGCAACATTGGCTAAGAAATCAGCCATAACATTTTTTGACCTCTCTACCCAGCCTATTGAAAATGCATCAAATAGTTCAATGGTATCCCAAACAGCATGCTTGTATTGTTTCAGTCTTTTATTTTTTGCAGCATACTTATCTCTAATTTGGGATACAATTAGCTCAGAATCCCCAAATACTCTTAACATTTTAATTCCATGTTTGAGAGCAATATTTAGGCCTAAGAGTAAAGCCTCATATTCTGCAATGTTGTTTGTGCAATCAAACCTCAGCAAGAAAGAGAATTTGAGGAGCTTACCAGTTGGAGACAGGAAAACAACTCCAGCTCCAGAGCCTTCTTTTGCACAAGCTCCATCAAAAAACATGGTCCATAAGCCTTGCTGATCCAGCTCTTCAATGCAGACATTTTTTTCTTTATCTTCTGTATCATCTGAGACAACCTTGAAGTTATCACAGTCAGTGTCTACAAAGCATACCTGTTCCTCTGCTTCTTGGTCTTCTACTGTCTCTGATGATCTTTGTTCTCTGATTAGCTTAACATCCCTGCCATTCATTGGAATCATGGCATATGACAGATCCAGCTGCATGCTTCCACCAATTAGTGCTGCCCATCTTCTTGACAACAACATACCGTACTGTGGCTTGATGTCAACCACTGTTATATTCATTTTATATCTCTTTTCAGGGAATGCTGCCAGTTTGAAATCTACATCCTTCATGATTCCAATAACTAGTACCTCTCTAGCATCCATAGCATAACATTTTCCACATGCCTTGTCAATTTTCAATCCAGTTTGTTGCATGATAGCCAAAGGCATGACATTTGTAGATGCTCCAGAGTCAAGCATACAATTTCTAATTATTTTTCCATTTATAACCAGGGAAACATAAAATGGTTCCACTTGTGAAGGACACTTTGTCATAGTCACTCATAAATAGACTTCAGGAGTCTCATCTTCTTCATTACACATGACATGTTTTTCACCCTGGGTCTGAACATTTTGTTTAGCTTGAAAAGGTACCCCTGAGATTAGGGATATTGTCCTATTCTTGATCTCTTCCACTTTCATGAGTTCCATAAGTGGAATAGAGACTTTTACCTGAGAGAGGACCTGAGCTATATCAAATGGAGCATAATTTTGTATAACAGTTGTAGCTTGCTCCACAATCTTGTTTTTATCCTGAGCTGATTTAGCTTTCACTTTCATAGTTTCCTGATCATCATTCTTGTCTTGGGAACCTTTACTTTGATCTTCAGCCTGAGGGATTTTATTTTCTGGTCCTTGAAATTCATGACCTGTTCTATGTCTAAAGTTCTGTTTATTATTTACCCACTGCCTTTTTTGTGGTTCAATTCCTTTATGACCATGCACTAGCTGACCTGCAGAAATATCTTCTGGCTAATGTGGGCTGCCTACTTGATTTTTACCTCTGAGATTGTAGTTGCTTTTGACTTGAGCAACTGCTGCAGCTGTGAAGGCTCTAATTTCCTCACCAGAAGGTCGTTGTAAGTTACTCAGAAAATTGTGTGAGTTCTGAGCATACACATAGTTATCTTCATTATCTTCATCATATGGGAACTGTTGGCAGGCCTGAATTTGATGATCTGTATTCTCATCAGCATCATAAAGAGTGTATCCATTGCCTATGGACATCATATTAACATCATCATCCTGCACATGATGTGGCTCATTGCATTCATTACAAGATGTAGCATTATCATACAAGGATTGAGCAATCATACACTGTGACTGTGAATGTGGCATCTGACAAATTATACACCATGGAGCATCATCAACAATATTTATAGCTTTCTTTAGAGGATCAGGAGTTTCTTTGACATGTTGAGCCCTCTGATTTGTGTTGTTACGTGGGAATACAGGCTTACCATCATGCCAATTGGTGTTATAAGGCATATCATGTAATGATGGCCTCTTTTCCTGCCTTTGATAGACTTGCCTATCAGGACCCATCCCTTTTTCACTTCTAGCTAATCTATAGCTTAGGTCCTTAACAACATTTGCCAATTTGTCTATCTTATCTTCAGGGGCAGATGTACTACCTTGAGTGTTCTGAGGCTTGTTTCGATTCTGCAGAATTTTTATATCATCCCTTCTATTTGTCTTGCCCGATGCTTTCCTGTTGTTTTCAATATTCACTGCAATTCTGAAAGCATCCCTGAGAGTAGCAGGACCTTTATCTCTTAATCCATATGCAGTTTTTGCATCAAAGGCATTGATATACAATATTATGCACATTGGTTCATTTGGCCTCATGTGATGTGGCAATTTGTTCAACACTTTAGTAAATCTTGCATTAAAGTCTGCAACCTGCTCATTTGACCCTTTAGTGATACTGGTGAACTCATTTACAAAAAAGCTAGGGTCATTTTTATCACCATATTGCTCCTTGAACATCCTTTTAAAATCATCCCATGATGAAATACTCCGGTCAGGCAAATTCTTGTACCATTCTCTTGCCTCATCTATTAAGGATTGCATGAATGACTTCATGAAAACATCCTCGTGTTCAACCTCAAAGTTATCCATGACATTTTGAAAGGCTTTTAGGTGATCTTCTCCTGACACTGTGTTGTTTCCTGAAAATTTAGGCACTTGCAGCCTCAGATGCTTGTCAATGGGGTTAGGATACCCAGGAATACCATCAAACACCAGCTGCCTGAATCTATCTAGCTGCATGGGCTGTCTGTTTAACTGATTAACATTAACATTTCTGTTTGCATTCTGGTTTCCTACATTGTTCAGTGGTATCCTAGCATCATTATCATTTTGTCTCTCATCATGATGTTGATGTTGCACTTCATATCTTTGCTGATGTCTCTGCACATTTGCATTCTCTAGGGTAGGAACTGAATCATTTTGGGCAGTTCTTAAGGCTTGCACTTTCTGCTTCATATCATCTCTGATTTTCATGGCTTGTAGATATTCTAGTTCTGCTCTTAGACTTCTGATTTCTTCAGCTAACTGTTCATCCTTAGGTCTGGAGGTAGATGGTCTCATACCATTCTGGTCATCATCTTCATCATCCCTCAGAGACTCTGCCTCTTCAAACCTTTCACTAGGGTCTAGAAAAGGGCGTTCTTGGAACACCTCTGACCTCATTCTCATGCTACCACCCTGTTGCCTCTCATATGCACCTTGAATATCAGCTTCTGCATTTGAAAAGTAAGGCACATGCTGTCCTGATGGCCTAGGGTTATCTTGTATATCATCACCTTTTCTGGGGGAACTCTCATGACTAACTGAGACAGCTCCCTTTCTTTTGTACGTCATTCTTCTTGTTACTGGTAACTCTTCAAATAAAGGATTTTGTTGGGATCTTCTCCCCTGCATATAAATTTTACTTTGACCGGTTGGGAGATTACTTCGGAGTCGCCACCTATTACTAGGAACTGTTTTCTTCTGAAAACCAGGGTTCTTTCACAAGGTCCCCAGCGGAGTCGCCAATTTCTGTTGGTTTTCTCCCAGACTGGATGCTTATTCCCAGATTTTCCTACAAGGTAGCCATCAGTGATCAACAGGATCTCTGGGCCAGGGGCCAACAGTGTAGGAGATAGACTCTATATTTTATCTCCTCTTCTTCTTTAGGCTCTGCAAGACCTAGGGGGTATTCCCTACTCAACATCCATGAGGATATGCATACAAGGCTGGGATGCTGACAGAAAGCAGATAAGTCCTCCTGTAAGTAGACCAAAACTGAAAGATAAGAGCAAAGGGGCTAGCTTTGGGCCTATTTGCAGTTGTAGACAGAGGACTGAGGATCCTAAAACTAATTCTAATGTCCTAATGGTTGTTTTAGATTTTGATTTGGATTTTAAGTTTGGATGCAAAGTTGGACATGGTTGTAACACAAAAACAAAGCAAGATTGGTGCCTATCTAGGGCCTGGAGTCAGTAGACATACACCTGTGAATGATCAACATGAACAGCTAAAACTGGATTTCAGGGGGACATATGTGATATCTGCCTTACAGATATCTCCCAATACAGAGTGTTAAGTTATCTCTACTTATGGCATCCCTATTGCAGTATACCCTTCCCAATGTTCAACCTGAAAATAGTTTAATCTACCCCTTGAGCAGAAGTTAAAAGATCAGACATTTAACATAGGAATTCTATGCTCTAGAATCTAAACATTACCCAAATATCCAGATTCAGAAGAAGAATACATGCAATACTGGAGACAGAATTAACACAACACATGCTCAGATAGCATTTCTCATATAAGATTAATCATGAAATCAGTGGGTTCATGCCAAAAACATACAACAAGAGATACATAAACTCACAGGTTAAGCTATACAGAGCAACCAGATCAGCTTGTTTTGAATTACAGAGCCAAAAAATCTTCAACTTTCAACAACCAAAGATGAGTAACACTTCCTGCTTATAACAGCCAGGTACTGTACCACAGCAATTAATTACATGGTTGACCAAAAATCCTGCCAGATACACAGTATCAGAAAAATGGCGCTCAACGCATTACCAGATTGGCACCCAAACATGAATGCAGTAGGTAGGGGAGGAGACAGGAAGAAATCTCGAGCCCTGCGCCACTGTCCGTCGATGTACACCTTCAATCGGGTACCAGATCCGCCCATACCTCTGCAACCTTCGCCATTAATGGCGCACCAACCCGCGGCCTCGGGAAAACGTCAATTCTGCATCGCAACCATTTCCCGCCGAGATTCATCATCATGATATTTTGAATATGCAGGATATCAATTATCCCACATGCACCCCGCGGCGACCCTTTCAACACTTTATATACTAGGTCACGAGCATGTATAATGTCGGTGCTTTTGCTCCTGACGACACTAGTATAAGACTTCATCATCATCCTCCAATAGCATGATATCCTGTCGCTTGAAATATCACCCTGACGTCAGCATCATATCGCAATATAACCTGCATGATAATCGCCTTCATCGGCACAACCTGATCCATCGGAGGAACATCCTCCTACTGAGCTATACCAAAAGTCTAGCCGATGAACATCCTTATGACGTCACCGTCATATCCTGCTGACGTCATCATCATATCTGCCTACTGCGCACCTCCTCATATCCGGATGACGTCATCATCATATTTGCAAATATCGGGGGATCTCCACAAGATGATCAGTGTTAGAAATATGACCCCCCCGGACCTTGATGACGTCATCATCATATCGACATCAGGATGATATTCGGAAGATAACCGGATATTTGGAAATATCATCCTGATGCACAAATATCAGGTTGCACTGTAGCTCCACTATAAGATCGAGGCGATAGATGAATATGATGATGCTTGAAAAGATCACCCCCCACTAGATAATGCACGAAGCCGGCAGGCAGATATCTCCTTGATATCAGCATCATCATGACGCTGGAACAAACATACATCCGGGTGATATTCAAAAATGAAAATATCACCCCCTCCTTCAGAAATATCATGATGCAGATAGGCAGAGAAATAGATATCACCCTGACATAAGAATGACGTCAGCATCATCAGGATGATAAAACAACGAACATGAAGTGATACAACAACATCAGGATGATATTGACTAAGATCATCCTGACGTTCAAAATATGATGACCCCAGTGAATATCGGGTCACACTTAGAACTCTTCAACAACATCATCAGGATGATCATAACCAAGATCACCCGATGATAAAAATATCACCCCGGCGAAATATCATGCAGGCAGAAAATATGATGACCCTCGCAAGCAACACGGTGATAACTGGAAATATGATGATGATGATGACGACCCTTAAGAAAGAACAAGTCAGGTCGAACAACTCAAAGAATAACCCCTTCAGAATATCGGGGCAACATCATCATCATGTTTGGGCAAGGTGATAATTGGAAGATCACCGGATACTTGAAAAATCACCCCCGCAAGCAAATCAGGGCGCACTGTAGCTCATCAGCAGGATCAGGATGATATCCAGACATCACCCGATATTGAAATATGATGATCCTGATGAAAAACAAGTCGACAGAAAACATGATAATGCAGACCATCATCGAAGACAAGATGATGATGATGATCTCCTCCTCAAAGAAAAAATGATGCTGCAACTGAAAAATGCTGAGGAGGTCCAACACTTAGGAAAATGGGCAAGAAGATATAGGGTTCAAATGAAGAAACCCCCTGATCATGAAAAAACAACCCCCAGGTCAAAAATGAGTGCTAACATGTTGTTCAGTTGTATATTTTGTTTTTGTTTGATTATTCCTTTGAAATGGTTAAAAGTGAAAGTTCAAGAAAAGATTTATAGAAGACTGATTCACCCCCCCCCTCTTAGTGTTCATGACATTCAACAATTGGTATTAGAGAAAGGTTCCTCAGAAAAAGTTTAATAGCTTGAGGAAGATTTGGGATAGTGTGATCATAGCAGCAAGAAGGTATGGAAATTATGAAAGGTACAATCAACTAGAAGCAGCTCTTATGGATCTTGAGAACTCTGAAGTAGAAGTTAGGGATCTGAAAGAAAACTTGCAACAAGAAGATGAGTGCATCTTAAAGCTAAAAGAGAAAGTCAAGAAATTCAAAGACAAATACAAAGAAGTTAGTGACCAATTGGTATCAGCAAATGAAGCCCTAGAGGATTTGGAAGCAGAAGTTATAGAAAGAACAAAAGTAGAAGAGGATCTAAACTTGATTGTGAAAAACAAATCAGAAGATTGTGCAAAACTTGAAAAAGAAATTATAAACTTGAAAATAGATCTGGAAAAGGCTAGAAGTTTTGAAGAAAAATTCAAGATAAGTACTACAAAGCTTGATGAAATGATTGCTAGCTAGAGGAATACTGATGACAAACATGGCTTAGGATTTGAGAAAGGAGAAAGCTCAAACTCTGATCAAATGAGGATAGAGTCAAAGGAAAACAAAGGACACCAGTTCAGAAATCAAAGAAGAAGACCTAGAAGACCTTCCATCAGACAACCGAATACTCAAAGGTACCCATCTTTCAATGGTTATTGTAATTCATGCAATAAGTCTAGTCATAAGGCTACTTAGTGTAGGAGTAGAATAAATCAAAAGATTCCATCATTTTCTAGTTAGTGTTTCAATTGTAAGAAATTTGGTCATAGAACAAATGAATGTAGAAATCAGATTAGGAAAAGTTTCAACAATAGGAGGAATAAACAATCATTCAATGGTAAATGCTTTACTTGCAATAGAGTTGAACATAGAGCTATTGTATGCAGAAGTAAAGTAAGTTAGAATTCTATTAGGTGCAATGCATGCTATAAAATGGGACACAGATCAAATGAATGCAGGAGTTCAGTAAGAACTAATTTTCAAAATATCAAGAACAATCAATCATTTAATGGAAAGTGTTTTGCATGCAATAGATTTGGACTCATGGTTAATCAATGCAGATCAAATTCAATCAATTGAAGGATTCAAGGTCAGAAGAATGTGGTATGTTTCAATGCAATAAATCTAGACATATTGCAAGGCTTTGTAGAAGCAGGAATGTGAAGAGAAATTGTTATTTTGAAGAAAGGAAAATAGAGCAAAGACATGATAGGGGAAAAGAGAAAGTTAATCCAGTTGAAACCAAGAAAGAAATGAACAAGGCATGGATCAAGAAAGAAGTAATTGAAGTCAGGGATCAATCTGCACCAGTATCTGGTGCAGATACTTCCTCTGAGAAGTAAAATTAAGAGATCTGGCTCAAGGGGGAGTAGTGTGGAAAATTCAAATCCCCCAGCCAGAAAGTGGGTGCCAGTATCCAGCACAAAGGCATATGATGAAATCTGATGTGACACAGCTCTTAGAAGGAAGAACCAAAAGAAAAAGAGTTAACACGACATATTGCCGAGCAATCCTAATCAACCATATTCTATAGTGAGGAGTTTTTAACAGCCTTTGGGATGAGCATTTAATGGTGACTAAGTCAATCATGTAGAGGGTAAAAAGGAACTTGTTTTAACTTGGCACAACAATGTATCAATTTGCTCTGTGAACTACAGGATTCTTCAACCTGCGCCATGGAAATTCTTCTTTTCAACTAAGGATAAATGATCCTATTTTGTCATGCTCACACATAGAAGCCCTTGGAGGGTTGTATATGTAGCAGTTGTAAATCAAGCAAGGACTATGGTAGATTTTAAGAATTCACTACTGGAGGCAGCTGGTCGAACTAACACCCATGATGGAAAGCATGGGAATCTAGCCCCAGCAAAGAGGAAGCATTCTGATTCCTCTCAGATGATGGCAGTGATTCCAACTCTGATAATGGGGATGATTCTGATGGTAGAAAGACATTTGGGACAAGGACTCCTCTAAAGAAGAGATTTGATTCTAGAAATGATAATGTGGAGATAGTGATGGATTATTGATTGAGAGTGATTTGTACAAAGATGACAAAGATAGGGAATGGCTTTGAAAGTTGTCTGAACTAGACAGGGAGATGATTTTTGCAAAAAGAACAGAGGCAAGGGATAATTTTTGATCTGGAAGAGGGCTGAAGATTAGCAAAATAAGACTAGGAATCAAAGGGGAAGAGATGTAGGTCCATCGTCTTCACAGATATGCTATTTTGTGAAATCTACCAGGATAGTGAAAGAAAATGCCTTAAATGAATTAGTTGTAAGGAGACAGAAGGCTCAAGATTTAGATGTACAGAGAAAGTGAAGGAACACTGTTGGGTCATCTAGAAGATGGGATTCTTCACCTGGCAAACGAAAGTCTAATGCTAGTTCTAGTGTTAGTCCATCATCCTCTAGTAACAGGGATCAGAGTCCAAATAGTCAAGGAAATACAGATGACAGTGACGGAGAAGGCACAAATTCTAATATTCCTTCTTTTGAAGATATTAAGAGTATAGAAATCTGAAGATCAAAGCTTGCCAAGAGGTTCATGGACTCATTCTTTGAAAAGATCAATGTGGGTTGGTTTGTGAATTGGGATTGGTATGTCTTTGCATGGTCAAAAATGTAGATGCAACCAAGGCTGACAAGCATTACAAATTTGAGAATAGGATTATCCACAAGTACTTGGATTATGTTTGAGGCAGTGATGATAGTGTAGCTAGATGGTAGATGGAGAGGGTGTCTAATTAGCCGCCCCTTAAGAAAGAGTTTAAGAAATGAGAACGGGAAGTAGGGCACATGAAGGGCCAAATTTTAGGTAGAGCTGATGTGGAATAAAAGAAAAATACACTAAAGGAAATACATAATTTTGTCTATTAAGCAGATGCTACAGAAGAAGAAGATGATTTCTGCAAGGCCATCAAGTCTGGCTGCTGAGAGGAATAGGCTGAGGAAGGAGATAAATCTTGCAGAGAGAAAACATGACTATTTAGAAGTAGACAGGATCAAAACAAGGTTGAAAGACTTAAAACTCCTTTTACTTTAGAGAAAAGGCAAGGATGCAAAAGCCTAAAATGACCAAATATAAGAAATGTGCAAGGTAAGTGATGATATATGATTGACAAGGGTCAAAAGTAAGGAGGGCCTGCAAGTGTTCAAGAGCCTCTAGCTCTCAGTGATTCAGCTGCATCTAAGAAGAAGAAGAAGAAGAAGAAGAAGAAGAAGAAGAAAACTAGAAGAACTAACCAGGAAAAGGACGAACCGGTTGAACTAGGACAAGGTCCAAAACTGTCCAAGGTTGGGATTGAACCTGAAGGGCCCAGGAAATCAGCAGTAGCAGTTGCTAAAGAAAAGGGAAGATACCAAAGAAGAAAAACCCAAGGAGATTAAAGGAAAGGTTCTAGGCAAAAAAGTCCCAAAACTCATGAGAGAGATGTAGGAAAGGATAACAAGATTGAAAGAAGAGAAGGGGAAAAGGAAGCCTCAAAGGAAGAAGGTTGAGAGCAAATCATCAACAGGCAAGCAAAAGGAATAAGCTCACATGGATGTGACACAGGAGAACATGGAAATCGAAAAGGAGGAGAAAGATGATAAGGGAAGCCTGCAGAAGAAAACCTGCAGATAGAGTCATGTCTAAAGCTTTGAGAAAACAAGATATGTTACTCTGGAAGTGATAGCATGTGAAGGTTCTAGATATGGTCTAATGTGTACTCCTGAGAGGGAGCAGTCAGAGCAATAAAAGGAAAAATATGTAGCAGTGCAGGTAATAATCAAAGATGGTTGTTGAAGTCAAGAAGATTATGAAATTATCTCCTTGGGGAAATAGGTAAATGATGCTAATATGAATTTCTAATAAAGAGAAATAAGTATTGTAGTGTTGTTGGCAGAGAAAATCGGGTAGTAGCAGCAAGATCCTAAGGTGAGAATTGACAAACCAAGAAGGAGAGAACTTCACATGAAGAACCAAAGTTGCAGTCAAGAAAGCATCAAGTAAGGGGGAGCAGTCAGTTGAAGAGAGTTTAGAAGAGAGATTAGATCAGAGCAGACGAGTGCAAGTATGTGCCCTTTTCCATTGATGTCAAAGGGGGTGAAAAGTCATGTGAAAAACTTAGAGTATAGATGTGTAAAGAGAAAGGGGGAGAATCTTGTCTTGATGGTTGTTGTAGTTTTTCACATCATATGTTGCCATCAATAACAAAGGGGGAGATTGTTGCAAGTATCTGCCTAATCGGTGTTGTCATTGATGTCAACTATATCTTATTCTATTACTTGTTTAGAAGACTTGTATGTTGATGATATTGAGAAAACTAGCCTCTACGGAATAAACAAGTGAGTGGTATGTTGAAGAACAGCCTGGTAGACTACTCCACATCTCCTTCTAGATGATGATCTGGTAATGCGGTTTAGGTATGATGTCAGTTGGTGTTTGATAGTGTTATGCTTTAGAGATTAAGTCCTGATCCTCTCCGGAAGTCATCTTGAAGAAATGTCTAAGTCTGGGCAAGCAAAGGTATAGCAGGAACAGTGAACAGAGTCTAGTGTAGTGGTCCGCATTCCTTTGCAGATAAGTATTTTGTTATACAGTTGTAAGGTGTTGTAAACACTTGTAAGAAGTATCTTATTCCAGAGTTAGGAGATCTGATGTTCACCGGAAGGCTAGCTACAAGCTGCTAAGTACTCGCATAGTGCTTGACAGAGTTTAACAAAGACAGAGTCTGAGTTCTGATTGTCTACATTTCTCTGCAAGATGATACCATGCCTTGCAGTTTTGAAGGTGAGTTTGGGGATGTGTAAAGAGTCCTTAATATGATTCTGGAAGTGTTTTGTGATTTGTAGTAGAAGTTGCAAGTCAGCAGATGAACCTGTTAAGCATGCTCTTGAGGAACAGGTCGACTTGTGAGATATATCATGATGCAGAGAAAGGATAGTGTGTGAAAGATCTATGTAAGTAATTGAATGATTAGAGCTGACCTATATGAACATGTTTGGGGAAAGATTTAGGTCCGTATGACCCATAGTGCATTGGATTGAGTGACAAGGTACATCTTTCTATGTACACGTTTCACTTCTTAGATGCCGACCTGATTATAGATTAAATCATGATGTGGATATATATAAGAGCGATGATCTTCGGTTGAAGTGTAAGGGCAGAGTGTGTGTGAGGCGAAGATGTGAATAGTGGAGCAGAGTTAAAGGATCAGCAGTGATGAAGACTTGGGATTCAAAATACAGTTGTTAAATGACTACACCCTGGCATAGTAGTAGATGCCTAAGCAATATTCATATATCATGTGTGATTTGATAGGAAGCATGTTGTTGTCATCAAGGCAGTAAGTCAGAAGTGAGCCTCCAGTAGGGTTTAACAGCCCTCAAGGTTTAATAGCCCTTATTGTAATCTTGCTAGGTTTACAGTTGAGGGAGTGAGCCTCCTAAACTTAGTTGTACACCATGACTGTGAGCCAGCATGCTCTAAGCCCATGGAGTGGCCAAGCCTAAACATCATTTTTGTAAAGATTGAAATATATTTATAAGAGCTAATCCTCTCCGTGGTTTTTCCTCTTTGGGTTTTCCACGTAAAATCTTGGCGTTATGTGTCATGCTTTTGTGGATGTTGTTCAATTGTATATTTTGCTTCTGTTTGATTATTCCTTTGAAATGGTTAAAAGTGAAAGTTCAAGAAAAGATTTATAGAACACTGATTCACCCCCCCTCTTAGTGTTCCTTACAATCAACAGTACCGAGTTGCCCCTAGATTTTTTATCTCAAACTGTGCTGACAATTGAGACTTCAAATCAGAAATCAAACTTTTACCATTCCCAATGAGTAACATATCATGGTCATATAATGTAATAATGAGAATGCGATCATTATCAAACTTGTAATAAACACAATGATCTGATTTCGATCTCAGAAATCCCATACTCAACACAAAGGCATCAAACTTCTGGTAGAACATCATAGGAGACTGTTTCAAACCATATAAAGACATTTTCAACTTGAAAACTAGATTTTATTTACCTTTCATTATGTAGTGCTTTGGCTGTGACATACAGATTTCCTCCTCCAAGTCACCATGAAGGAATGTTGTCTTCACATCCATCTGTTCCACTTCTAGATCATACGCTGCTGCAAGAGATAATAGGAACCAAATAGATGTCGGCTTTGCAATGGGAGAGAAAATCTCACCATAGTCAATTCCCTCCACTTGAGAATACCCCTTCACAACCAATCTAGCCTTATATTTCTCAACACTGCCATCTACACAAAAATTCTTTTTGAACACCCATTTGCATCCAACAGGTTTTTGTCCTTCAAGCAAAGGCACCAAGTCCCAAGTATTATTATTTTACAAAGAAGCCATCTCCTCTTCCATGACCTCCTTCCAGGAACCTGTATCTTTCATACTCATAGCCTCTTTCATAGTTCTAGGTTGATCAATGTTAAAAATCAAAGCAAAAATACAATTGGAATCATGCAATGAATGACCAAACCTATCAGGTTGCCACCTTATCCATGTGGACCTCCTCAAAGATTGAGGTTGAGGTTCTTCATCTTGTTCTAAACTTTAAGATATACTAGAGCTCTCCTCATTATTAGGTCCATAGATGTTTTTGGTTCAACTTTCTTAGGGGTGGAAGGAAGATGAACCACATCCTATTTCTTCTCTTCTTTCTCTAGCTGTAAGACAATAGAAGAATGATTGAGCTCTCTGAAGATCACACTTCTACTATATAGAACTCTCTCAGCCATTAGATCCTAAAGTTTATACCCTTTAACACCAATGCCATAACCGATGAAGATACACTTCACAACCTTGTTCTCCAATTTAGACCTCTTCTCCTTAGGAACATGTGCATATGCCTCACAACCAAATACTTGAATGTGTCTCAATGAAGGCTTTTTTCCAGACCATACCTCCATAGGTGTCTTATCAATGAGTACTAATGTAGGAGATGTGTTAACCAGGTAACAAGTGGTAGCAATAGCTTCAGCCCAGAACTTTTGTTCAAGGCCAGCTCCACTTAGCATACTTCTTCCCCTCTCCATCAACATTCTATTCATCCTCTCTGCAACTCCATTCTTCTGAGGGGTATACAGAGTTGTCTTGTGCCTCTCAATCCCCTGTTCTTTACAGAACATGTCGAAATCTACTGAACAAAACTCACCACCATTGTCAGTCCTCAAACACTTAATCTTTTTATCCTTCTAATTTTCTACAAGAGCTTTTAACTCTTTGAATCTACTAAAGACTTCAGATTTGCTTCTAAGGGAATACACCCATGTCCTTCTATTGTAATCATCAATGAATGAAACAAAGTAAATAGATTTTGAAATTGAAGGAACATTAACAGGACCAAACACATCAGAATGAATCAAGTCCAACACCTTAGAAGATTTGTGAGAACTGGAATAAAACTGAACACAATTTTGTTTTCCATAAATGTAATGTTTGTAGAAATCAAACTCAAGTAAAAAGTCATTCATACCCTCAACAAGATTTTTATTTTTCAAGGTCCTCAAACCCTTTTCACCAATATGACCAAGCCTTTGGTGCCATATTATTGTCTTCTCAGCTAGAAGTTTCATTTCCATAGAATGAGCACCCTTATGTACCTAGAAAGCATGACCATTAGAAGTAAATGCAACAACCCTCTTTGCTGCCGGTTCCAATGGTGAGGATGAAGACTCTGAAGCTCTCTTCTTCTAAACAGAGGCACTATTGCACTGAACTGCACATGCATCAAGCTAAAACAGAGTGCCAATCCAAACACCCTTAGCCAATAAGTCCTCCATCTTGAGTTTCCACAACTCAAATTTGCCTCCATTGAACTTCTTTATATCAAACCTCACAGATGTGCTCACCATATCTTTCCTACAAAAAAAATTTCAAAATCCTCTGCACAAGCTCCCACTTAAACAAAGATCAACTCAAAAAACCTTGTACCCAACAACTAGAACCAAAGGTGATTAGGCTCTGATACCAACTGAAAGGAAGCAAGGTATGTGGAAAATGCTTCCTACACTGATCTACTGAGGAAATATTTATGCAAATTTTAACTTTTTCAGTTATAGATTAAGATGCACATTAATAGAAAGATAATAAAAACATTCAAATGTAAAACTCACAACACAAGATATATGTGGGGAAAAACCTTTCAGGTAAAAAACCCCACACTCCAAAGATGCATAATATATTATTCAGGAATCAAGAAGATTACATTATACTTGTAGAGAAATCTTTCATAGGAGTATAACAAACCAGAGATCCAAGAGGTAACTCAACATCTATAAGAATCTTACACACAACCTCCATCTCAAGCTTCTGATATATAGGAGATACAATAGAGCAAACCATCAATGGTAATTACAAAACCATGAGCCAAAACCACCCAAGAGTGGCGCCCAAATTATCTCCAATCAAAGATGCCTTGTGATGTGCCAAATCACACACCAACACATGTAACTCTCCCGTTTACAGTGCTTTTAAGTGTCCAACACATTTTTACATTTCCCAAAAATAGGAGGTCCAACTTCCGGAGGCCATAACTTTTGATCTGAGTATCCGATTGATGAACCGTTTAATGCATTGGAAATCTCGTGAAGAGATCTATCACACTATAACCTGCTTCATTAGTTATGAAATTTTTTGGGACGTTTGGGGACCTCTAAGTGCCTCAAAACCAAGTTCAAATTTTTTTTCGACAGTTTCAAAAAACAAAAACTTTAATATCTCGCAATCCATATATGATCTTGAGTTGAAACTCACCTAAGATGTTTACTTAGTAGTTCGGTACCTTTTGGGAAAAATTTTGGGTCAATCCGAGGTCAAATGTAGAGTTACTAAAAATAGTAAGTCCCCCCATTTTTAGCCCTTTTGGAAACTTTGAAAGTTCTAGACCATTCTCCAAGATAAAGGGTATTCAAAAAGACAAAAACTAGGAAGAATAGTAGCCTTTTGAAGTTGCAAGGTTGAGACACTTTTCCTAATAGTTATGGCCAAGGCCATGGATGGATCTCTGGGCTTAGCATACGACAGACAATGGCAAAACTTTTTCTTTACCCTGGCTATACTAGAGGGCGCTAGAATACCTTTGATGTTGTATAGTCACTGGCTTATGCATCATTGTTGTCAACAATTGTGAGTTCCTTCCTTTTGCATGATGATATAGGGGATGTTCTACATCATCCAGATGTACATTTCAACTATTATTTGGAGCATTTGCATGCTATCAAATGTAGGTAGATTTGTTTACAAAGAGTGGTGGAGGAGATAGTCCTAAGTGTGAAAATCACTCTCCCAGACGAGGCTATACCAGTGGACTCCAAGTGTAGTAATGATGAAGAGGTGGGGGATGAAGTAGATGTAGCGAAAGTGATGAGCCTACCGAAAGAAGAGAAGGCAACAAACTCTCTATGTCCAACTGTCCATTGTCATAAATGTTTATGTCCTTCAGGGGGCCGAGAGGCCTATGTAATTTGCCTAGGCCCCATATCTCCTTCTTCATAAAGATAATGAATATCTTGCTAATAGTACAGTTAGTATAGATATAAGTGTTAGTAGATAGATACTTGTTGATTCTACAACTTGTTGGATCTCATTTTGATGGCCATGGTAAAAAAAAATACATCTATCTAAAAATGGTAAGAAATATTGCAATAAATTATAAAAACCATGCCCAAATTTTCAAAAGGTTAAACTAAAACAAATTATTTACTTTAACTTTTACTTCAAGAGTTATTTTATTTTCTATATAAATATCATTTTTAATATCTATCTAAAAAAAGACATACATATTATTTATTTTAACATTTACTTGAGCATTAAAACTAAAACTATGGAATTACTAATAGAAGTGTAACATATAAGTATATAATATTTACCACACTTTTCAAAGTAAAAACAAAACAAAAGAATTACTAAAATAATGAATGGTGGCTTTTTAAAAAGTAAAATTAAAAGTTACACAGAAAATAAAACAAACATATTACTAGATACAATAAAATTTGTGTCCATGTATATAGTAAATAAAATAGTTCTATAAGTAAAATAAAATAACTCTTACATAATAAAATAGGTATTTTTTAGATAGATGTATTTAATATATATAATAGTTAATTGTTAGTTCTAACTCAAGAGACATGCATTTATAAAGATTACCAATAGAGTTTAAAAAATTGAAATGTTTGTATGAAAGGATGTGAAAGTTGTAACAAGATAATTGAACATCGTTATCATGAGTAATAAACTTACTATTTATTTATAAAATTTTCATTCCTTTGGAATTCAAGGTGAACTTTCTATTAGATAATATTTTGTGATAACTTGAATGTTGTCTATGTGATAAAGGTGTTTTGATTTTAATGTGATAAGTTGCTTATTATGAGTTGATAAAATTGAATTTGATGTATAAAATGGAGATACAAAATAAAAATATTATATTTATAAATATTTAAAACACATACTATTTTTGTATTATAAAAATATAATACTTAATATTTTTTATTTAAATATATTTTACAACAACATTATAAAATTTTCAATCTAATAATATTTAAAATAAATAATATTTTTATCAATTTTCATTTCAAAAATACATATTATATTTTATCAATGTTAAATAAATAAATAAATAAAATATTTTTTAAATTAATCAAATAATATAAATAATAACGACCAATTAATAAATATTAATTCCTATAACGACTCTATGATGACAGGGACTAGACTAACTATTATCTTACCGACAACCATCTTATGGCTCTTGTTGATATGCATGACGTTGCTGTTAAGTATTATCCCTCACCATTCACTCTTGTGACAATGATACATGACCGCTAACTACCAGATTACATGGACAAGCCTTTGTTTATTTTATTCAATTGAAACAATAAAACTGAGATTTTATTCATTATAAATCTCAATCAGAAGACAGAAGAGTTCAAAAAATTGATACCATGTTCTGAAATTGAGCCATGTATTCAAACAATAAAACTGAGATTCTATTCAATGTAAAATTGAGCCATATCAGAAGACAGAAGAGCTCAGAAAATTGATACCATGTTCTGAAATTGAGCCATGTATTCAAAAAATAAAACTGAGATTTTATTCAATGTGAATCTCAAAACCATATCAGAAGATAGAAGAGCTCAAAAAATTGATACCATGTATTCAATCAATAAAACTGAGATTTTATTCAATTTTAATCTCAAAGCCATATCAGAAGAGCTCAAAAAATTGATACCATGTTCTGAAATTGAGCCATGTCTACCTACCACCTCGCTATAATATTCAATCAATCTACCGAAAGCCAAAAAAATAATAAAATCCACTACTCTGTATTGATTTATGGAGAAGACAAATCTCCATCAAGAAAGTCTAGCAGGAAGGAACCTTTACACTTTGGACAACTGTCATCTCTCCTACATACCATGTAATACATTAAACATCTTAGACACCCAACAAGCCTCATGGCAGACTCAACTTCTGATGCACTATTATCATTACTACAATTATTGATATAGTTGCTACTGTTTTTCCTGCTAGATTTGAGGGCATATGAGGTGGACAAATTCAGTTTGAGATCTAGTCTTCTATCTTCTTCTTCAGTGGAGTTGAATCCCAAGCTTTTCTTCCTTGGAAACGTCATAGAGCTTAGGCCAGTTCTTTCTGCTGAATTCAAGTAATACACTGCTCCAGTCTGCATCATAGTAGTCACATAAAAACAGTCAGATTTGTACAAAAAATCAATAAACTAGTATGTGTGGAAAAAATTACACTCACAATGAAGGACATGGATAATTATAACCTAAAGATTAGAAGGATTTGAGCAATTTTTGACCTTTAAGTTTAAGCACTTCTCCAACCCAGGGGGAAGGCATTGACCTTGACCCAAATCCAGCAGATCACCATCTATCGACTCTAATTCAATTGATTCTAACCCACATGAAGAAGAAGAAGATGGTGAATTTCTTGTACTGCTTCCCAGCAGATTAAGAGTTATTGGATTGCTCTGCTCATTAAAATGTCCAGGCATAAGCTTATCTTCACTACATCCCTTTAACCTCTTGCTAACTCTCTCAACAGCCATTCTTCATCAAATTGTCACTAGTCTGAATTAATAACAATGGTGGTCAGGGTATTTATAAATAAAAGAAAAATTCACAACACAAGTTGTAAGCCTTGAAATTCAAGACAGGATTGCAATACCAGTTCTTGTGTGGTAGTTGTATGATGTAAACATGACATTAAATTTTGGAATATGATTGATTGGACCAAACCGTAGAGCTAATAAATTTTCGAAGTTTCTGATTGATGGTTACTGTTTATTTTCCAGCCATTCATTTTCAAATTTGTTAGTGTGTCCTCATCTTAGGCAGGATGCCATTTATGACACTTTGATACTAAATCATAATATTAAATGCCAGCATACGAACCGTGTGTACTCTTCAATTTCAAATTAACAATCCAACCTGCAAGGATAGGCATGGCATCATTGTGACATCTAACAACCAATTTGAAATATCATCTTTAAAGTCCATGACTTTTTTTATACACTTTTCTGAAATGTACACTTTTCTTAAATATTTCTTAACTATAGGCGGCTACTGGGTCTTTTAGATTTGACATTTTTTAGAGGCGTTTTATAATGGTAGCAGGACATAGAGTTTCATGTCATAATTATGTACATAAAGATCAAAACACCATGGATACATTTTAATGTGTACAAATGAAATTATTAAGAAAAAAACATAGAAGTATATAATATTTACTACCAAAAATAAAAGTTATATACAAAATAAAATAACTTTTTAATAAAAAAGTTCAAAATTGATATTTCTTTGACTTTAGATAAATGTATTTAAGATATCTATACTCAATATCAATTGACTGATATTAAAACTGATGCTAATCATAAATGTTAGAGTTGATAGCCGCCAACACTTCAATATGTGACAATGAGGTCTTAGTTTTTCTCTTTTACACCTATGGTGGTTATGGCTTGTATCTTTCATCCCCTGAGTAGTGAGTGTGAATGTCAAGTGGGTTCGTTTTGAAAAAATCAGCTTTTAATGATCTTGAACATTTATATGGTAACTTATTGTAATAACAAATGTTACACTCTATTCAATATGGTGTTCCATATCAACGTTGAGATGTAGGATATGGGAAGGAGCTGCTCTCTTTATGTTTTTTTCTTTTTAGATTTTAAGATTTTTTGTAAGGGGAAAACATGATTTTGCATAAAATGGTTAATTAAATGTATAAAGTAATTGAGTAATAATCAATTTTAATAATTAAAGTTATTAGAATTAAATGTGGAATTAAATAAATTAAATGTGATATTTATTTTGGAATTTGATGATAGAAAAGTATTTGTGACAAATGTCAAAAGTTGCTTTGCTAATATTTTAGAGTTTTAAAATTAATTCAAACAAAGATCTCAAATTCTATAAAATGATTGTTTTCACACTAGATCACCTAATATAATTAATCTCTACAAGTGTAGACTTGAACTTGAATGCAAACTGCTGGATGGTTTCTCTGGATATAATCAGATTTGGTTAGCAGATGAAGACCAGCACAAGACTGCACTCACTACAAAGTGGGGAACATTTGCATATGCTAAAATGCCTTTTGGCCTTTCAAATGCTGGAGCTACCTTTCAGTGAGCAATGGATGTAGCATTTGGGGAACTTATAAATAAGATTATTCTGATTTATCTAGACGAACTAACTATTTTTTTAAAGAATGCTACAAATCATTTTGATTATTTAGAGGCTGTTTTTAAGAAATGTCAAGAGTTTGGAATATCTCTGAATCCCAAGAAATGTATTTTTACAGTACCTCAGGGTAAACTTTTAGGGCATATAGTGTCAAAGGAAGGGGTTTCTATTGATCCAGAAAGGGTCACAACCATAATGAATCTATCTCTACCAGTCAACAAGAAAGCAGTTCAATCCTTTCTAGGGAAAATCAACTTTGTTAGCTGATTTATATCTAATTTTGCAAGACTAATTAGACCAATGACATTGTTGCTTAAAAAGGATCTGGTTTTCAAATGGACTGTAGAAGGAAGGTAGGCTTTTGAAGAAGTTAAGAAAGCCATTTCAATAGCCCCAGTACTCAGAAACCCATATTTTTCTAAATCTTTCATAATGTATGTGTATGGGGGAGAATTCAGTGTTGCTGTTGTTTTAACTCAGAAGGATGATCGGCAAGAAGGAGAACACCCAATAGCCTTTTTCTCCAGGACTCTCAGGGAATATGAGGCTAGATACAATTTTGTGGAGAAGCAGGCATATGCCATGGTAAAAGCCCTTAAAAAATTCAGACATATGGTAACAGGAAATAAGATCCTGATATTAGTGGCTCATCCTAGTGTAAGAGAATATATTATGGAAGGTGAGATCACTAAGAAAAGAGCCAATTGGATAATAAAGATCCTGTAATATGATGTAGAAGTAAGACCCACCAAGTTAGTCAGAGCCAAAGGATTGTGACAATATATGACTCAAGACATGGAGAGAATAATGACCGAATAAACAGAAAGTGAAAATGTATTGAAACTCCAAGAGGTTGACCAAGACTCTTGGGTCAAAAATAGGATATAGTTTATGAAGTATGGGATTTTCCCAAATGAGCTCTCCCATGATAAGAGAAGACACTATAGGAAGCAAGGGTCCCATTTTGTACTAATTGATCATATTTTGTTAAGAAAGAATGTTGATGGTATACTTTTAAGATGTATAGAAAAGAATGAAGCTCAAAGAATACTACATGAGTTACACCATGGAGCCTCAGGTGGACACTTTTTAGCTAGGACCACTGCAATCAAAGTAACTCAAGAAGGATATTTCTAGCCCACTCTATTTACAGATTGCTATCAGCTGGTCAAAGAATACCAAGCTTGTCAGTTTTATACAGGCAAAAGGAGAAATGCAGCAATGCCTCTAAGCCCCATAGTTGTGGATGAACCCTTTGCTCAATGGGGTCTAGATTTTATTGGTATGATCAATCTAGTGTCAAGTATGGGACACAAGTGGATCCTCATAGCAACAGATTACTTGAAGTAGTACCACTCAAAGAGGCAACATAAAAGACTATACTAGAGTTTCTAGAAGGCATAATTATTTGGTTTGGTCCTCCTCGTACCATTATATCAGATAATGCTAAAGCATTTTTGGGAGCCAAACTATTTGAGTTTGCAATAAGGAATGGATTTATTTGAAGAATTCTTCAAATTATTACCCCCAGGGTAATGGTCTGGTAGAGTCCACTAATAAGAACCTTATCAGACTCATAAAAAGGATAGGAACCAATTATCACAAAGAGTGGCATAAACTACTCAATACAACACTGTGGGCTGATAGGATCACACCAAAACAAATGACTAAAATGTCTCCCTATGAATTAGTTTATGGTTAGCCAGCAGTAATGCCACTGAGCTTAGAGATACCTGCTTTGCAATTGTTAAAACAGATAGAAATTGAAGAGAATGGCCCCATGCAAGTTAGACTTGCTGAACTATTGGAAGTACAAGAGAAAAGAGAAAAGGCACATGAGTCACTGATGAAACATCAGAAAATGGTTAAGGATTGTTTTGATAAGAAGACTTCAAATCCCTTTTTTGAGGTTGGCTCTCTAGTATTGAAATGGGATGAAAGAGCTGCTAAGCCAGGTCGACACAACAAATTTGAATCATTGTGGACAGGTCCTTACAAAATCCGTTCCTGCAAGAAACAAAATTCATTTGAACTAGAGACCATGGATGGAGAACCTGAAGAGATTCTGGTAAATGGGATCTATCTGAAACATTTCAATTAAGGAGGGGCTCTTATGTATCATAGCTAGATAGTTTCTTTCCCGCTTTCATGTTTTCCCACTTTCTTTTCCTGCTTCCTTTTTAATAAGTGTTCGGTGAACATGTGTTAGCAGCGCAAAGCCCCTTCTCTTTTGGTCTTGCATTTATTAAGGTTGTTCAGCAATCCCCAAATCTCCTGGAAGTACACGCTTTTCAGAAAAGATAACCACTCCTGTAACATATCTAACACTTTGTTCTATGCGGATTTCAAAATGATACACTAGCTGTTTCTTGGCATTAATGCCATTAATAAAGATAGGATGTGTCATTAATTGCCTTCATAAGCCTAATGAGTTAGTGTTAAATCCTAAGTGTAGCTCTCATTTGTCCCTATCTCTCTTCTTAGAATCACTGTTGCATCCAAGTCCATCCCTAGCAAGCATCTTTCAGCTAAGTATCATTCCATTTAAGCAGTTTCATTATTTCCTGTGTCAAAGCTTCCTGCATTCTCCTCACAAATATAGCTATGTCTGAGACACACTCACCACAGGAGGGACTGGGAATTTATTAGTCAATTGATAAGCTGTTAAACAACAAATCATATGCATTAGTGCCCACGCAACCAAGGAAAACCTACCCAAGAACAAGGGTCCCTAAGGTTGGATATTCTATTGACCCAACAAAGGTAAAGGATTATGCAGATGACATATTCGACACGACCCTTCAAAAGAACACCAAGGCTCTCCGGGAGGGGGCACATCAGAGGTGTATTCTCCGAGCAAACAGCGGGTAGTCTGAGACTTTTGGTATGAGGATATGGACCTCCTGATTGGCACAATTCCTGGTTCCTAATGTCCACCTGTGTCCCAAGATAATTGAGCTGTGTGCAGAATTGTTTCATGCACCATCAAGTACTAGTCAATAGGGCCCTTTCATAGTACATATTACGCCCAAGTCCATAAGAGACATGTTGGCCCTACAGCATGATAGAACAACCACATTTCCAATGGTTGCTAAAATGCAAAACACATGGGCCAATATAATTAACAAAGTCAGGTTCCTCAATTCAAAGATGCAGTTGGGAGATGATAACACCCAGATGCCCGCACTACCCACTGGGAGGGCACAATTTAGTCAAAATGTCCAAGAAGCACTTTCAATGATAGCCTTCATTTTTAGGCTAAGAGAGGATAACACAATCCATGACTGGCAAATAGCTATCATTTTCAAATTGAAAACTATAGACAAATCACAAGAGTACCAGCTGGATTTCTCAGAACAAATCGCTAACGCCATGATTGATTAGCTCATAAATTTCAAGTCAAGGCAAGTTTTCAGATATTCTGCTTTTCTATTCCACCTTATGTTGTATGAGAGCCATAGTCTTTTCACACAACATATGCATTTGAACATGTATGACCCAGATTTTGGCCAAAACAAAACTATCCCTGTGTCCGCATGGACACATGTGTTATCTAAGGCATCCAACCCTTATGAGTTTTGGGAACTTTTTGTAGCCCCTACCTTTTCCCAATTAAGCCCTGAGCCTGTAGAACATAGATTGACACAGAGTATAAGGAGATTTATGATCAATTACCTAATTCCCTATGATTATTTCTTTGGGGCACACAATACCATAATCAGAGTCCATGGTTTCAATGAGGAGCCCATGTTATTACCTAAAATATTGACCCCTAGCCTGGTTGTATTCTTAGAAGTGACCCGGCAAGTGTTTGTGGTTGATAATGATTTTGGCCACAAGAAAAAGAAAAAGAAGATGTATGACATCCCATGGGTTAGGAAAAACGTGACACTTGAGGTTAGAGATGCAGAAAACCTCTTGCTAAGAAAGCTAGCTACCTTTGGTTTCCTCCTCATCGAAGATAAATGGAAGTATGACTCAGACAGTTTTCTGGCCTCCTGGATTATGAATAACAAAGTCCATGCTAAAATGGTGGATGAGGGTCGGCCATTCTGGGAAGATAGGAGGAATCCAAAAGAAGACAACCTAGACCGATATGTTGAACTAACTGATTTGCCCTTTGAGGGGGCCAGGCCATGGGAAACCTTCTATGTTAAAGAGAAGGAATTTGACCCTAAGTTACGAATGACTGCTGGTTTGAGGAAAACATTGAAGGCCCAAGATTGGAAACAAGAAAATATTGAAGCCTATTGGAAATATAGGCAAGAGATTTCAGAGCTCACACATTCATTTGGGAAAATTGACACTAATGAAAGATGGGAATCAATCTGGGATGAGTGGCATCCCTCCCCAGTCTCAAGTCCAGACACTAGTAGAATTCAGAGGAAGGGGGAGGAATCAGAGGAGGAAGCAGAGTCACCCCACACTATGCAAGAGACAAGACAAACCTCATCTACTGCTCCTACATCTTCATGGCCCCAATGCCTCAACACCTTAGAGAAACAAAAGGGTGTAGTGTCATCACCAACAATAGGGACTCAAACAACTTCAGCATCTGGGGGTTCCATATTTGTTCCTTTGCAACCACTAGTGGTGGTAAATGTTGAAGAAAAAGAAACAGAGGAAACATGTGAGAGGCCTAGGAAACATAGGAAATTGCACCTACAAGCAGAAGAGGAGGAAGAAGTAGAACCACCACTACAACAACTGCTAGCCACATCTTCTATTACTCAAGTAAGTGTTTCTTCTCTCTTTTCTCCTATGTCTCTTTCTTCTACTTTAGGAGTGGCAATCCCAATTAGCCAAACATTTGTAAACCCTGTCACTTCTGCTATGCCTACATCAACCTTTTCCACAATTGCCACAATTGCCAGTTCATAGGCCATGTCATCACAGGCCATTTCATTACCATTATTTTCCCCATATGTGCCAAAAGAACCCCTCCTTAAGTTTCTCCTAGCCAACAATTATTGGCTATTCCCTATGGCCTGCCTCAAGGTCATTCTTTTGCTGGAGGATACATAGTCTCACCTCCTACATTCCATGCCCAGGTAGACATAGCAAAAAAGGCTAGGGAGGCCAGAATGGACAAAAAGATGAAGAAGGAAAATAAAAGTCCTGCTATACCACACATGAGGTCACTTTTTGACTCCATTCAACAATCACTGACAGTCACACAATTGTCTCCAAATGTGGTGAAACTGAATGAACAAATGCAGCCCCAAGACTATTCAATGAATGTTGTAGCTATGGATATGTCTCTTTTCAGGCCATAGGACAAGGTCAAGCTATTAAATGAGACTACATCTGCTGTAGCAACTGATTATCTGAAAGTGTCTAAAAGGTTGCATAAAACAGAGAATGATTTATCTCAAGAGAAGGTGAACAACAACAACCTTGCTGGGGAGATGCAATCAAAGGATAATGAGATTAAGAGTCTGAACAAATAGTTGCAAAATATTATTTCTTGCAAAATACATCAGGCTACACAGGCCCAGAATGCTTCTCTTAAGTCTGAGCTAGCTCAGGAAAAGGCTGCAGTGACTATTTTGAGACAAGAAAAGGCCACTTTGGAGAAGAAGTACCAAGAGAAGTTACAACAGGCTACACAATTTCAACAGAAGTTGTTAAGTGAGTAGAATGCTAATGGTACAATTCAGGCACAACTCCTGGCTGAGCAACAAAGAACAAAGTAGCTAACAATTGAATTAGCTAATAGGCCATAGAATGATAGAGTTTTAAATTTGGTGAAAGAGCTTTATGTTTCAGTATGGAAGAGGACCTCTGAGGAGATTATCCAGCTAAGACCATCTTTAACATTTTTGTTAAATGCTCAGCAGCTGTGTGAGAAGGTTGAAACTTCGATGCAAGCCACTCTGTCTATTGTTTCATTGAGGGTTTCTTACTCTCAATTATTATTGAAGAAATTATATGACACAACAGATGAGACTCTGTTAGCAGTAGGTATCAATGACAGAATGGTCGTTGCTAAAAAGGTTAATGAGGTTCTGAGTTGCAACTCTGTAGCTACAAATTGTCAAGAGCTCCTAGATACATTAAAAGAAGGAGTGAAGGATATGAAGAAACATATAGAGGATTTGGTGCAACTGGGGCTTCCTTCACCATTCCCAATTAATAACACAATATTAGTGATTGATGACATCAAGGCCCTGCTCTTAACTAGGCAAAATGATCAAACAATTTTCCAAGGTTTAAGTGATTCATCATTGGTCAAAGAAGTGGAAGCTATGTTGATACCTATGGCCCAGCTAGAGTTTTAATTAAAGGCTGTGGTCCAAATTTTGCAAACATTTTCCCACAAAGATATAATTAATCTTGATTTTGCCTTTCAAGATTTGTAGAGTAGACATGGACTCTCTAATTCAGAATGGTCTGTTTATCAGATGGCATTGCAGAATTTATGACTCTGGGTTATGTTTCAATACATATATTTTTTCCAATTTTAAGTTCTTTCCGAGTAGGCTCAGAAGTCCTATTGGTCGCCAAGAACTGTAGAGTGTCAAAACTCTACATTTTGTTTCAGTCACAGCAAGTCCACAGGTTTCTTATGTTTCTGTGTATGTTTCAAGATATTGCTACGTGGGTTTCTAATGTTTTGTGCGGAAGCTGCCAAGTCTCAAGCCTTAGTTAAAGCCGCAGTATTGTTTCTAATATTAACTTTTATGTGGAGCGTGCCATGTAGTAAATTGTTTCAGTATTTCAAGTTTCAGCTTTGCTACGGAGGTCGCCACGTGTAGCATGCAGAGACAGTCCCTAAAGTTCTATGTTTTGCCACAGAGTTTGCCACGTGTCTCTTTATTTTGTTGCGGAAGTTGCCACGTGTTTCTTTCCGTATCAGTTTTGATGCTTGTAGTGAAAGATGGTGGGCCATAGTAATGTTCAGTTTTAAGCTTACAGAGAATGCCACGTGGTGGACATGGAGGTAAAGTTGTTTTGTTTATGACCCTTCTCTGACGAATTACTTAATGCTTTTTAAGTGATGTGTGTTGTGCCAAGCATCAGCTTTCGCGAGAGTTTCAAAAGTTTCTAATGTTTCAAGTGGTGATGCGGGTGCTGCCATGTGTTAGATGGTGTGCGTGTAGAGTATGCCATCTGTCCCAGGTTTTTCCTTTGAAGATAATGCACGATAGAGGCTGCGGGTCCCATTATTAATATGATTGTTTCTAAACTAATGCGGGTTGCAACAGATGTCAACAGCAGAGGTCACTCAAGTGTGAAGACATAGTTTTGAGGGCTTGGCGGATAAAGACACGTAGATGTTTCTGAACGCTGCAGAATGTGACAAGTGTCATTTTCCTGTTTACTTTTGAGAAACAAAGGAATTTCTCATTTTTACTATGGACGCTACCATCTATCACACTATGTTCCAAGTTTCAAATATGCGAGCCTCACCAAGTGTCTGTGTCTTAATGAAGGAGTTGTGCCACATATATTTTTCCCCAGCCAATGAGCTTGTAGGAAAGGAAAGACTGTTGTAGATTTGAAGGATCGTAACTTCCAGGGACTTCTCGTTATCTTCAGTTCCATTGGGCTATTGGGATTCAATTGTTACAAACGATCTAGAGTTAGATGTTTGGTTATAAATATGTAGCATTTGTAATAGATTAGGGGATTTTTTTGATATATAGAAATACACAGAGGTAGAGATTTTGTGATAAGTTTTTGTCAGAATCTAAAAGAGAAGTTAGAGACTTTGTTGTGGCCAGTTGATATCATTTTGCCTTTATTTTGTTCTTGATAAGAAAGTTAATGTACCTGTGCATGTATCTATGTCTTTTATGTTGCTGGAAGATTAATGAGAAGAACTCTATTCTATGCCTTGGTTGATATTTTCTGTGTCATTGCAAAGTGTATGATTGTGAGCCTTTGATTATATTCATTTCATCTATTTATGTTAATCATGCAGTATCTACTCTTTAATATAACTGAATCTTAAGAATAGTTTCACTGTGCTTAATTTGAAAGGAATACTTTTACTCCGACGCATCACCATAGATATTTTTTGCTTAATTGTATCTGTAATTTTGTTAGCTTCTTACCCTTTTCCTCAAAATCCATTTAAGATAGAGAAGAGCCAGCTTCTTTAAAATCTGGAGGTTGTTTCAAGTAGCAAGTCCCACATTCTTGAAACTTCCCATGTTGGTGTTAGAACCTGCGCAATTTTATACATCAACACAAACCTAATCTAAAACTTGTGGATTTGGTCTAATGGGATGTGTTGCATTGGGATTCACTCACCTTGATTTCTATTGTTTGAATGTGGATAAGGAAAGTGATGATTAGGAACACCTTTAGAGAATCTATCAGGTGACAAGGGTGAAGCTCTCCTTAGTCAAACCACTAATAGATCAACATTAGGACTCTAAGAGAATGATGAAAACCATCAAACAAGCATGCAATGAACCTAGGATGAGGGGCTCCAATGTAAATGCTCTAATAATATTTAGAACTATTATGCTCTCATAAATGCTTTATATGACAAGTTCTTATATAATACCTAATTGATCTACAACATGATTTCAAATGAATAAGCAAATGTCCTTAAATACAACCAAGAACACAAATATGTGCTAGGTTGGCTCACAATAGCCAATAAAGTGGTTAACAATATTTAAATTTAAAAATTTTGAATTTTTAAAGTTCAAAGTTTAAATCTTTAGGTGTTAAATTGACCTAGGTCTTGAAGTTTGTGCCCATGGATCAAATCTAAGGTGGCAAATGGTAGGTCTAGGGATTATGATCAAATCTTTAGGGAATGAGTGATAAGGGGATTGAGATGTGATGATGTCATGAGCCAAAATCACACAAAATATGCCATTTATAATCTAGTTATTGCATTTAGGACACTCTAATTAAGGGAGGTCCAAAATATAAGGGAAAAGGGTATGCATATACAATTTTCATCTTTACATTTTGCCCCCACTTTGATGTGCATGCAAACTACTAAGCAAATGCATATCAAAGGATATGGATTTATGTAAAGTAACAAATTATTCTTGAATTATTCTCACAATAACCACTCCATAGAAACTTTTAAAAGATAAAAAGCATGTGATGAGTAGTATCTATCAAACATTTAAAGATGAGCATAATCACAACTTGCTTAAAGGAACTGTGTATGGGGAAATCTAGAATTTATAAAGGGATCAATACAACAAAGATTCAATACCAAAATCCATCATAACCTTCAAGAAATCATCAATGGTATAACAAAGATAAGATAAAAGCATGAAATACTAAATGTTACCCATTGTGTGTAATTCGTTGGTGTATTTTGCGAATGTGGATTGCTCAAAATACAAAAAGAATAACCTTAGTAGCGAGATGGATGGATGATAGTTCAAGTGGATGTGTGGTTGCTTCAACAAATGCTCAAAAGCACTAGGAGATATGGATGCCAATTTCTCAAAATTGTGAAGGGTTTGTGAAGAGGTGAATGAGCATATTTATAGATTTCAAAGGAGATCAATCAACGGTGGAGGAAATTATAAGAAATCAATGGATGAGATAAATTGAGGAATCATGATGAATGTGCGCATGACAAGTGTACATGAAAAAAGTTGTTTCAAAGAGTTAATTGCTTTCTTGGCTAAAGATAGGATTGATTTTCATAAAAAATAGAATATTTTTTCTATTTGATGAATTGATTGAGAAAAAAAACTTAAAAGCCAATTGAACTCAACTTTTGATTTGCTTTTTGACATGCAAAGGATTAAATTAAATAATAAATTATTTAATTTATGTGCATGGAAGATATTTAGAAGACAAAGATATTATTGGGAGATGAAAAGATAATTAGAAATTAAATAAATAAATTTATTTAATTTGTTGTGCATGATGGAAGAAAATAAATAAAATAATGATTTTATTTATTTAAAAAGATGAGAAAAGTCAACTTAAATAAATTAGAATAATTTATTTAATTTTGGAAGAATAATTAGCCAATTAAATAATTAAAATTATTTAATTGTGTGGATAAGAGGAATAAAGACGTCGAATTAATTAAATAATTGGTTTGTTTAATTAGTAGGAAAATAGAAGAATAAAGTGGTGGAATGATGAAATTAATTAAATAATTAATAATAATTTAATTAATCTTAGATGAAGGCAAATTAGAAGAATTAATGTTAGAGGAATGATGCATATGCAAGGTGATAATGCAATGGTTATTTTTAGGTGTCTACATTTTGCCCCTCTTTGAGACAATGTGTTTCATAGCATTGTTTGAAAGATTTACTGATGATATGATGTGTCGACTAATGTGCCCCAGTGTAACTGGTGATAGTGGTAGGATGCCCCCTCAAGAGGAAAACCAAGGAAATGGAAGATGGATGAGGAAGACTCGCGACAAGAAGAAAAATACTGATAATGTAGAAGAAATAGGCTAAGAAGGACTGAGATGGGAAGTGGAGGCCGACATGATGGAGAAAAAGGGCTGACATGAAGAAAACAAGGACAAGGGAGAGAGAAAAAAATAAGGGGTTGGGAGGCTATAAGTAGGGTCCAGGGGGTCATTTTCAAATCATTTGCATCCTCAGAGTTTAGAGATTTGGCTTCTAGTGCTTAGGAATTTTCAGGAGCTCAGAGAAGACTACTTTACAGAGATGGTTGGGATTCCATGAGCAAATCACTACATGGAGAGGGTTGGGATGCATGGCTAGTCGATAGGAGCACCAAGAGCGGTATGTACCCCTAATCAAACTTGCAAGTGCATTTATGAAGGTCATTAATGAGGGTCGAATAAGGTATTTCCTAGGTCTTGACCAAAAGTGGTTGTTAGGAAAAATAGCATGAAAAGCTAGTTTTGTGGCACTTTTAGCATGCAATGGTGTAAATGGTGCACACAATGGTGCTTTGGGTATTTAGGAGTTGCTTTTGGCTAGATGGGGGGTTAGATCTAAGTTATGATTTTGGTTTACGAAGTGGTGCGAATGGTAAAAATTGTGGTGCTAATGATAAAAAAGACCACTAATGGTAGTTGAAGTGGTGCTAATGGAAAAAATAAGTTGCTTCTGGTAGGGTTAGGCATAGTCAGTGGCACAAACAGTGGACATAGTGACACAAGTGGGGAATAGAGTTGTGCTAATTATGAAAAGGTTGCTCAAATGGTGGATAAGGCAGACACAAATGGTCAATAGAATAACACAAGGGGATGAAAGATAGGTGCTTTTTATTTTAGTTAGGCACTTTTGGTTTTTATATGCAGATGCTATGATTTTTATAAGTCCTGACAAGTTTGACAATTATGAATGCAGGTTGTACTTCCCCTGCTGATGTCCCAAGAACGACATCCAATGACACTTTCTTTAGTAGTAGACTTAAACAAGGACGAAGACTTGTTCCTCGAGGTGATGGGTTTATGGTACATGGCCCACATGACACCAGTGCGAGCCCACCATGTGATGATGATGGCATTAGTGGAGAGGTGGTATAGCAAGCACAACTCATTTCTTCTTTTGACGAGGGAGATTACCATCACCCTGGAGGATGTGTGGAGGATTCCGTATAGCTTGATCTATGGGGCAGGGTGGTATATGACACTGACACAGGAGACATTGCATGAGCTCACCTATTGATGATACATGACTTGGGCATCGAGGATGGGGAGATATGCCCCAACTAGATGAGGAGGAGATTTGACAGGATTCATCTTGTGGTAGCAGGTTTGATCAGGGGTGTACTAGTACTAGATCGACGATCTCGTGGATTCTCAATTGGATGGGGCCGAGTGCTAGAGGGTATGTTTACCCATGGGATCAAATATGCATGGGGGCATTGTGTACTAGGGTAGCTATACCATGATATGCATCAAGTGGTTTATAGATTTGGCTCTAGTTTGGCAGATGGGGTCACACTACTGCATGTGTGGGCCTGGGAGTACATAGCAGTGATGAGGTCAATCTTGTCACTACAGCGATGGATAGGATAGCCATTCATCCACTTATATGATGGAGCGGTTACACATAGGCGGCTCAGGGAGATGACCTATTGGAGGAGGACTTTCGATGAGCTAGATATCGTCATATGGTAGCCATGGAGAGACTCTGAGCCATGATGGGATGATACTGAGCATCTTTTATATTGCAGGTAAGCTAGGTATTTGTTTGGCCACACTATGTACATTATTGAGAGATTTTTTCCAGAGCGGATTCTTAGACAGTTTGGATTACCACAACCTGTTCCAATAGGAGAGTCTATTTTGCTCACACTCAGAGAGATATACTTGAGTGGGGACCTAAGGTGGTGGTGGTAATGGCACTTGCTAAGTTTGATGCACTTGCCCCAATTTAGTGGGACCCAGTAGGTAGAGGAACTAACCCCGACACTACCCTTAAGTATGATGCATATTGGTTAGTACATAGGCCAACTCAACTGACTATCCCCGGTGTGCTGGGCAGATGTGATAGGTAGATTAGAGAGCTGGGAGGCAAAGGGCTAGAGGCAGAGGGCTTTTGTGGTGATAGAGGAGGTTGGTGACTAGGACGTCAGACAACAGGACATTCCCAGGAGTCCTAGGAAGGTACACATAGACATTGGCCAATAGGATATGGCGATGAGGGAGGTAGGGTAGTAGGATGTTCCTATGGTAGGCTCAGAGTTAGAGTGGCTACAATGCCTATTACATGCAGAAACCCACATGCGGACCAAGGAAAAGTTACTGACAATGAGACTTCACCGAGAGAGGGATGATGCCAAGAGAGAGCTACAGTAGGCTTGAGCTAGGGCAGACATAGGTACAGGTGCTAAACATGACAGAGATAGCCTACATTACTATTGAGAGAGATGGGGTTATTGTGATGAGACTCCAGGCTTAGTCAGCCTTACAACAGGTGACATAGGAGTGAGATACAACCTGAGGTTTGATTGGGGTGGATCAACCCACCATGGCCTTGGTTACAGAGCTATCTTGAGTATAGCATGAGCTTACTTAGGCCATTAGAGAGGTAGAGTACTATAGAGGGTTGTATCACAGTGCTATACCACTAGATCAGAGGCAACTTAGTTTTAGAGAGTGGAAAAGATTAGGGGCTTCCTCCTCGAGGAGATCGGGTGGGTTAGTCATGGGACCACCGACACCATGACCATCAAGAGCACAATAGCCACCCCTAGCCACAGGACCATCACCCTCAGGTGCAGGAGCTGAGCCATTGGAGGGGAGCTCTACCTAGACACATACTATGATGATGTATATGCATATGTATTGAGACTATGATGCCTGCAGGCTATTTGTATGTATATATATATATATATTTGATGGTTCTTATAGCCTCATTGTGTAGACATGTTTATGACACTTATTTATTTTTGATATATATGAGAGATGACATGTTTTGGTGACCTACATGATGTTTTATGGATGATGTTCATAATGTTTATAATGCTTATGTTATGATGTTTTTATGTATATGATGCTTATATGTGATGGATAGATGATACTTACTATGATAATGGGTTTATGTGATGATGTGGATGATTGACATGTATAGGATCATGGATTTATTTGATGATATGCTTATAGATGAGGTATGATGTATGACATATATTTAAATAGATGGTTTTTCTTTTATGCTATGGATGATGGATATCTATATGATGTGATGTCTAACATGAATATTTTTGCAGGACTTTGATGTGGGTGAAAGACAAGGAGATGATGACAGTGATAGTATGGAAAGAAGAAATAATGGCTAGAACAGAGAAATGATGATTGATTGATCTTCATGAAAGCTATAGATTTTATTAGGATATATGGGTGGATGGATGGAGAGATTTTGTTTCAGTTATGCTTTATAAAATGTAAAGAGCAATCCTTATTTTGATATAGCATATGGATATTATGCACTAGGGTATATAAGACCAAGGTGATGATGTATCCAATGCATAGGATGTTGACTCTGTAGACAAATGGTTTGAACTTCTTTATACTAGACATAATATAACATTGTTGGATATGTGAATGGAAAATAGTCTTAGCATAGAATGATACTAGTACATATGAGGCTCTTTCAAGACCTTAGATGCAAAGGATATTGATATGCAAGATGCTAATTCCAACACAGACAAGATAAATATTAGCCTTAGTAGGATAATAAGAACATCCCACAAATACAACATACAAAAATAATGACCATGCCCAATCCATACTTCATCGCAACATACCAAGATATAGAAAGATAAAAGTAGTCTTGATTAGGTATTAGAAAGGAACAAAATATAAACCAAAAATAAATCGACCAACTGACAAAACAAATACACAGCCATCATATCTCTTGCCAAAGAGGGTGCTCATAGTAGATTGGGCCTTATTATAGGAAAGATATATCCATAAAAGGCTTTGGATTAGGATGAAGGATTTAGTAGATTAGGCAAGCGGTATGCAGACAAGTGCACTACTTCAAGAGTATTCTTTTACTTCTGATTTGATAAGTACTTAAGCTTTCAAAAAGATGCATAGTTCATTTTCTGCTTGAGTTAGTCAAGCTAGGGTGATAGGTGAATAGGATGGATTGTGATAAATGGATGAAGTGGAAGTTTTTAGTTTTATTATGGGTTGTGGTGGATAGATGAATGTTTATAGAAAAATGAGTGAAAATGTGACAATTCCTCTTGAGACAACAAGGATCCATTCCGAGAACTAGGTTAAGGAAAGGTGCCCCTAGTCAGGTAAATGATTTATTATGGAGAATGACGAATGGGTGGACTCATTATGAATGATGACACTAATGGATAACAAATGGAACTAACAATTTCCAAGCCATGATATATGGGTATGCGGAAATGCAAAGGTCAATAACTTTATTATGGATGGATGGAAGGTGTTTTATTATGGGATGGAATGGGGTGATATGGATGAAGACTTAATATGATGAAGGGGGTAAATCATAAAACACACAATAATAGAAATTGCACACAAAAAATAGAATGATATTTTATTGATATGGGCAAAACATTACATTACAGAATCTCAAATACAATCAGAGGATGGATCCCCTATAGGCTGCAACACATTACAGCTCCCTCTCTCAAGACTCTGGAATCTTTAGCCTTCTGTAACCCCAAATCAACTAGGGTTTCTATTTTCCCATCTTTTCTTGACTCTACACCTTTCCCCTTAATGCTATTGCCCTAAGGGTTCCCAAAAATAATCATATATAGCCCTTTTTGGCGGCCACCAGCTTAATTTCAAAATTTTCATCTCCCCCAAAATTAGGTCAACTTTGTGGGGCCATAACTTTCGATCCGACCGTTGGATTTTCAATTATAATACCTTTTCAAAAATCTCTCGAAAAGATGGTTGTGCACAAGCACTACCTAAAGGTAGATTGCTTGGGTTTCCCACCAAATTTCAGGCCCATCTGGAGCCTTTAAGTGCCTCAAATTTGACTTTGAATATTTCAATAGGATTTTTGGAATTTAAAATTTTAATATCTCACAAATGACAAATGATATTGAAGTGATTTCTTCACCATTAGCTTCAATTCACCATTCTAGAGGTCCGTGTAAGATTTTGTATCCAACCGTGCACAAATGCAAACTTACTAAAAATAGTAACCCTACTAAATTTAGCCCTTATTGAAAAGAAACAACATTTTTTTTTTGGTTGATGCAAGATTGCTCTTACACCCTGGATGCTAATGCATCATAATAGATGGTGGATGCTAACATTTACACTTAGCACCTATTTGCCAACTTTTCATTATGGTACTTATCCAAGTTGCATGTTTACCAGGTTTTCACCAGAAGATGAATTATTTATTTTTTGATTTTTTTGTATTTTTGTATTTTTTTATTCTTTTGTATTTTTTTTTTTTAATTTTTATTTTTTAATTTTTTTTTATTTTTCTACTAGGGATACTATGAGGATCAAGCATATAACTTCTTAAGATGAACACTATTGATGGGTTCATCTAAAGGAATTCCTTCAAGTGTTGACAATGTATAAGCTTCTCATCCATAAACTGTTGTAATAATTAAGGGTCCCAACAATTAGGTTCAAACTTTCCCTTTTTGTCTCGATCTTGTTGGTTTCTCTGTCTTTATTTTAGAACAAGATCACTTACTTGAAACTGTCTTTCCTTAATCTTTTTATTATAGTTGCGATGAAGGTAGTTTTGATAGGCCTGAAGATGGTTAAGTGCTGTAAGGTGCCTCTCGTCCAATAATTCTAGCTCATGTGATTTAGCAATTCTGTACTCTTCTCCATCAATGAGATGCTGCATAGAAACTTTACGAGAAGGGAGCTCAACCTTGATAGGTGAAATGGCCTCAATACCATAGACTAAAGCATTGGATTGGCACCAATTGGGGTTCAGATACTAGTGTAGTATGCCCATAAGGTGGGATTGAGCTGCAAATGCCAATCACAACCAGCTTCATTGATTGTTTTCTTAAGGATTTTCAATATGGTTTTATTGGAAGCCTTAGCTTCACCATTACTTTGTGGATAATAAGGGGTGGAGAAGTAATGTGGATATGGAACTAAGTGTATAAGGTACAAACATCTTGGTTCTCAAAAGGTCTTCCATTATCAGTTACAATAGCAAGTGGAATACCATACCGGCAAATGATGTAATGAAAGATGAACTTAGCTATTTGTTTATCAGTAATGTAGGTCATAGGGATGGCTTCTACACACTTCATAAAATACTCGATTGCAATGATGATGAACTTATGGCCATTAGAGGGTGATGGATGGATTTTACCGATGAGGTTGAGTCCCCACTGTGAAAACAGCCATGGAGTAGTAATAGGGTACAACTGGTATGCTGGTTCATGAATCAAGTCTCTGTACTGCTGACATTGAAGGCATTTCTTAGCAAATTAGTGGGCATCATGTTCCATAGTGGCCCAATAATATCTTGTACACAGCAACTTCTTAGCAAGGTTTGGACCAATGAAATGTGATCCATAGACACCTTTGTGAACTTCTCGTAAAACAATGTTGGCCTCTTCTGAGTTGAGACATCTAAGTAGGATACCATCGAGACTCCTTTGATATAAGGTATCACCTAGGATAGTAAATCGGGAAGCTCGACAGATAAAGATTTTCTTCTACATGTTGGTTAGGTTCGATGGAAGAGTGTTATCATGGAGGTAATTATAGATGTCTTGGTACCAAGGAGAATTGGACCAACAAGTTTGTAGATTAATTTAGTAGGTGGAACATCAAAAGCTGGTATCAAGAGTTGTTTGACCAAGAATTCACAACGGGGTAAATGCACAAAGTTGAGTCCACTTAAGGTGGAAGTTTCAGACTTAGACAAAAACACAAAATCAGGAAAAGTGAAATAGGATCCCACTTTTTATGAAACGGGATCCCATTTTTCTTCGAGACCCTAAGCCAAAAGTAGGATCCTATTTTCTAGAAATGGGATCCCATTCTAGATATGGGATCCCGTTTTGTAGAGACGGGATCCCGTTTCATAAAGAGATAAATATATGAAAAAACAAAATGGGATCCCGTTTTGAAACGGGATCCTGTTTCTTAAAATTTGAATTTTGGGCCTAGTTTTTACTTTGTTAACTAGTTCGGGAAAAGGGTTGGGGACCCAAACTTGGTTTGACCTGTAAGTTAAAGGTCTTGTCAATGTCACAACAAAATAGTGACTTTGGGCATATGTCTGAAGACCTTTTTTTCAAATTTTTTTGACAAAATTAAAACCCATTAGAGATGAGACAATGTAGATTCCAAATATGTAATTTTTTTTACAATTGGATTACTTTTTCTATTTTTCAATTAATTTCTGATGAAACAGGTCCATAAACTTGAATTATCAGGGTTTTTTTAGTATTTTAATAACATTTTTTTAAACTAACTTTTTGAAAAAAAAATTGTACGAAAAAGTACATCAAAAAATTCTTTTCAATTTAAAAAAAATCAAAAGATGATAAGTTTAGGTCATCTTATGCATGACATACACGACGATTTTTTAAAACACCAAATATGGCCAATATAAAATTTAAAAAAAAAAACATTCAATAAAAAATTACAAAAAGATATGAAAAACATGCTTCAATGAGTTACAAATATTTTCCCAAAAGGATTTATAAAAATATGTTTATTTAGGTCAAAATATGGATGACACACACGTGTATGGTATAGTAAAAAAAAGTGACTTTTAAATAGTGGTTTTTAGAAATACCTATTGAAAATAAATTTGTATCATCTGGGTATTCAAATAAATTACATATTTGGAAACTAGACTTCGAGTACTACATTTTATGATTAGTGACTTATCTAGGATTCCATCTCTAAGTGCTTCAAATTTTAAGGTCAAATGTGACAAATTCTGAAAATCAGCGAAAACACTTACACTTTTTGGCTAAAAACTAGACTCAACTTCTCGCACACACCCAATGTTGAGTATTAGTTGGCATATCTAGGAGGAAGCCTATTGTTGCCATAGCATCTATAGCTTTGTTATTCAATCTAAGAATCTGTTCAAAGGAGATCTTGGAAAAATATTGCTTGAAGTCATCAACCATTCATTTATAGGGAAGAAATTTGTCATCTTTAGTCTGATATTCATCTGTAACCTATTGAATGATCAACTAGGAATCTCCATAGACATGTAACTACTTGATGTTCCACTGTACTGCCATGTAGGGTCATGTAATTAAAGCTTCATATTCGGCAATGTTATTGGTACAAGGAAAAGCTATCCGATATGACTTAGGAATACAGTTGCCCTATGGTGTGATGAAAAGGACTCTAGTACCTAAACCATGTTGGGTATATGAAACATCAAAGTAAAGCTGCCATACAACCAATGGATAAACATTAAATATCTCTTTGTTTGGAAAGTCTGAAATCATAGGATGTGTATCTATGATGGGAGCCTCTACTAGTTGATCGGTGATGACTTGTCCTTTGATTGCTGACAAGGGTAGTTGTACCTTGGCATTTAATCATGCTTTCATGTCTCAAATCCAGGGCTATGTCCTAAGCTATTTGCAATAAGGAACCTAATAATCAATAATCCTTAGCTAACTTATTGAGTTGAATTATCCTAATAAATCAATGTTGCTAACCATCTACTTGAAAGGAAATCTGATCTAAAGACTAAAGTAGTAAATTGTTGAAGGATTCTATCTAATTCACACAAAAGATGGAAACACACATTTACTAGAAACAAATCTAATTAGACAATAATTGACCTATCTTATGAAAGCAAGAAAATTATACTTCTAATGAAAACTATAAATAAGACAATGAAGCAAAGATACTAGCCTCATATCTATTGGCAGGAGTAGGCCCTTGCTCCACACCTTTAGAACTGAAGGCTAAACAAGAAACTCAGAAAAAAAATACAACAACATAATTCTCTTTAATCCAATCTTATCAAAGTATATTGTATTCAAAAGTATAAGTTCTTTGAAAATGAAATTACATAATATTGCTATAAAATCCTAATTGTTATTCTATTTTTCCTATCCAAATATATATCAGCTTGAGTGACATAATATTACTAGGGTTAACTAGTTTATCTAATCAATTCATCTTGAGATATAAACACTCTCTTATTCTAAATTAAGACATGTGACTATCCATCTAGAGTATGATCATGTAAAGTCTGAAAAAGGACTTTAGTGATACTAAAAGTACCACCAAATCTGGAGTTTAACTTATAACAATAATAGGCAGCAAGGCCTGATAAAAAAAAGGAACTCAATTCCCAAAATAGTGGACTGAAAGAAATCTTCTAATCTCATGTACAGACAAGTGAAAGTGTATCATGTCCCCATGGACAACTGGAGTCATCTACTGGGATGCTTAGGCCTGAATAGGTGGGCTCCGTAGTACTTCAATCACCCTAGAAATTCTTGGTAATCAACAACGTTGAAGATTCTGTGTAGCACTGGAGACGCCAGGCTATTGCCAACAGCTTCAAAGATGCTCCAAAATGCTGTTGAGACATATCTCTGAAGATCACCTATTGGCAAGAGACACTATATTGATTCATGATTGTTATCATTGATGGCAACAAAGTTCATTCCACACATCCACAAGACATGGTGTGTCTATACCAGAAGTCAGAGTGAAGAATGTTGTGGTCCGATAAGCAAGAACAGAGCATGTGGCAAGGTCCGACAGTCAGGTCTGGATCTCTCAAAGGAAGTATCTTGGTGAAGTGCAGATTTGGGGAAGTCAAGAGGACTACCTTGAGTGATAGATTCCAAGGATTTAGCCTCCGGTGATAGATGAAGAAAAAGATATGAATACTTGAGTATCAGGTTCCTGATTAGCAGTGTGGACAGAGGAAGAACTAACTGGCAGAACATCAGACATTATTCTGGATGTGTTACTGATGATGATAAAGGTTATTAAGGCATAAGTTATGATTGGCCAACATGATTGATGACTTCTACAAGTATATCCTTGATCTGCATTACTTGGTAAGCAAGGATTCAGCTGACAGATTAGAATTTGTGGAAAAGATTGACTATTCCGGATGCTGACTAGAAAGGTGATGAAATCACTTGTGCACATATATATACAAGATGGATTTAGTTGTGAGAGGTGTCATGGTTTTTTGGTGATGTGCAAAGAAAAGCATTAGAGCCGAGTAAAAGCAGAAAGGAAGGTCCGATATGTAAAATGAGAGTAGCACAAAAGAAGAGGAAAGATGAAGTGCAACAGATCAGTGTACTAAGCCTAACCGGAACTGAACTCCAACATATGTTGATGCTCCTTATTAGTTCAAGTATTGTATTACACTCTTTATAAATTGTAGATAGTGTGTCTCTTGTAGGCAGTGTGCCTCTTGTGAGCAGTGTGCTCGAGCAGTGAGACCTAATTGGCAAGTGCCATTTTGTATTTCCATTCTTCTAATAGAGAATACAATCTTGGGTTAATCACCCCGTGGTTTTCTCCCTTAACAGGGTTTCCACATCAAAAATATTGTGTCATGTGTATTTCCATTTCATGGTTATGTTTTCTTATTTGAATTAATGTTGTATTAATTATTAAGAAAGTTCAGAAAGTAGAAATAATTAGGATAACTGATTCACCCCCCCTCTCAGTTATCAACAATTGGTATCAAAGCCAAGTTCCTCCTAATAGAGTCTAACAGCTTGAGGAAGATCTAGGAATTCAAATGGATGTATATGGTTTAAGGGAGCAACTCAAGACTGCCCTTGATGATCTTGAGCAGTTAAACTCTGAAGTCAATGAATTAAAGGAAAGACTCAAACAGGCTGATGATTTCATGAAAGAACTAAAAGACAAATTAAGTCTCTCTATAAAAAAGAGAAAGGAGCTACTTCAGCAATTGGCAAGACAAGGAGAAGCCAATGACACAAATGAAGATCTGAAGGAGAAAACCAAGTTATGTGAAAAGTTATCAAAAGAAATCATTATGGTAAGACATGAAATGGAATCAGGAGTTCTGAAGTTTACCTAAGAGATTGAAGAGAAAAGAAAAACTGAAGATGATCTAAGACAATCTCTCAAAGAGAAATCAGAAGATTGCCACAAGATGGATAGAATTATTAGACATCTTGAATCTGATCTTGAAGATGCTAAAGATAATGAAGAAAAACTTGAGGTTCAAATTGTCTCTCTTAAAAGGGATCTTCAAACAGCAAATGAATATAAAGAGAAATTCAAGATAAGTTCTGCTCAACTTGAAGTTCTTCTTGAAATTCAAAACAGGGTAGATGACAAGTGTGGTTTGGGATATGAGAAAGGAGAAAGCTCTGGATCTGGTCAAAAGAATCTTAGATTAGAAAATCCAAGGAACAGGCCTAGAAGACCTCCGGTAAGATAGCCTAATGCTCAAAGATATCCATCCTTCAATGGATATTACCACAACTGCAATAACTTTGGTCATAAAGCTAATCAGTGCAGAAAAAGAATGAATCAGACTAATACATCCTTCTCCAGACAGTGTTTCAACTGCAAAAGGTATGGTCACAAATCTCATGAATGCAGAAATATGCAAATAAATAATTCATTTAATGGTAGATGCTTTGCATGCAATAGAATGGGTCATATGGCTAATCAATGCAGATCAAGAGGATATCAATCAAATATGCAAAGAAATGTTGTTTGCCAAATTTGCAATAGATCCGGTCATATTGCAAAATTCTGTAGAAGCAAGAATCGGGATAGAAGAGGTCTGGTATATCATAATCAGAATCAAGACAAGGGAAAACAAAAAGTGAATGCGAATGAAGTTCAAAGTGAGATGAACAAGATCTGGGTGAAGAAAAGTACAGAGAATGTAGAGGATGGATCCGCACCAGACTCTAGTGCTGATATTCCTTCTGGAAATTAAATAGTGAGCTCTGGCTCAGGGGGAGACACAAAGAAAACCTTGTTCCCCCAGCCAGTCAATTGGTGCTAGAACTGGCACAAGAGGAGTTGTGGATTAAAGGGTTCATAAGAGAAACATCTAAATAAACTATGGTTAAGATTTGGAAGATCCGCAAGATGTTTAAAGATCAAGATTGATTCGGTTCTTCAAGTCATCCGAATAAGGCAACCGGAATGACTTAGGTCAAGCATTTATTGCAACTTAACATTAGGGTTTACAGAGCAATATAAGGGTTTTCTCATTAAGCATTTGCTCATTCTACATTCAAGAAGAAACGAAAAGAGATGCTTTGCAAAAAAATTCCTCAAGCTCATCCAAGATCATCTACAGAAGTCAACTCATCTAGAAATCGATCCAGCTAACTCTGTGAAACTGAAAGACGCAAAAGGTATTTTCTATTCTTCTCTACAAATATTTTTAAAAGATGTCGACTTCGAATATTGGGAAGATCATTGATAGGCCTTGCCCCAAATTCAAGAAACATCCCTACAAATCCTTGGAAGTAGATCCCCTAGGAGCTTTTTTTAGTGTTCTACATGGTGTTCTGCATACAGAAGATATTAGGGTTTACATTCATGCAAACATTGAAGAATTTGGAGAGTCTAAATTAATGGATATCTATCACAAGCAGTTAATAGATGATGCTTTTGAGATCAAACCTCAGTATAAAGCCATCCGGGATAAGCATTTTGCACAGTGCATTCATTTCTCCTATTTTTTGGAAGATGAATGGGTTTGGTATATCCTGAGCAGAATACATGACAACTTCATGTGGTTGAACAAGCCGTTTAAGATCACTAAGGATGCCATTAGGGCTGTAACCAGATTACACTCAATCAGTGAAATGCCTACACTCAAATCTGTCAAGAACCAAATTGTCAGTGAGGCTACCGGATCAAAGTTTGATAAAAGAGCTATGACTATTGAGGATATCACAGATCCGGATATCAATTTTGCATCAATGATAATTGGATATAAGATATATCACTCTAGCAGGAAGAATTCTATTTCCAAAACTGCTATATATACTGCTTATGAAATGTTGAGGAAGAATGTAGACTGATCTTTGTGAGCTCCTTCTGAACCAACTATTGGAGAATCTATAGAAGATAAAGAAGGATAAGAAGAACTCATTCAAATATGGTGGTTTGATACTCTGTCTTTTCTTTTATTACATGAATGAGCTTCCCGGATCTAGTGGCTGGGTATGGCAGAATTATAGGCCAGTAGCCATTCAGATTAGAGATTATATACATGGGATTGGTGATGCCAAGGCCCAAATACAACTGTCTAGGGATATTTCAAGAATTTTTAGAACATGATGCAAGCAAGAGATAGAATTCCCCAGTCTCTTGTTGAGAAATACAAAGACACAGTATGCTTTATGGTAGAGATTGATCAGTGCCTAATGGAGGCAGTAGAACCAAGAACTGTATGGATCATGCCTATGGGGTATGAAGTTGATGAACAAATTGTGAAGCTACATGTTCAACACATGCTAAGTTAGCCAAAGGATCCAAAGGCAGAAAGGTTTGGAACCTTTGAAGAGCTAAGCATAAAATTTCATGTGGAACTCAGACAATTGGAAATAAAGAGGAAAGTGAGAAAAGAAGTTGAAGAAATTGCCAAAGGCTTAGGCCTCTCAAAGGAGGCACTTGATGCCAACAAGGAAAAGATGGAAAGGGCTGAGGAAAAGAAGAAAGAGGTAGAAAAGGGAAGTAAGGAAAGTGCTCTGGTAGAATCTTCCACCCGGACAAGATCATCAAAGAGATCTGTACCTGCCACTGCTAAAAGGTCAAGGACATCAAAACTAGAAGCAAAATCATCTGGTAGAGGAGAGAAAAGAACTAAAAGGTCTTATGTCAGTCAGAATGATGATGAAGAAACTGAATCAGATGAGGAGATAAAGAAAATGAAGGAGAAGAAGAAAACATCCGGTGAACCCTCTACCGGTCAAGGTGAAGAAGAAAAGGCAGAAGAATTTGTAGAAAGGCCTACTTTGTCTTTAGATGATGTCATCAAATCAATCACTGTGGATGGAAATCTCCAACCAGTGGCTGAGTTCTATGATGATTATAATGAAGCTGACCAGAAGATCTTGCAGGAAGCTGCAATTAAGTATCTAAATATCTATAATAAGGCTTTTATTGAAATCATATCTCTCATTCCCAAAAGCTTAGAGAAGGAATTAGAGATAAGAAAGAATAATGCTAGGGCAAAGGATCTTGAAATCCGGGAACAGATAGCCATTCAGCTATATCCTTCAATTGATTCAAAGAAAATGAATTCTGGAGCAAAGCTAGAATGAATCAGCTCATGCTTGGTGAGACTGACAAGGTAGCCAAGGAAACAGAAGAGGTCCTCCAGAGCGCCTTTAGAAAATTCAATATTCCTATCATAGAGGACTTGGGTGCTGATCCCTTGGCCACAAGTGTTGGACAAGAATCGACTGAGAAAATGGCAGAAGAAGTCATGGACACTGGTGCAGAAAAGGTTAAGGACTTGGAATCCTCTGTTCCGAAAGAGGAAGTTCATAAATAGACAAACATCTCTCCCTCGGTTTCCCCTACAGTCTCTGTATCTAAAGGAGAAGAAAGAATAGAGGAGAAAGAAGAAGAAGTGAAAGGAAGAGAAGGAAGTCAAGCTGAGAAGAACATAAGTGACAATGTAGAAGAGAAGAAATCTCTGTCTCCGGTAAGAGACACTGTAGAAACTGTCAAGGACTTCTTGACAAAAGAAATGATGGAGATTGATGAACCAGAGTTACTTCAAGGTCCATTTAACTTTGACTCTCTCTCCCCAGTTCAAACAATGAAGATAGCTTCATTTGCCAATGCAAAGGCAAAAGAAAAACTCCTAAAGTCTCACATGGAAGATTGTGAGCTAATAGAAGTTGCATCCGGTGTTTTAGAAAAGATCATGCCATCTTTTTAGAAGGATCACTCAGCCTCCTCATCAGGTAATCTTAAAGCTCTTGTTAGTTCAGTCAACACTCATTTTGAGTACTTAGAGAAATTAGCTGAGGAAAAGGACTGAAAAGAGTTTTTGGATAAAAGATTCTCTGAAGTACTAAGTTTAATAACCAATGATAGAAGAAATATGGATATAGGGATAAAGATCTTAGAAAATGCTCTTAAAGATGGCAGGGAAATATATAAATTTTGTCTATCATGGTCCAAAGAAACAATGGAGATTGAGAAGAAAATGAAAGAACAGGAGATCCAACTAACAAAACTTTCTCAAAATTTTGATCCATTTACCTCATCCATAGTAAATCAAGAATGTAAGACCATTGCAATCTTGGATGAAATTAAGAATCTAGAAAAAGAAAAGAAAAACAGAATTGGCAGGTTAAATGAGCATAGAAGAATAATCATTCCTAAGTTAGAGGCCATGTATGAGGCTCTAAGTGATGCTCAAACCACCGCCAAGACAAACGATCTGACAGATCTAAAGAAGGATGAAGTTTTTGCATTCCTTTTGAGTGGTCATATATCAATTTTGGATAGAATGAAGCAAAGTTGGGCTGCAGAATTCATCCAATTGAAGACAACTTTTGCAGACATTCTTCAGTTTATGTGAGTATGTTATATGCGGCTAAGTATAGTTAGATTTTTGAAAATTTTGGTGCGCGGTTCCCACCCTTTGCCATTGATGTCAAAGGGGGAGTGAAGAGCAGTGAAAAATGTTGTATCCAACTAAGGGGGAGCTCCAAAAAATGTATATAAAAATAGAGCATCAGCCAAGGGGGAGCATAGTGTAAACACTTAGTCATTTTTCACTAAGTGTTGCCATCAATGCCAAAGGGGGAGATTGTTGGCAAGAGACACTATATGCATTCATGATTGTTGTCATTTATGGCAACAAAGTTCATTCCACACATCCGCAGGACATGGTGTGTCTATACCAGAAGTCAGAGTGAAGAATGTTGTGGTCTGGTAAGCAAGAACAGAGCCTGTGGCGAGGTCCGACAGTTAGGTCCAGATCTCTCAGAGGAAGTATCTTGGTGAAGTGTAGATTTGGGGAAGTCAAGAGGACTACCTTGAGTGATAGATTCCAAGGATTTAACCTCCAGTGATAGATGAAGAAAAAGATATGAATACTTGAGTATCAGGTTCCTGATTGGCAGTGTGGACAGAGGAAGAACTAACTGGTAGAACATCAGACATTATTCTGGATGTGTTACTGATGATGGTAAAGGTTATTAAGGCATAAGTTATGATTGGCTGACATATTGATGACTTCTACAAGTATATCCTTGATCTGCATTACTTGGTAAGCAAGGATTCAGCCTATAGATCAGAATTGGTGGAAAAGATTGACTATTCCAGATGCCGACTAGAAAGGTGATGAAATCACTTGTGTGCATATATATACAAGATGGATTTAGTTGTGAGAGGTGTCATATTTTTTTGGTGATGTGCGAAGAAAAGTAGAGCTGAGTAAAAGCAAAAAGGAAGGTCCGGTATGTAAAAGGAGAGTAGCACAAAAGAAGATGAAGTGCAACAGATCAGTGTATTGAGCCTAACCAGAACTGAACTCCAGCATATGTTGATGCTCCTTATTAGTTCAAGTATTGTATTACACTCTTTATAAATTGTAGACAGTGTGTCTCTTGTAGGCAGTGTGCCTCTTGTGAGTAGTGTGCTCGGGCAGTGAGCCCTAATTGGCAAGTGCCATTTTGTATTTCCATTCTTCTAACAGAGAATACAATCTTGGGTTAATCACCCCGTGGTTTTCTCCCTTAACAGGGTTTCCACATCAAAAATATTGTGTCCTGTGTATTTCCATTTCACGATTATGTTTGCTTATTTGAATTAATGTTGCATTTATTATGAAGAAAATTTAGAAAGTAGAAATAATTAGGATAACTAATTCACCCCCCCTCTCAGTTATCAACATCACCATCTTCTTCTGCTCTACTTCCCACTCCACAGATCCTCCAAAAAGCTAGAAAATGTTGGAGTACCTTGTAGTGTCCTTCATACCAGGCTCTGGAGATAATTAGGATTACCTCTGGAGTTCTTCAAAACCACCTTCTACCTGTGTAATAACACTTGTGAAACCCAAAAAGAGATTTTTTTGCACAATTTCATCAGTTTCACTACAACATAAGTATTTTTATCAAAACAATAATCTTCAGCAATTCATCTCTTATTAGCATAATTAAAACAAGACTTTATAGTTTCTATAGTGCAAATACTAGTACAAGTAGAATGAAAAGAAGGGAAAAAGGAAGTAAAAAGACATGTTTAGCTGAGTGCTACCGGTACTCATCATCCCCCCCAAGCCCAAGGGTTTACAGGTCCTCCTACACTTCATAACCTTGACTTGTTGAGGTTGTATATTTTATCAGTGAGACTGTACTCCTTTTCAAAAGTTGTCCAAGTTGTGAAGTTTGTGTTGGCATTCCCCCTGAACCCTTCAACCTATTTTATCCACTCCTAAAATCTTTCATCCTCCATTTGTTCAGCTCATATGGGCAAAGGATCAATGATGAGGGATGGCCTAAAGTGTCCCCCCATCCAATTCTTCTTATATTTGTCCATTAACTTGGACACTACCCTTGCCTTTCTCATAAACCATCTAAGGTTAGCTAGAGATGCTATGTCCCTCATGTTTTGGCCTTGGGTGAGAGTGCTCCACCTATTCCTATAGATGGCCATGATTTGATTGGAGGAGTTATGCATGAACAACCTGAATTCAATGGTACATTCTTGGAGGTGATGCTGGTATAGGGGTAGGAGTGTTGTTTTCCTTGCTGGGGAATAGAGTGCTACTCTAAAATGGATTTCAAAGGCATTAGGATTTGGACAATCCCTTCTCATTAGTAGGCCCATACCTATATCCTTCTTTGTGTAAGATTCCATTCTTTCACTCCAGATCTAATGATTCCTCATAAGTGACATGAATGCCCTTAGCTGGCATTCTCCCACAAAGAAATTAATAAAGAAAGTGTGGTCTTTTATGAAGAAATTATGTAAATACATCTCACACAAAAAAAATTTATCTTCATCTGAACTTCTTAGGTACACCCTGAGGAAATCCTTCCCATCCTATATATTCTCAGTCAGATCAGAGAGAACTAATGATAATTTTCTCTAGAGGATCCTCTCCTATAGAAGCATAGCATAGTTGCCACTGGGGGGTCTATAGGCTAAAATCTTAGATGAGAGGATGGGTATAGTGATGGGCCTGAGATGTTCTTGATGATGGTGGTTGAGACAATAATTTGCACTCCACATACCTTTGTCTGGTTATTCTTTAGATTAGAAAGGAATTCATCTACTATGTCTTCATGGTAACCCTCAAATTTTTCCAATAACTCCAACCACCCTAGACTTTTCTCAGCAATCCACTGAGGCCTGATGTTGAAGCAATCCCTTTGGTGTCTCAGTCTCAGATTTCTTCTTGACTCCCATGTTGCACCTAACAGTATTTTCCCACTCTCCTTATTTGTATTGATTATAAAACCCTCACCTTTAACTCCTTACTTTGAGTAGATTTTGTTGGAATAAGTCCCCCTCTGGAGCTCTTCTTCTATGGTTACAGACCAACCCTAACTCTGGAGCTCCCGTGTTTCTACAGAAAGGTTCTGTTGCATTTGTTGTTGTGCTATATAGGGAGTTTGAAAGCTCTTTTGTTTTTGTATCACTAATAGCAATTGCTTAGTTTTAGGAGGGTTTTGTTTACTTAAATAATTCAAATTCAGTATTTAAATCATGATTGCAAGGAAATATGTGACACTCTAGAGCAGATATGTTAGTTTAGGTAGTTATGGTGGCATGCATGGGCTGAGATAGGAATAATAGCAAGATGTACGTGTCTAGGTAATTTACACAAAAATAGAAATGAAAAGACTTGTAATAATTAACTAATGCAAGAGAAGTAATTGGATTACCATTCGTGATGATTAAATGATATGTTTGTGTTGTTGTGTCTCTATCTTGATGATGTTTAATGTGACTCTGCCTTCGTGCAACTTTCCCATCAGTCATCATGATGTCAGTAGCACATGATCTAGCACCTTTTCCTGAAGATAGATTTAACTTTGATGTGCTAATAGGTGACATCATTGGATGGCATGTGAATGATGCTTCATTGGCGGCTAACATAGTGATTGTTTCGCATGGCTTCCCCTTTTTTAAAGTGGAGGGTGAGTCATGGTGACCTCATCACTTTTTAGTGTTCCAACTTTGATGTTTGTAAAGGTGGGCCCTAGATGTTTGAATGGCTAAGTTTGGTGAAGCACCAGAGGTGCTCCTAGTTTTCTCTGAAGATGCACCTGATTGGATCTAAAGACACATCTGGTTGGCTCCAGAGAGACTTATGTTGAAATCCTGCATGAAGAAGAGAATTGTCATTTGCTGGTTTTCAGTTCCCTATGTGAGAAAGACTGCCATTTTACTAGTTTTCAATCTTTCCATTTTTATTTTTATTTTATATTTTTTGAGAAGGGCCACCAATTACTAGTTTTTAACCCCTCTTTTTTTCTTCTCTTTTTTTGAGAAGGGCTACCATTTACTAGTTTTCAACCCCTATTTTTTTTTCTTTTTTGTCCTTTGAATCTTTTCAATTTGTGGCAAAGGCTATGACCTCTATCACCAAGCAAAAGTCCTTGGTAAACTCCTCCTTTGTAGCTGGTCTTTGATAGAGCTGAATTTTGTGACCATTTACTAAGAATGTGTTTTCTCCTCCATCAATGGGTGCTAGCAAAATTGTTCCATTTTCATAAACTTCCCTAATTTGGTAGGGTCCATCCAATTGGTTTGTAATTTTCCCTTGAAATCCTTGAACTTAGAATCATATAAGAGAATGTAGTCCCCTTGTTGAAATGTCCTCTTTTTGATGTGTTGATCATGCCATTATTTCCTCTGATGCTAAATGAGTTTTGTTTGATGTATGGCCTCTATCCTGATTTCATCCAATTCATTGAGTTGAAGAATCCTATCTTGTTGTGATATAGATTGGAGGAGTTATGCATGAACAACCTGAATTCAATGGCACATTCTTGGAGGTGATGCTGGTATAGGGGTAGGAGTGTTGTTTTCCCTGCTGGGGAATAGAGTGCTACTATAAAATGGATTTCAAAGGCATTAGGATTTGGACAATCCCTTCTCATTAGTAGGCCCATACCTATATCCTTCTTTGTGTAAGATTCCATTTTTTCACTCTAGATCTAATGATTCCTCATAAGTGACATGAATGCCCTTAGCTGGCATTCTCCCACAAAGAAATTAATAAAGAAAGTGTGGTCTTTTATGAAGAAATTATGTAAATACATCTCACACAAAAAAAATTTATCTTCATCTGAACTTCTTAGGTACACCCTGAGGAAATCCTTCCCATCCTATATATTCTCAGTCAGATCAGAGAGAACTAATGATAATTTTCTCTAGAGGATCCTCTCCTATAGAAGCATAGCATAGTTGCCACTGGGGGGTCTATAGGCTAAAATCTTAGATGAGAGGGTGGGTATAGTGATGGGCCTGAGATGTTCTTGATGATGGTGGTTGAGACAATAATTTGCACTCCACATACCTTTGTCTGGTTATTCTTTAGATTAGAAAGGAATTCATCTACTATGTCTTCATGGTAACCCTCAAATTTTTCCAATAACTCCAACCACCCTAGACATTTCTCAGCAATCCACTAAGGCCTAATGTTGAAGCAATCCCTTTGGTGTCTCGGTCTCAAATTTCTTCTTGACTCCCATGTTGCACCTAACAGTATTTTCCCACTCTCCTTATTTGTATTGATTATAAAACCCTCACCTTTAACTCCTTACTTTGAGTAGATTTTGTTGGAATAAGTCCCCCTCTGGAGCTCTTCTTCTATGGTTACAGACCAACCCTAACTCTGGAGCTCCCGTGTTTCTACAGAAAGGTTCTGTTGCATTTGTTGTTGTGCTATCTAGGGAGTTTGAAAGCTCTTTTGTTTTTGTATCACTAATAGCAATTGCTTAGTTTTAGGAGGGTTTTGTTTACTTAAATAATTCAAATTTAGTATTTAAATCATGATTGCAAGGAAATATGTGACACTCTAGAGCAGATATGTTAGTTTAGGTAGTTATGGTGGCATGCATGGGCTGAGATAGGAATAATAGCAAGATGTACGTGTCTAGGTAATTTACACAAAAATAGAAATGAAAAGACTTGTAATAATTAACTAATGCAAGAGAAGTAATTGGATTACCATTCGTGATGATTAAATGATATGTTTGTGTTGTTGTGTCGCTATCTTGATGATGTTTAATGTGACTCTGCCTTCGTGCAACTTTCCCATCAGTCATCATGATGTCAGTAGCACATGATCTAGCACCTTTTCCTGAAGATAGATTTAACTTTGATGTGCTAATAGGTGACATCATTGGATGGCATGTGAATGATGCTTCATTGGCGGCTAACATAGTGATTGTTTCGCATGGCTTCCCCTTTTTTAAAGTGGAGGGTGAGTCATGGTGACCTCATCACTTTTTAGTGTTCCAACTTTGATGTTTGTAAAGGTGGGCCCTAGATGTCTGAATGGCTAAGTTTGGTGAAGCACTAGAGGTGCTCCTAGTTTTCTCTGAAGATGCACCTGATTGGATCTAAAGACACATCTGGTTGGCTCCAGAGAGACTTATGTTGAAATCCTGCATGAAGAAGAGAATTGTCATTTGCTGGTTTTCAGTTCCCTATGTGAGAAAGACTGCCATTTTACTGGTTTTCAATCTTTCCATTTTTATTTTTATTTTATATTTTTTGAGAAGGGCCACCATTTACTAGTTTTTAACCCCTCTTTTTTTCTTCTCTTTTTTTGAGAAGGGCTACCATTTACTAGTTTTCAACCCCTATTTTTTTTTCTTTTTTGTCCTTTGAATCTTTTCAATTTGTGGCAAAGGCTATGACCTCTATCACCAAGCAAAAGTCCTTGGTAAACTCCTCCTTTGTAGCTGGTCTTTGATAGGGCTGAATTTTGTGACCATTTACTAAGAATGTGTTTACTCCTCCATCAATGGGTGCTAGCAAAATTGTTCCATTTTCATAAACTTCCCTAATTTGGTAGGGTCCATCCAATTGGTTTGTAATTTTCCCTTGAAATCCTTGAACTTAGAATCATATAAGAGAATGCAGTCCCCTTGTTGAAATGTCCTCTTTTTGATGTGTTGATCATGCCATTATTTCCTCTGATGCTAAATGAGTTTTGTTTGATGTATGGCCTCTATCCTGATTTCATCCAATTCATTGAGTTGAAGAATCCTATCTTGTTGTGATATAGATTGGAGGAGTTATGCATGAACAACCTAAATTCAATGGCACATTCTTGGAGGTGATGCTGGTATAGGGGTAGGAGTGTTGTTTTCCCTGCTGGGGAATAGAGTGCTACTCTAAAATGGATTTCAAAGGCATTAGGATTTGGACAATCCCTTCTCATTAGTAGGCCCATACCTATATCCTTCTTTGTGTAAGATTCCATTCTTTCACTCCAGATCTAATGATTCCTCATAAGTGACATGAATGCCCTTAGTTGGCATTCTCCCACAAAGAAATTAATAAAGAAAGTGTGGTCTTTTATGAAGAAATTATGTAAATACATCTCACACAAAAAAATTTTATCTTCATCTGAACTTCTTAGGTACACCCTGAGGAAATCCTTCCCATCCTATATATTCTTAGTTAGATCAGAGAGAACTAATGATAATTTTCTCTAGAGGATCCTCTCCTATAGAAGCATAGCATAGTTACCACTGGGGGTTCTATAGGCTAAAATCTTAGATGAGAGGGTGGGTATAGTGATGGGCCTGAGATGTTCTTGATGATGGTGGTTGAGACAATAATTTGCACTCCACATACCTTTGTCTGGTTATTCTTTAGATTAGAAAGGAATTCATCTACTATGTCTTCATGGTAACCCTCAAATTTTTCCAATAACTCCAACCACCCTAGACTTTTCTCAGCAATCCACTGAGGCCTGATGTTGAAGCAATCCCTTTGGTGTCTCGGTCTCAGATTTCTTCTTGACTCCCATGTTGCACCTAACAGTATTTTCCCACTCTCCTTATTTGTATTGATTATAAAACCCTCACCTTTAACTCCTTACTTTGAGTAGATTTTGTTGGAATAAGTCCCCCTCTGGAGCTCTTCTTCTATGGTTACAGACCAACCCTAACTTTGGAGCTCCCGTGTTTCTACAGAAAGGTTCTGTTGCATTTGTTGTTGTGCTATCTAGGGAGTTTGAAAGCTCTTTTGTTTTTGTATCACTAATAGCAATTGCTTAGTTTTAGGAGGGTTTTGTTTACTTAAATAATTCAAATTCAGTATTTAAATCATGATTGCAAGGAAATATGTGACACTCTAGAGCAGATATGTTAGTTTAGGTAGTTATGGTGGCATGCATGGGCTGAGATAGGAATAATAGCAAGATGTACGTGTCTAGGTAATTTACACAAAAATAGAAATGAAAAGACTTGTAATAATTAACTAATGCAAGAGAAGTAATTGGATTACCATTCGTGATGATTAAATGATATGTTTGTGTTGTTGTGTCGCTATCTTGATGATGTTTAATGTGACTCTGCCTTCGTGCAACTTTCCCATCAGTCATCATGATGTTAGTAGCACATGATCTAGCACCTTTTCCTGAAGATAGATTTAACTTTGATGTGATAATAGGTGACATCATTGGATGGCATGTGAATGATGCTTCATTGGCAGCTAACATAGTGATTGTTTCGCATGGCTTCCCCTTTTTTAAAGTGGAGGGTGAGTCATGGTGACCTCATCACTTTTTAGTGTTCCAACTTTGATGTTTGTAAAGGTGGGCCCTAGATGTTTGAATGGCTAAGTTTGGTGAAGCACTAGAGGTGCTCCTAGTTTTCTCTGAAGATGCACCTGATTGGATCTAAAGACACATCTGGTTGGCTCCAGAGAGACTTATGTTGAAATCCTGCATGAAGAAGAGAATTGTCATTTGCTGGTTTTCAGTTCCCTATGTGAGAAAGACTGCCATTTTACTGGTTTTCAATCTTTCCATTTTTATTTTTATTTTATATTTTTTGAGAAGGGCCACCATTTACTAGTTTTTAACCCCTCTTTTTTTCTTCTCTTTTTTTGAGAAGGGCTACCATTTACTAGTTTTCAACCCCTATTTTTTTTTCTTTTTTGTCCTTTGAATCTTTTCAATTTGTGGCAAAGGCTATGACCTCTATCACCAAGCAAAAGTCCTTGGTAAACTCCTCCTTTGTAGCTGGTCTTTGATAGAGCTGAATTTTGTGACCATTTACTAAGAATGTGTTTTCTCCTCCATCAATGGGTGCTAGCAAAATTGTTCCATTTTCATAAACTTCCCTAATTTGGTAGGGTCCATCCAATTGGTTTGTAATTTTCCCTTGAAATCCTTGAACTTAGAATCATATAAGAGAATGCAGTCCCCTTGTTGAAATGTCCTCTTTTTGATGTGTTGATCATGCCATTATTTCCTCTGATGCTAAATGAGTTTTGTTTGATGTATGGCCTCTATCCTGATTTCATCCAATTCATTGAGTTGAAGAATCCTATCTTGTTGTGATATAGATAATGTTAGTCCAATGTCTAATGATGTCTTTAGTGTTTGCAACTCGAACTCTATAGATAGTATGGGTTTCTTCACATAAACAAGTTCATAGGGTGAAAACTTAGTTGTTGACTTCCATGTTGTGTTGTAAGCCGAAACTACTTCAAGTAACCTGCTGGCCTAATCTTTCCTATTCATGACTAGTATCTTTGTCAGCATGTTTCTATCTTTTGTGTGAATTAGATAGATTCCTTTAGCAATTCACTACTTTAGTCTTTAGATCAGATTTCTTTTCAAGTAGATGGTTAGCAACATTGATTTATTAGGACAGTTCAATTTAGTAAGTTAGCTAAGGACTGTTGATTATTAGGTTCCTTATTGCAAATAGCCGAGAACACAACCCTAGATTTGACACATGAAAACATGATTAAATGCCAAGGTACAAGGACCCTTGTCATTTTTTGGTACTATTAGTGGTGAGTATTCCTGCCTGTCACATGGGTGACTTAGGTTCGATCCTCGACAATGACACTAAAAATGACAAGGGTCATTGTACCTTGGCATTTAATCATGTTTTCATGTGTCATATCCAGGGCTATGTCCTCAGCTATTTACAATAAGGAACCTAGTAATCAACAGTCCTTAGCTAACTTACTGAATTGAAATGTCCTAATAAATCAATGCTACTAACCATCTACTTTTGAATGTCAAGAACACTGAGAGGGGGGGGGAATCAATGTTCTAAAAGTCTTTTGATGCACTTTAACTTTCAACCATTTTCTAAAATTAATTAAACAAAGGCATAACATGCATATGAACAAAAACCATAAAAAAATGACACATATACACCAAGATTTTTACGTGGAAAACCCAAAATGGGAAAAACCACAGAGAGGATTAGCTCTCAAATATATATTGCAATCTTTACAAATAATTATGTTCAGGCTTGGTCACTCCACAGGCTTGGAACATGCTGGCTCACTACCATGAAGTACAACTAGGTCTAGCAGGCTCACATATTACAATAAGGGCTATTAAACCCTAATGGAAGCTCACTGCCTTAATGAAGAAAGCTCACTTTCAAAAGCAAATTGCACATGAAAACTAAATACTGCAAAAGCATATGTCACTATGCCAGGTGCAGTCATCTATCAACTGAACTCTGAATCCCAAGTCTTCATCGTTGCTGATCTTCTAACTCTACTTTTCCATTCACATACTCACATCATGTACACACCTTTTTAAACTTTCACAACTGAAACTCATCACCTTTATATATCCACATCATGATTTGATCCACAATTAGGTCAGCATCTAAGAAATGAAACATGTACATAGAAAGATGTGGCTTGTCAGCTTAATCCAATGCACTATATATTATGCAGACCCAAAATGTTTCCCAAGCATATTCAAATAGGTCAGCTCTAATCATTCAATCACTTAGATAGATCCTTCAAACATTATCTCTTCTCCGCACAATGTTTTATCATACTAGTTAGCCTGTTCCTCAAGAGCATGCTTAACAAGTTCATCTGCTGACTTACAACTTTTACTGCAGATCTCAAAGCACCGCCAAAATCATATCAAGGATTCTTCATACATTCCCAAACTTACCCTCAGAGCTGCAAGGTATTATATCATCTTGTAGAGAAATGCGGACCATCAAAACTCAGACTCTGTCTCTGTCAAGCTCTATCAGACACTATGCCGATACTTAGTAGCTTGCAACTATCTTTCCGGTGGACTTCATATCTCCCAACTCTAGAATTAGACACTTCATATAAGTGTTTACAATGCCTAAAAACCTCATAACAAAATGCTCACCTGCGGAGGAATGTGGACCACTACACTATACCCTATTCATTGTTCCTGCTATACCTTTGCTTATCCGAACTTAGAAATTTCTTCAAGGTGACTTTTGGAGGAAGTCAAGACTTAATCTCTAGAGTATGACACCACAAAACAATTACTAACATCATACTTGAACCAAATTACCAAATCATCATCTATGGAAGCAGCTTGACCCACTTACTATGTTCTATTTTGTACATACTCATACTTATCCACTTTTGTCAACTGGACCTGAAATCTGATGTGATCTTCCAAAGTTGTGTCTCCCTATCATGCTAAAGAGATCTCTAAGCCTTGTTTCCATCAATGACAACATACAAGTCCATACTGGAGTAGTGTCTCTTGCCAACAATCTCCCCCTTTGGCATTGATGGCAATACTTATTGAAAAATGCTTGACTGCTCCCCCTTACTATATACACTTTATTTTTCTATTCCCCCTAAGATGTTTATCCATTTTTCACTGATCTTCTTCTCCCCCTTTGACATCAATGGAAAAGGGTGTTATCCAAAACCAAAAATTTGTCAAAACTTTAAAAGACTTATGTACACTGCCGCATATTTACAAGTGCAATCTTCAACTTAATTTTTTATGTACTAAAGGATGTCATTGAACATGTTCTCTACTTGAGCCCATTCACCATCCCAGATTTTCTTGGCATTATCTAAAATTTGAATATGACCACTGAGCAGAAAAACTATAGATTCTACCTTTTGTAAATCTGATGGTGAGGCAGTTTGTCCAGCAAGTTGTGCTTCAGCCACAAGCTTAGTCATTGAATCCATTTTGGGATTGATTAGTCTTCTCAATTGTCCCATTCTACTCTTTATTTGATACTTTTGATTTATTAAATTATTCAAGTCATTGTGGATGTTAATGACTCAAGCTTCCTTGTTGCTAGTTGATTCATGTATCGGATCAAAATTCTTAGAAATATCCATTAGTTTTTCTTCCAATTCCTTGATCTTTTCTTCTTTCTTCTTTGTAACTTTCAGCCATGATAGAAAAATTTATATACATCACCAGCTTCTACAATAGCATTCCATTTTCTAGTTGATCCTTATCATGTGCTATCAACTTTGTCAACTCATCTAGCCTTTTCTCATTAAACTCTTGTCTAAATTTTGTTTCAGCAAATTTTTCAAGAGATTCAAAGTATGTACATACAGAGTGAATTAGTCCCTTGAGTTGACATGTTGCAGACAGAGAGGTATCCTTTCGGTAAGTTGGCACCATCTTTTCCAAGATGCTGGATGCATCATTTATGAGTTCACTATCCTCAATGTGGGATTTCAAAATCTCTTTTCTTGCTTTAGCTTGGACAACTGAATCCAACTTGAACATTTGAGCGGGAGACATTGTGTTCAGGTTTATTGGACCTTGGATTGATTCAGCCTCATCTAGAACCAATTCTTCTTTTTCCAAAAGCTCTTTTACTATCTCCGCAGTGTCTCTTGCTACTTCTTCAGACACTTCTTCTTGATTTTGTTCTGGAGGTTCCATGTCCATATTCTCTTGTTGACCAATATTTTGCTCTGGTGTAGGGCTTTCCTCAGCTCTATCAAGTTCTTGATTATCAACTTTGATCTGCTCATCAATTTTCTCCTTGTTATTTGGATCATTAGTCTGTTGTCCTAGAAGAAGACTTGTTTCAGTTTGATCCTTTTCAGCAGCAGTGGTTTGATCAAATTCTTCCTTTTGCTTTTTTGTTACTCTATCTTTTACCAGAGAATTTGTATCAGTTTGCTCCAAACCTTGATCCATTATAACTTCCAAAATAGATGTGTCATCTCTAGCATTTGTTTCTTCATTGTCATAGATGGTAGGAATATTATTTTTCTTCAATATTTCCAAAATAGTTTCCTCTGTTTCCTTGACCATGTCAATTTCACCTATCATTAATGAATTTATCCTTTTTCTTGGTTCTGAAGGCATCCTTGAGTTTCTTAGAAAATTTGGCTTCTTCTTTAGGAGTGATCTCCGGACTTAACCTTGTTAGTGCATGCTGTCTGAGTTCAATATCTTTTGCCATAGCAGTTTCTTTTCTGGCTGATAAAATACTTCCCAAGGTATCTAGGAGATCACCAATGATCTCAATGAGAGCTCTATTGTATATGCTCAAGTACTTTATGGTGGCTTCTTCCAAAACCCTTTTATTAGCATCATTGTAATCATTATAGAATTCAGCCACAGGTTTTAAGTTTCCATCAATAGTGACAGATTTTAATACATCTTCAAGTTTTAGTGTGGCTTGAGACTCATCTACCTTCTATCTTTTGCTAGGTATCTTTCTTCCAGATGACTTCTCCTTGCTACTTTTGGAGACTTTAGTAACCTCAACTTTCATTTTCTTTACTTCATCATCTGATTCTGTCTCTTCTTCATCCTTTTCTCCCACACTGACATACAATCTTTTCCCCTTCATCTTCTTCCTCTTTGTATCTTTGTCAGAGGGTTTCTTTGAAGATGTTGTACCGGATGAAGTAGCAGAGATTCTAGTAGTCATTTATGTTGTTTTAGGCTCTCTTTGCTTCCTTATAGGCTCTTCCAGAACCTTAGCCTGTTCAATTTCTTATTTTTCCTTCTTTGCTTTCTCTACATTTTGCTTTGGTGTAGGGCTTTCCTCAGCTCTATCAAGTTCTTGATTATCAACTTTGATCTGCTCATCAATTTTCTCCTTGTTATTTGGATCATTAGTCTATTGTCCTAGAAGAAGACTTGTTTCAGTTTGATCCTTTTCAGCAGCAGTGGTTTGATCAAATTCTTCCTTTTGCTTTTTTGTTACTCTATCTTTTACCAGAGAATTTGTATCAGTTTTCTCCAAACCTTGATCCATGCTAACTTCCAAAATAGATGTGTCATCTCTAGCATTTGTTTCTTCATTGTCATAGATGGTAGGAATATTATTTTTCTTCAATATTTCCAAAATAGTTTCCTATGTTTCCTTGACCATGTCAATTTCACCTATCATTAATGAATTTATCCTTTTTCTTGGTTCTGAAGGCATCCTTGAGTTTCTTAGAAATTTTGGCTTCTTCTTTAGGAGTGATCTCCAGACTTAACCTTGTTAGTGCATGCTGTCTGAGTTCAATATCTTTTGCCATAGCAGTTTCTTTTCTGGCTGATAAAATACTTCCCAAGGTATCTAGGAGATCACCAATGATCTCAATGAGAGCTCTATTGTATATGCTCAAGTACTTTATGGTGGCTTCTTCCAAAACCCTTTTATTAGCATCATTGTAATCATTATAGAATTCAGCCACAGGTTTTAAGTTTCCATCAATAGTGACAAATTTTAATACATCTTCAAGTTTTAGTGTGGCTTGAGACTCATCTACCTTCTATCTTTTGCTAGGTATCTTTCTTCCAGATGACTTCTCCTTGCTACTTTTGGAGACTTTAGTAACCTCAACTTTCATTTTCTTTACTTCATCATCTGATTCTGTCTCTTCTTCATCCTTTTCTCCCACACTGACATACAATCTTTTCCCCTTCATCTTCTTCCTCTTTGTATCTTTGTCAGAGGGTTTCTTTGAAGATGGTGTACCAGATGAAGTAGCAGAGATTCTGGTAGTCATTTGTGTTGTTTTAGGCTCTCTTTGCTTCCTTATAGGCTCTTCCAGAACCTTAGCCTGTTCAATTTCTTATTTTTCCTTCTTTGCTTTCTCTACATTTTCTCTTGATTCCTTGAGTTGCTCTTTAGTGATTCCATATCTTGCGGCAATTTCTTCCACCTCTTTTCTCACTTTTCTAGTGGATTTAGTTTGGCTAAGTTCAACATGGAGTTTCACAAATAACTCCTTATATGTTCCAAACCTTTCTTCCTTTGCATCTTTAGGTTTGCTGAGCAGGTGCTGGGTATAGTTTTCCAAAATTTGTTCATCTACCTCATAATCCATGGGCATTACCCATATGGTTCTAGGTTCCACAACCTCCATTAAATATTGACCCTTAGTAACCATGAAACAAATTGTGTCCTTGTACTTATCACAAATTTTCTTAGGAATTCTTTCTCTAGAGTGCATCATACTTTGAAAATTCTTGAAAAATCCCCATAGGGTTGCTTTTTGCTCATTATAACTTCCCAAGTTGTTAGGACAATTTCTAATTTGCATAGCTACTGGTTTATTACTCAACCAAATTAATCCCTTATGATTTGGGAATTCATTCAAGAAATAGAAGAATAAACAAATAATAATTGTACCATACTTGAATGGATAGTTCTTGCTTTCCTTTATCTTCTTCAGATTCTCCAGTAGTTGGGTTCATAGCAGTTCGTACAAATCATAATCTGCATTCTCTTTGACCATTTTATAGGCGGTGTATATTGCAATACCAGAAACTAAGTTCTCCCAGTTTGAGAAGTAAACTTTGTAACCTATGACCATTGAGGCAAACTTTACTGCAGGATCAGTGATATCATTTATCGTTAATGCCCTTTTGTCAAATTTTTCTCTAGTAGCATCTCTAACCATTTGATTCTTGACTGCCTTCAATAATGGCACTCCTCCGGTGGAGTTTAGTCTAGTGATTGCCTAAATTGGCTCTTTTGTTATTTTAAAGGGTTGCCCTTTCCCTAACCAAATGAATTCGTCATGGATTCGACTAAGGATATACTGGACCCACTCGTCCTCTGCAAATGTGGGAAACTCTACATACTAGATTAATTTCTTCTCCTTCAAGACTTTGTATTTTTCTTTTAAATCAAATTGATCATTACTTAAGTGTTTCAGGAATAAATCTAAGAATTTGTCATTGCCAAGCTCATCTAGGGCCACATGGATGTATGCCCTAACATCTTCCACATACAGGACTCCGTAGGGTATTTTTGAGATTGCACCTATTAGATCCACTTCGGTTGCCTTGTAGGGGAGTTTCTTAAACTTAGGCCGAGGTCAATCAAAGATATCTACGCCTTGCAGAGTTTCCATTGCAGAAATTCAATAGATTCACAAATGAGGTTTCAATGAAAATACCTTGTTTTGCTGAGTTAGGGTTTCCTTTCTTCGAATGCTTCAAATCTTGGTTGTTGCTGCTTAAGTTTAGCTTCGATCTCTCTGAGTTTCTAATAGCTCCGAGTGCAAAGTGATTTTAAAACCAAACAAGTCCCTTTTTATCCTCTGCGTGGCTTGACCTAGTCATCATTAAATGCTCATTCCCAAAAAGTTGTCAACAACCTTCACTATAGAACACAGTCGATTAGAATTGCTCCACAATATGTCGCATTGACCCTTTTTCTTTCAATTTTTCTTCTAAGAGTTGTGTCACATCAAATTTCGTCATATACCTTCGTGGTGGATTCTGGTACCCACTTTCTGGCAAGGGGATTTGGATTTTCAACATTGCTCCCCCTGAGATAGAGCTCTCAATCCACTTCCCAGAGGAAGTATCTGCACCAGATACTAGGGCAGATCGATCCCTGACTTCAATTACTTTTTTCTTGATCCATAGCTTGTCCATTTCTTTCTTGGTTTCAACTGGATCAACTTTCTCTTTTCCCTTATCATTTCTCTACTCTATCTTCCTTTCTTCAAAATAGTAATTTCTCTTCACATTCTTGCTTCTACAAAATCTTGCAATATGTCCAGATTTGCTGCAATTGAAGCACACCACATTCTTTTGACCTTGATTCCTTTTATTTATTGGATTTGATCTGCATTGATTATCCATATGTCCAAATCTATTGCATGCAAAACACTTTCCATTGAATGATTTACTATTCCTTATATTTTGAAAAACGTTTCTTACCAAACTTCTGCATTCATTTGATTTGTGTCCCATTTTATAGCATGCATTGCACCTAACAGAATTCTAACCCACTTTACTTCTGCACTCAACTGCTCTATGACCAATTTTATTGCAATTGAAACACTGACCAAATAATGATGGAACCTTTTGATTTTTTCTGCTCCTAAACTGAGTAGCCTTATGACCAAACTTATTACATGTGTTACAATAACCATTGAAAGATGGGTACCTTTGAGCATTTGGTTGTCTGACTGGAGGTCTTCTAGGTCTTCTTATCTGATTTCTAAATTGGTTTCCTTTGTTTAGCTTTAATTCAGTGTTTTCTTGACCAAATTTTAAACTTTCCCCTTTCCCAATCCTTGCTTATCATCTACACTCTTCTGGCTAGCAATCATTTCATCAAGCTTTGCAGTACTTATTGTGAATTTTTCTTCAAAGCTTTTGGCATTTTTTAGATCCATTTTTAGACTTACAATTTCTTTTTCAAGTTTTGCAAAATCTTCTAATCTATTCTTCACAATCACATTCAGATCATCTTCTGATCTTGTTCTTTCTATAACTTCTGCTTCTAGTTCATTTAGGGCTTCATTTGCTGATATCAATTGATCATTAACTTCTTGGTATTTGTCTTTGAATTTCTTGACTTGCTCTTTTAGCTTTGAGATGCAATAATCAGGTTGTTGCAATTTTTTTTTCATATCCCTAAATTCTGCTTTAGAATTTTCAAGATCCATAAGAGCTGCTTCTAGTTGCTTATTGCTTTCATAATTTCCAAATCTTCTTGTTGCCATGATTACACTATCCTAGATCTTCCCCAAGCTATTAGAATTTTTCCAAGGAACCTTGCTCTGATACCAATTGTTGAAAGCTAGGAACACTAAGAGGGGGGGGTGAATCAGTGTTCTAAAAGTCTTTTGATGCACTTTAACTTTCAACCATTTTCCAAAATTAATTAAACAAAGGCATAACATGCATATGAACAACAACCATAAAAACATGACACATAGACACCAAGATTTTTATGTGGAAAAACTAAAATGGGAAAAACCACAGAGAGGATTAGCTCTCAAATATATGTTGCAATCTTTATAAATAATGATGTTTAGGCTTGGTCACTCCATGGGCCTAGAACATGCTGGCTCACTGCCATGAAGTACAACTAGGTCTAGCAGGCTCACTGCCTCAACCCTAAACCTAGCAAGATTATAGTAAGGGTTGTTAAACCCTAATGGAGGCTCACTGCCTTAATGAAGAAATCTCACTTCTAAAATAAAATTGCACATGAAAACTAAATACTATAAAAACATCTATCACTATGCCAGGGTGTAGTCATCTATCAACTAAACTTTGAATCCTAAGTCTTCATCGCTGCTGATCTTCTAACTTTGCTTTTCTATTCACATACTCACATCATGTACACACCTTTTTACACTTTCACAATTGAAACTCATTGCCTTTATATATCTACATCATGATTTGATCCAATCAGGTTGGCATCCAAGAAATGAAACGTGTACATAGAAAGATGTGGCTTGTTGGCTTAATCCAATGCACTATATATTATGTGGACCCAAAACTTTTACCAAGCATGTTCAAATAGGTCATCTCTAATCATTCAATCACTTAGATAGATCCTTCAAACATGATCTCTTCTCCACACAATGATTTATCATACTAGTCGGCCTGTTCCTCAAAAGCATGCTTAACAAGTTCATTTGCTGACTTACAACTTTTACTGTAGAGCTCAAAGCACCTCCAAAATCATATCAAGGATTCTTCATACATTCCCAAACTTACCCTCTGAGCCGCAAGGCATGATATTATCCTGCGGAGAAATGTGGACCATCATAACTCAGACTCTGTCTCTGTCAAGCTCTGTCAAACACTATGCCAATACTTAGCAGCTTGCAACTGTCTTTCCAGTGGACTTCAAATCTCCCAACTCTGGAATTAGACACTTCATATAAGTTTTTACAACACCTCAAAACCTCATAACAAAATGTTCACTTGTGGAGTGTTAGTGAACAGATTTGTCCTTCAGGAATAAATGCAGAAAATGACTCAACACGCCCAGGAAGAAGAACAAATAGTACTAACAGTTAGAGAAGTTGTCATTGGATTGACAACTATCCTCTAAATTTTAGAGGTACAACTCCCTCTTAAGATATGCAATGAATAAAAATATGAGGTATACTTTTAACCAGAAAGCAGGAAAGGTGCATTAACATCTACCCATCACCATGAGATAGATGCGTATGACTGATTTCAAAAATAAATGAATGCAAATAAATGATACAAAACCCATCTATCCAACATTCATAAACAAGGATAAATTAATTGAAGGATATAATTATATTCCACCTTAACACATACCAACATAAAAGAAGCATTATTAAAGATAGATTACTAATTGACACAAGAATAATTACAATCACAAAAGACACTTGGAGACACAAAGTTCTGTAAGTAATTCTTCATTTCTTCAATATGACAAAACTCAAAGTTTCTGCAACACTTCTATACATAAGCTAGGTTATGAAAAATATAACTAGAAAGTAAAACAGAGTAAACTTGCTCTCCTTCCCCTATCCACAGACAACCAGAAAAAGATACTTTCTTTTGAAAGCCCTTCCCCTTATATAAATTTTCAAAACTTCCAAAAAATTATAATTGTTCGAAACAGTCTTTTCGAGTAACCATTATCAAGAATAGTGGCTCCAAAAACTGAAACAGTTACATTATATAAAAATTGTAATTATCATCACTAATTACAAAAGAACTTCATACATGCAAGACAAGTGGCATTAGACTTCCCCAGCTCCTAATTCCAAGCGAATTTCCATGAAAAGTTGGTCTAACTCAGCACGTTCTTCTTCTTCTTCCAGGATGAAAATCATCCTACGATATTCAGCATAACTAGCTTTCTCCTTCCAAGCAACTGTGCACAGCTGGGAAATGATATCAATTTGCTCCTCCTTGAGCTAATGAAAATCAGATTGTAGAACAGGCATAGGTTCATCGTCCCAAATTTCATTGTTCGCAGGAAGTCCCATTTTGAAAGATGACTTTGTTGACAAGAAAGATTGAACTTATAGAGCATCGTCACCTTTCTCTACAGTCATGTTTATTTAATTATGCCAGCAAGTAATGATGGTTTTAAACTCATTAATGTTGTGCTACCTCCTTAGTGAGCTCCGTTACACTTTTCATTTAAGAGGTAATTAATGAATCATTGATTTTGCATCTTGAAAAATGATTCTTAAGATTGAGCTCATGTTTCATAACTCCTGAAAAGACATTCACATTGCATCCCACATGAGTAAACTGATGAGTTGACGATACCTTGAAAAATGAGTACCGCAAAAATGCTGATTAGTCGGGGGTCGGAGCAGATTCTAAACTTTGAACCTTGAGAAGGAGTTCACAAAATTTGAAAATTCCTGACAATGAGTGAGGTCGGAGCATCAGAGCTCTTATGATCCTTCGAACTGTTAGAGTGACTTCCAAAACTCTAAACTTCCCTGACATAAAGGAGAAGTCAGGAAGTCAACCATTTTTTTGAACTTAAGAACATAAGTCAGGGAACACAGGGATTCATGAACTTAAAAAGTGTCTGACGATAAAGACTCATACAAATGCCTTCAAGACTTTAAAATTTTTGGGATAGAAAATGACCGAATCGGGGCAAAGTGATAATTGCATCAATCTCTATGCACTAAAATTTTGAAAATTTTTGTGTTCAAATTTTTGGAGCCAACAACAGACTCTAATTGGGAATGAGGACTGCAAAGGATGAAGCAAGGAACTCAGAATCATAAGTGCAAACCAGTGCCTTATCCATTGGGCTATAGAGTCTGACAGCACAAGGGACAAAAAGGAGCCAGAACAAACCAAATATAGGACAACACCAAAAAGGAAACTATAAAAACTCCTAACATGTACATGGTCAGCAAGACCCTACCTCTAGAGACCCCATAGTGATCATGCAAATCCATTAATAGGTTGGGAAAAATAGACGCCAGAGTGGAAAAGAAAAATGTACTTGTGAAACATTTGTAAGCTCAAAAGCCATCTACTGATTATAAGCATAAATCTGTAATTCATATGGCAAAGGAACTTTCTGAGTGACATGTCAGAACCAAACAACCACTTTGGATGATAAACTTCTCGAATCTCTTTGACATGCCCTTGTGTATAATCACCCATTACTGCAGTAGACGTTTGAAAATAACTTTGACTAGTCAATCCATCAGAAAGCCAATCATTAGCGACATATGATTGTGTAAAACTGAAATTGAATCAAGTTTCAGTAGAGAAGAATAAGAATCTATATCATGAACAAAACTGTCATGTGGCTAAAAATCACTCTCAACTAGAGTAATATCCTCCTCCACAAGATTTGTCTTAATAACCTCATAACACACTTCATCATCTTTATCTGTAACTTGCAAATCAAATACAACAACCTCCTTTCCACACAAGAATTCATCTTCACGGGTATTAAGGCACCAATTGGTAATGTAAACATCATGGGGCTCCTCACATTCATGCATTTGATCACTTTCATTTAAACTGCCATGATTACTTGTAACACCATCTCCCAATGCTTGTTTAAAATTTTTGATATCCAAATTTTTGAAATGAAAGGAGTTAAAAGAAAAATCATCCCTGACCTCTTCTTACAGCCGTATACTCGTGTCACCTTGCTCAGAAAATCTGAAAGTCTCATATTCAACTTGCATATAATCAAAAGAAAAGATATTCATAATTTCATCTTCATGTTGTGCATCCTTAAGTGGTTCCTCGTCAACAAAAGTGAATGATTCCATTTCTGCAAAGGATAAGGATGATGAAACAACACTACCTACATTACCCTCATTATAATTTGCATCATGAGAGGATGTTTCCTTTTCTCCATAATTTGAGGGGCTTTTGGACCCATCATTATCTTCTTCATAATGGAAATAAAAGGCTTCCATCCTTCTATCCCCATGAGGTTTAATTTCTACACTATTTATCTTATCTTTACCAAAGTGTTTTGGATCAAAAACAAAGAGATTACAGTATTCAGCAGAAAGAGGTTGTGCATTTTGAAAACTCACAAGCTAGAAACTTTGTTCATGCATGATAGACCTTTCCACAAGCTCAACATCCAAATTATTTACAACCTGATTTGCTCTCCAAAGGCCACTTAAAATCAAATCATCTTCTATTGTTATAGCCTCTTGTCGTACAATTTTAATATCATTCACTTTACTCTGTTTCAACTCAAATTGAACATTAGGATGTAAAGAGGAAATAAAAATACAAAGTTGAAGTTGCTCACTTGGTTGAAGAGGGGCTAGAATCTTCTTGAGCATCTGGTTGAATTTGTCCATGAAATCTTTGATGGATTCGCCTTCTTACTTTTGAATGTTGAAAAATTGACACAGTAGAGCAGCTTCATCAACATGACTTTTATATCTTTCAAAGAATTTATTCTTCAATGAATCCCAATAAGTAATACATTTTTCTTCCAAATGATAAAACCATTCTGCTACAGGCCCAATAAGAGATTTGATAAACATCTGAATAAAAACATCTTCTTTACTTACCCCCAAAACTCTGCACACAACTATGAATGCAAGAATGTGATTTTCAGCATCTTGAGAGTCCTCTCCACTGAACTTCAGAAAATGCTTTCTTGATCCTTTAGGTAATGGTGAATATATAGGAAAAGAAAGAGGCCCAAAATGATTTCCCCATGGTTGGGAGGAAATCAATGCCATAGTGTAATTCTAAAAATTAAATCAGCATAGGTCTTCACTGGATCAAATTGTTTCTGAGTATAGATCTGCCAGCCTCCATTCTCGAGGAGGCACCTTTAGATTTCTGGGAGAACAATAGCACCTATCTTCAATTTTGGGTCCCTAGCAGAGTCGCCAAAATGGAGGAATGTAGACCACTGCACTATACCCTATTCACTATTCCCGCTATACCTTTGTTTATCTAGACTTAGACATTTCTTCAAGGTGACTTCCGAAGGATGTCAAGACTTAATCTCTGGAGTATGACACCACCAAACAATTACTAACATCATATCTAAACCGCATTACTAGATCATCATCTATAGAAGCATACTGACCCACTTACTGTGTTCTATTCTGTACATACTCATACTTAGCCACTTCTACCAAATGGACCTGAAATCTGATGTGATCTTCCAGAGTTGTGTCTCCCTGTCATGCTAAAGAGATCTCTAAGCCTTGTTGTCATCAATGACAACATACAAGTCCATACCGGAGTAGTGTCTCTTGCCAACATCTACGTGAAATGAAATCTAATCTAAAGACTACAGTAGTAAATTGTTGAAGGAATCTATCTAATTCACACAAAAGATAGAAACATGCATTCACTAGAAGCAAATCTAATTAGACAATAATTGAGCTATCTTATGAAAGTAGGAAAATTATACTTCTAATGAAAACTATAAATAAGACAATGAAGCAAAGATACTAGCCTCTTAGCTATTGGTTGGAGTGGGCCCTTGCTCCACACCTTCAAAACCAAAGGCTAAACAAGAAACTTGGAATAAAAATGCAACAACATGAAAGGAAGCAAGGTATGCGGAAAATGCTTCCTACACTGATCTAATGAGGAAAGATTTATGAAAATTTTTCTTTTATAGTTAGAGATTAAGATGCACATTAATAGAAAGATAATAACAACTTCCAAATGCCAACACAAACTCACAACACAAGATATACGTGGGGAAAACCGTTTCAGGTAAAAAACCCCACACTCCAAAGCCGCCCAATATATTATTTAGGAATCATGAAGATTACAATATACTTGTGGAGAAAACTTTTACAGGAGTATATCCAACTAGAGATCCAAGAGGTAATTTGACATCTATAAGATTCTTACATACAACCTCCATCTCAAGTTCCTGATATATAGGAGATATAATACATTACACCACCAACGGTAATTACAAAACCATGAGCTAAAACCACCCAAAAGCGGCACCCAAATTATCTCCAATCAAAGATGCCTTGTGATGTGCCAAAACACACACCAACATGTGTAACTCTCCCCTTTACAGTTCTTTTATGTGTCCAACACGTTTTTACATTTCCCAAAACAGAAGGTCCAACTTCCGGAGGCCATAACTTTTGATCTGGGTGTCCGATTGATGAACCGTTTTATGTGTTAGAAATCTCGTGAAGAGATCTATCACCCTATAACTGGCTTCATGGGTTATCACCATTTTTGGGATGTTTAGAGAAGTTTCAATTCTGGTAATTGAGTTCAAAGACTTTTTCTGACAGTTTAAAAAAATAGAAACTTTAATATCTCACGATCCAAGTATGATCTTGAGATGAAACTCACCCGAGATGTTCACTTAGTTGTTCTGCACCTTCTAGGAAAAATTTTAGGTCAATCCAAGCTCAATCAAAGAACTTACTAAAAATAGTAATTCTCACTATTTTTAGCTTATTTAGAAACTTTTGGAAATTTTGAAGGTTCCAGACCATTATCCAAGATAAAGAGTATTCAAAAAGACCAAAACTGGGAAGAAGAGTATTCTTTCGAAGTTGCAAGGTTGAGACACTTTTCTTAACATTCTCCCACTTGTTAGACACCTTGCAAGAGCAAAGGGAGTATCAACACCATGATTTAATTGCTAGGGGCTGTGAGGCCCATAGACTCTGAACACCATCTGAACTTCTCTATGCTCACAAGTTTTGTCAAGGAATCTGCAACATTCATCAAATTTTCAACTTTTTCCAAGTTTACCTTCCCATCCTCTACCATGTCATGAACAAAATGGTACTGGACATCAATATGCTTAGTCCTTGTATGGAAAGTAGGATTCTTTGCCAAACATATGGCACTCTGACTATCACAACAAATAGTAATCTTACCTGCATCAAACCCAACATCAGAACATAATCTCTTAAGCCAAATGGCTTCTTTACAAGCATAAGTTGCTGCCATGTACTCAGCTTCAGTAGTGGACAAAGCGACCACAGGTTGCCGCTTACTCATCCAACTAATAGCACCACCAAACATAGTGAACACATAAGCACTGGTGGATCTCCTATTGTCAGTGTCACCTACCCAATATGAATCCACAAATCCATGAATACAAAGTGAGTGTTGAGGTCCTGTAGGATAACCATGATAACATAAGGAATACTCAGAAGTACCCTACAAATATCTAAACACTCTCTTAACTACATCCTAATGTACCCATCCATGATTAGCCATAAATAGACTAAGGACTCCCATTGCTTAGGCAATGTCTGGTCTTGTGCAAACCATCGCATACATCAAACTGCCAACTGCACTAGCATAAGGAACTCTGATCATATCCTGTCTCAGAAGGAGACTTTGGACAATCTTCAACAGATACTTTGTCCTCATTGTAATAGGAACACTCTAAGGTCTACAATCCATCATGCTGAATCTCTTCAACACAGTGTTAACATACGTACTGTAGCCTAACCAAAGTTTTTCAGTTTGCTTTGTCTCTTCTGATTTCCATTCCCAGAATGTACCGAGCTGCCCCTAGATTTTTCATCTCAAACTGTGCTGACAACTGAGACTTCAAATCAGAAATCAAACTTTTACCACTCCTAATGAGTAACATATCATTGACATACAATGAAATAATGAGGATGCGATCATTATAAAACTTGTAGTAAACACAATGATCTGATTTTGATCTCTAAAATCTAATACTCAACACAAAGGCATCAAACTTCTAGTACCACATCCTAGGAGACTATTTCAAACCATACAAAGGCTTTTTCAACTTGCAAACTAGATTTTCTTTACCTTTCACCATGTAGTGCTCTAGCTGTGACATATAGATTTCCTCCTCCAAGTCACCATGAAGGAATCTTGTCTTCACATCCATCTGTTCCACTTCTGGATCATACACTACTGCAAGAGATAATAGGAACCAAATAGATGTCATCTTTGCAATGGGAGAGAAAATCTGACCATAGTCAATTCCCTCCACCTGAGAATACCCCTTCGCAACCAATCTAGCCTTATATTTCTCAACACTACCATCTACACCAAATTTCTTTCTGAACACCCATTTGCATCCAATTTATTTTCATCCTTCAGGCAAGGGTACCAAGTCCCAAGTATTATTCTTTTCCAAAGAAGCCATCTCCTCTTCCATGGCCTCTTTCTAGGAACTTGTATCTTTCATACCCATAGCCTCTTTCACAGTTCTAGGCTCATCAGTGTTAGAAATCAAAGAAAAAATATAACTGGAATCATGTAATGAATAACCAAACTTATCAGGTTGCTACCTTATCCACATGGACCTCCTCAAAGGTTGAGGATGAGGTTCTTCATCTTCTTCTAAACTTTCAGAGCTACTAGAGCTCTCCTCATTACCAGGTCTAATAGATGTTTTTGGTTCAACATTCTCAGGGGTGGAAGGAAGCTGAACCGCATCATCTTTCTTCTCTTCTTTCTCTAGCTGCAAGACAATAGAAGAAGGATTGCGCTCTTTGAAGATCACACTTCTACTATACAGAACTCTCTCAGCTACTAGATCCCAAAGCTTGTACCCTTTCACACCGATGCCATAACCAATGAAGATACACTTTACAGCCTTGTTCTCCAAATTAGACCTCTTCTCCTTAGGCACATGTCCATATGCCTCACAACCAAATAGTTGAATGTGTCTTAATGAAGGCTTTTTACCAAACCATACCTCCATAGGTGTCTTATCAATAAGCACTAATGTAGGAGACCTATTAACTAGGTAACAAGCAGTAGCAACAACTTCAATCCAGAACTTTTGTTCAAGACCAGCTCCACTTAGCATACTCCTTGCCCTCTCCATCAATGTTCTCATCCTCTTTGCAACTCCATTCTGCTGAGGGGTATGTGGAGTTGTCTTGTGCCTCTCAATCCCTTGTTCTTTATAGAACTTGTCAAAATCTGCTAAACAGAACTCACCACCGTTGTCAGTCCTCAAACACTTAATCTTTCTATCCTTCTGATTCTCTATAAGAGCTTTGAACTCTTTGAATCTATTAAAGACTTCAGATTTACTTATAAGGAAATACACCAATGTCCTTCTACTGTAATCGTCAATAAATGAAACAAAGTAAATAGATTTTGAAATCGAAGGAACATTAACAGGACCAAACACATCAGAATGAATCAAGTCCAACACCTCAGAAGATTTGTGAGAATTGGAATAAAACTAAACACAGTTTTGTTTTCCATAAATGCAATGTTCATAGAAATTAAACTCAAGATTAGAGTCATTCATACCCTCAACAAGATTTTTATTCTTCAGGGTCCTCAAATCCTTTTCACCAATGTGACCAAGCCTTTGGTGCCATAACATTGTCTTCTCAGTTGGAAGTTTCATCTCCATAGAATTAGCACCCTTAGGTACCCAAAAAGCACAACCATCAGAAGTAGATGGAACAATCTTTTTCGCTACTGGTTCCAATGGTGAGGATGAAGACTTTGAAGCTCTCTTCTTCGAAACAAAGGCACTATTGCACTAAACTACACATGCATCAAGCTGAAATAGAGTGCCAATCTGAACACCCTTAGCTAACACCATAGATCCTCTAGTCATCTTGCATCTTCCATTCAAGAAAACAACCTGCACACCCACATCATTCAATTTACTTATAGAAAGAAGGTTCCATGTCAAACTAGGGATATGCAGAACACAATTGATTATGTTTACTCATCCATCAGGGAATCGAATCAAGACTCTTCCACGGCGAACAATATCCAGGTGAGAATCATCACCCAAGTACACCTTTCCACCATCGTGTTCTTCATACTTTGAAAACTAGCCCCGATGCGAGGTCATGTGAAAAGATGCACCAGAGTCAATAAGCCACACATCCTCAGATGCATGCATTTCCAAGGCAATGACAAATGCTTCTCCTTCATCTTGAGAGGACTTGTCAAAATTTGAATCATAATTCTTCTTCTTTTTTCTTTTTCTCCTTGCACTCCTTGCAGAAGTGACCAGGTTTTGCCACAGTTCCAACATAGGGCCTTGGACTTTCCGGGAGACTTAGATCTCCCATAGGATTTGGATCTTCCTTTTTCTTCCTTCTTCTTATCCTTTTTCTTTCCCTTCTCTTTTGATCTACCACAAACCGCAAGAGCCTCCTTAGCTGATTCAAAAGACTTTCTCCACATCTCTTCAGACAACAACGAAGAAACCAATTCATCCATCGTGAAGGTGGTAGTGGTACTCCCAATGGCAATAACAAGGTGGTCCCACGAATCTGGTAAGGAACATAGTAATGTCATACATCGATCCTCCTCATCCATCTTCACACCAACAAAAGTCAACTAGGCAACAATCATATTGAATGTATCCAGGTGATTAGCAATAGATCCTCCATCTTCCATCCTCAAAGAATACAATTTCTTTCACAGAAATAACTTGTTCACAAGGGATTTAGCCTGATAAACATCTCCAAGCTTCTTCCCAAGTTCCTTTGTAGTCTTCTCTTCATGGATATTCAAGAGCACTAAATTGGCCAAATAGAGTCTTATCAAACCCTTAGCTTTTCGATCTTTGAGATCCTGGTTTTCTTGAAGCATTGCCGTTGGTTTTATATACTAGATATGACTTCCCATAAATCTTGATCTACAAGCATGTCCTCCATTTTGAGTTTCCACAACTCAAAATTACTTACATTAAGCTTCTCTATTTCAAACCTCCTAGATGTGCTCGCCATCTCTTACTTTCAACAAAGATTTCAAAATCCTCTGTACAAGCTCCCACTCAAGCATAGATCATCTCAAAAAACCCTCTATGCAACAACTAGAACCAAAGGTGATCAGGCTCTGATACCAACTAAAAGGAAGCAAGGTATATAGAAAGTGCTTCCTACACTGATCTAATGAGGAAAGATTTATGCAAATTTTTCTTTTACAGCTATAGATTAAGATGCACACTAATAGAAAGATAATAACAACTTCCAAATGCAAACACAAACTCACAACACAAGATATACATGGGGAAAACCATTTCAGGTAAAAAACCCCATACTCCAAAGCCGCCCAATATATTATTCAAGATTCACAAAGATTACAATATACTTGCAGAGCAAGCTTTTACAAGAGTATATCCAACTAGAGATCTAGGAGGTAATTTGACATCTATAAGATTCTTACATACAACCTCCATCTCAAGTTCCTAATATATAGGAGATACAATATAGTACACCGCCAACGGTAATTACAAAACTATGAGCTAAAACCACCCCAAAGCCCAAATTATCTCTAATCAAAGATGCATTGTCATGTGCCAAAACACACACCAACACATGTAACTCTCCCCTTTATAGCTCTTTTATGTGTCCAACACTTTTTTACATTTCCCAAAACAGAAGGTCCAACTTCTGGAGGCCATAACTTTTGATCCGGGTGTCCGATTGACGAACCGTTTTATGCATTAGAAAGCTCATGAAGAGATCTATCACCATATAACTAGATTTTCTGGTTATGACCATTTTGGGATGTTTAGAGAAGTTTTGATTCTGGTAATTAAATTCCAAGACTTTTTCCGGTAGTTTCAAAAAATAGAAACTTTAATATCTCGCGATCCAGGTATGATCTTTAGATGAAACTCACCTGAGATGTTCACTTAGCTATTCCGCACCTTCTGGGAAAAATTTCATGTCAATCTGAGTTTAATCAAAGAACTTACTAAAAATAGTAATTTTCACTATTTTTAGCTTGTTTGGAAACTTTGAAGGTTCCAAACCGTTATACAAGATAAAGGGTATTCAAAAAGACCAAAACTGGGAAGAATAGTAATCTTTCAAAGTTGCAAGGTTTAGACACTTTTCTTAACACAAAATAACTCTCTTTAATCCAATCTTATCAAAGTATATTGTATTCAAAAGTATAAGTTCATTTTTGAAAATGAAATTACATAATGTTATGTCATAAAATGTCCCCCTAGGACTTTTACCTCTTAAGTTTAGCTCCTAGGTCCCTTATTTTTCATCATGCATGTTAGAATTAACTCTTGTGACAAAATGGCCTGAAACCCATGTCAAGTGGGGATTGAGGGACATTGTTGAGCCTTCACCCTAATCCAAAATAGGTCATGGGGCAAGGGTGCTCCCGCCCTTGCCTTTCCCTATTTTGACAAGGACACAAATTTCAATGTCAGTTTTGTGACCGTTAAAAGGTTTCCTTGCTGACATCTTAAGTTTGAATTACAAAATTTGTAGTGGGAATGCATATATAAGCATGTTTATAGTTTCATTTGTAAACTAGAAGATGACTATGATATTTTAGTGAACTTATGATTTTAGAGCATTCAAAGCATTCATTGTAGAAGAGAAAACTTGTGTTGTTGTGTTTGTTATTGCAAATTTGGCTTCATCTTCTCATGTTGTGAAGGATATTCATCTACATGCAAGCTACACCTTCGAGGTGATATCTATTTGTATTTGAATAAATCATTTATCAATTTGTTGTTGCCTCTGTCCTGCAAGGATACACACTCTCTATCTAACAATGGTGTTGGAAGGCTTGAATGCCATTCTGGGGCTTGATCGAGGCAAGCTCCTAAACACCACAACCCCCAACCCCTCTTCTTGTGCTTGCAGGTGATAGGTATCAGATCGCAAAGAGTGGAGTTGCAGAGGAGTGTTGCAGATCATAAGGATTCTGGATCTGACGGAAAGAAGAAGAAAAGAGAATTGTCAGGGCTTGGGAACTAGTCCCTTTGCCCTCTGGATTTGTAGAGGTTGAAATCTCTGGAACAGGGATAATCAGTGACAGGAGGAGTCCAGAAACCCTCGAAGAAAATCCTACCTTGGGCTTGAGCATGGGCCCCTTTGCCCCTGACATTTCAGGATCCTAAACTTTGAAATTTGGTGTATATCTGATCTTCATTTACTATCTCTATGTGCGAGCATTTGTCATAATTAGTGTGTTTGTTTACGATTTTGAATAATTAGGGTTTTGAGCATAATTGGGCTTAAATTAACACATTAATAGTTAATTTCCAAATTTCCCTATCATTACAAGTGACAACCAACCTGTAGGTGAATCCTCTTGTAGAATTTGTGATTGAACTTGGTTAATTGTCCTTGAATGTGTGTCGTGAAAGGAGGATCTAGACATATCATTCATCAAACCCTCTTTCCCCCTTTTTCATACATAACATTTTGGTGAACCCATGTTCTTATTGAATTTTGCACCTTGTTGAGTGTTGTACTTCAGATTTCCATTCATTCAGTTCATTCTCATCATATTGCATTTGAAAAACTACAATTTTTTTTTAAAAAGTTTGGAGAATTTGAAAAAAATTGGCATCCTAGGCTTGCATTAGGGCATAGTTTGCATCAATGTCATTGCATTTCATCTAATATATAATTTCTAAATCAGATCTGATATAAATTATAGAAATTCATCATGCTATAATCTTTTACATTGCATTTTCACACTAGAATTGCTAGGGTTTTCTTGAAACTTTGGATTTTTCTCATAACCTAGTGATTTCAAAACATAGGGTTTGTAGTTAAAATCTTGTTTCAGATTTTACTACTCATTTTTGGCACTCATTCAAATCTAATTTTTGATTGTAGTGTCTCATTATTATGTGTCTTTGCATTTACATCTCAAATTTTGCACTTACACATAGTCAATTTAAACAAAAACTAGCATATTCATTCATTTTGCCTTAAAATTGCACTTGCATTAAGCATTGTAGGATTTTGACATCATTTTCAGATCTGATCTGAGCCATTTCACATCATAAATCTAATTGGATTTTATTCATATGTATCACTTTGCATAGTTTCATGCCTTAATTTCACAATTAGGGTTTAAAATCCTTGCATTTTCACTAGATTTTGACTTATATTTCATCTAGATTTGCATGATAAGTGTGTTGTAAAAGACATTGCTACATTATTGGACTAATAATAAGGATTTAATTTTCTACCCCTCTTCAATTTCATCACAACATTACATCTTTTAGGCATTTGCATTAAGAAAAGTGAAAAAATTAAGTATTTTAGGTCATAAACATACATAGTCTTGCATCTACTTCCTTGCATAGGCATTGAAAATATTTTAAAATCTGATCTTGCATTCATTTGAAAGCATACATACATTTCTCATCTAAAAATTTGAAATTATTTTGCACTTTTACTTCAAAATTTGCATGTTTTTAATTACACATTGTGTATTTCAACACTAAGGGTTGTATACACTTTCTTTAAATAAACTTACAAACCACTCACATTGCCTTGGTGTGTTGCATTATTTTATTCTACTCAATTTTCTGTGGACCCTGTGTGTCTTTTAGTACCCATTTCCCTCAAACAAGTGCTTAAAGGGTGAAATAGTCTCGCATCTAAGGTCTCTCGTCATAAAAACAAGCATCATTGATACTTCTTGTTAATCATCTTTGGAAGATTTGTTTGCATGCATCATAGACATTGATAGTTTTTCCAAATTTACTCATGAATAGCCACAAGTCTTAAAAAAATTGAATATATCTATGATGTTGATATTTCTATGTGTTCCTATTGTCCTCAAAATCAACTGTGCTCATTTTGTAGACAACCCCTACGAAACTTGTATGTTTCGTAATCTACACTCTAAGTTCACAAATCAAGACAAGATTCTCTTGGTCTCATGTGAAGTCATTTGGCATCCTAAACTAGTTTGTGACATTCCCTCGAATCGATTCCTCAAAGTTTGTGCAAATCAATTAAGTTGTAAATTAACCAAAATATCAATTATGGTCATTTTTGGGGTGTTAGTGAAATTTTGAATCTTTAGATGCCAAGTCAGCCAAATTCGCCGCTATTGCATATTCTATTGTTTGCTTGTGTTGAGTCAGCATTTTTTTTTACGTTTTTACATAGTTTTTCCTTTTCACATGTGCAAGGTCAGCATATTCTGCCGTCGTTACATGTTCTCGATCATAATGCACATGTGCAAAGTCGACAGTTTTTACCGCTTTTACATTTTGGAAAGCACCATGCAAGGTCGGTGATTTTCACCACCTGAGCGAGGTTGATCTCTAAAATCATGAATTCTAGTGGCATTAATTGCCACTCGTGTTGGCATTAAGATCATGTCTTTCGAACCTTTTTAATGTGTTAACTTGTTGTTTTTTTTCATTTCTTTTATTCTAAAACCTCCCAGTCGATTTGTGAATTCCTCCTCCAACTATTCGATCGCATTGCATTTGGATTCAAACAGATTTCAAATCACTGCCATCATGCTTAGGGTTTCAATCTCCTGATAGGTAAGTCGTTAAAACCTCTTTTTCTAGGGTTTCTTTAAAATGATTGTTCAGTAGCTTTGTTGTTTTGAATTTATCATTTAAAATGTTGCGTTTTTGTTTAGTATTGTCAATTTTAGTTTGATCTTTTATATTGAATCCTTGTCCTTCAATATGCATTTGTCAACGTCCTTGAATAGGTTGTGAGTTTGAAGTTTTTTCTGTTTGTAAAATAGTGAGTCCAAACAGCAAAAATCGCCGACCAATGCTTGTGCCCTAGATTTCAAGGTGATATGCATCACCGGTGGTTTGACCCGACTCAAACATCAAACCCATCTTATAACAACTACATCATCGGTGATAATTACCACTTGATACATGAACCTTCATAACCATTTTTGTGTATTGTCGTCGGTGAAATTGACCGATAAAACATGTTCATTATGTTTGTTCCTATGAAGTGACTGTGAAGTTTACCGCCTGAGTTTTTCCATAAACTTGTGATTGGATGCGAAGTCGATGGAAGTCGCTGCTTTTGCATTCGAAGATGTATCAAAAAGCAAGTGCATGGGCAGAGAAATTCGCCGCCCTTACACAAATAAGACCTTGAAATACCAACATGCCCTAGATTGTAAACTAGTAAATCCAAATGGCGAAAATCACCAACCAATGTTTGTGCCCCAGGTTTTATGGTGATATGTGTCGTCAGTGGTTTGTCCTGATCAAACACCAAAACCATCTTACAACATCTCCATCATTGACAATAATTACTGCTTGAACATGTTCGTTGTGCTTATTCTTGTGTAGTGGTAGTGAAGTTTACCGCCCGAGTTCCTTCCATAAACTTGTGAGCAAATGCAAAGTCAACATTTTTTGCCGCTTATGCGTTTGAAGACTTATCAAAATGCAAGTGTATGAGTAGTGAAATTCACCGCCCCTACACGAAAACCTTGAAATACTCCCATCACATGTATTGTCAGCGTTATTTGCTGCTCGAACATCAAACTTGCAATTCATACCAATCTACTATGTTGGCAAAATTTGCCACCGATACATGACACTTGCAATTCTCCTAAACATGTAATAGCGGTGAATTTAACTGCCAATACACTTGAAATATCCCTCACATGCAAGGGTGGCAAATTTTGCCACCCATGCACACATTCTCTCAAATTTTCCTAACTCTGGGATATTTTCAATTTTATTTTTCTGAGCTCGCTTTCCTTTGTTTTTCGACCTGCTCGCACTCTAGCCATTTCAAGCATATCCTCATAGTCGTGATCATCGACATGCAATTTTCCTAGATTACCAGTATTTCCCCTAATTGCATGATCATGAATTTTTGTTGTAGCTTCTTCTGCGGATCTTCTCTCTTCGTCGACATCCTTCTGGTGATAGCTTTTTCAGATGACTAAATTGTCTCTGAAGAAGTCAAAGGCGATGAAGTATAAATATCAAGGTGTTTTCCCAATCACCTTGGTTACTACCAATGTCGATGACATTTGGGATACAGAAATTGGCCATGTGGATATGGCATAATTTGTGGAAAGAACCAAGTCAAATAATCCCAGATCTGCAATGAAGAAGATTATTGATAGTAACATCCATTTGAAGATCAAGCTTTCTTAGTGGCTTCTATGGATAAGTTGTCAGATATATAGTTGACCTTGGACATTCTCAAGGTAGTTCTGGATAAGCATGAGAAGGCTGCTACCTCCGTGAAAGATTCAGTAACAAGGACTTGTGTCATTTCCGAGAATACTTCTGGACTGGATAACCTTGAGATGCAAACAATGTGGACAATGTTTGAGGATTTTCTGAAGAAGGATGGGAACGAGAGTTGATGAAAGTGATCATGCCTTAGTTTATTTTTGTATTTTCACATGTACTTTATTTTTAGTTTTAGACATTTTCACATGTATTTTTCCAAAATGTATTTACATGTGAGACAAAGGAAGTCCCAAGTCAAATAGGACTCTTTTGTTGAATAAGTCAAAGTAGTTGTAAATTTCCTATTTTTGGTCCAGGCTCCTCCCTATAAATAAAGAGGGCCTCTATTGTAATATCTATCTTTAATCTTATGCAACAAAGTGCTGCCCAAATTGAGACTCAACTTTGAGACTTTGTGTTCAAATTGTATGATCAATTCCAATCAATAAAGAAGGCAAGTTTTGATATCAAACTTTGTATTGAATCGAATCTGTATGAGTGAGGATGTACATATGGCATTTGATTGATTTCTCTTGTTGATTGATTGGATAAAGTGGTTCTTGGTTATTACGATTGGAGGACGTTCAAGATAAGTTATATAAACTTTGTGTTATATTATTTCCTTGAATCTATGTGTGTTGAAAGCATTTCTTGGTGAAGAATTATAAAGACTTTGAGCTTGTAGTTGTTCACTTTGTATATGAATCGTGTTAAGAACTTGTAGACTTTGTGCTATGATTTTCAATCACATTCGCGTGAACCAGTGGTGTTGTTAGTTGATAGACTTTGTGCTCCAACTGGTGATGCGGTTACTTTTAAAATCTTTCTGGTGATAATTTGAAGACTTTGTACTTGAGATTATTCACTTGGTTCGTGAATCTTTTTGTGAAGTAAGTTGAAAGACTTTGTGCTTCAACTTACAAGACTATTGTTGATTATTGTTTAAGTGTAGAAACATTATTGAATATTACCGTGAAACATTGTAAACATCTTTTCTGAAAGAAGAGAAAAGGATGAATGTAACACACCCCCAAAGTTAGTATTTAGTTTAAATAAGTTTGTGATAATTGATAGGGAACCTCCCCTTGCTGAGATGAGAGATTTATCTCATTACACTGTGGTTGATATAACCATTTTGCCTTTAGTTAGTTGAAGACAAAATATTCACCCAACAGTTCTACATATGAAATCCTTTGTTATATATTTGATTTTGATATTTTCACAAATATCATGGGAACATGTCCTTTGATGTTAGATGATCTCACTAAATTCATAGATAATAATAAATATGTTGCATTATTTAGTAGTGATGACTTCAATATGTTAGATGAAGCCGTAGATGACTTTATCTCTATTGGACATTCCACTATGCCTCTTATTGCTAATACATGTGATGGTAACCTAGTTTTACCTTATGATCTTTCTCCCAAAGTTGTCCCCACTTATGAAGATACTTTGGTGCAAGAGAGTGAATTCATTGACACATCCCTTAACATCACACCACCATCTCTTTATTCCAATGTTCTCTCTGACCAAGATGAAGCATTAGTGAATGAAGAACCACCACCATCTCTTTATTCTAATGCTCTCTCTAGCCAAGATGAAGCATTAGTGAATGAAGAACCCCCTCCAACAAAGAACATTCCATGGATAGATAATGAGCATTCATCTAACAATATTAAAAATTCTCCCCCTACTATAGTACATGAAGCCTCTATGGATCCTCCTATCAATCATCCTCCTTTAGTTGAATATTCAAGTACTTTGGACATCACTAAGGAAGTGAAGATCCTTGATTTCCTTCCTTTGGTTGAATGTTCAAGTCCCTTGGATATCACTAAGGATGCAAAAACCTTGGACACCTTTCCTTTAGTTACATATTCTTTGAACATCACTAAAGATATAGTCACCAACAATTATCCTCACAACACCTTACCTTCCCTTCATTCCTATGCTTTCTCTTCAAAATATGTAGCACTAGTTGATGAGGAAAGGTCTCTCACATTAAATCCCTTATGGATGGATGTTAGGATCACTCAAAACAAATTATTTCTTCCACCTCCTAAGGGGGTAGTGAATAAGTGTACTAATGCTACTACAATATCAATAATTTCAGGACTAAATATGGTATACCCTCTGATGACAAAAATGGAATGTCCGCTTTGACATATCCCACTGTAATAGGTAAGTATTTCTCACTTATTTAGCCACACTCGTTGTACCATCTGTTCTAGTTTCTCTCAAGGGTGGCCTCCTCCTAGATATATATGTTGTTAGCATTGTGTTGTGTTCCCCCTTGATGTGTTATGTGTTGTTTAGGCTTCCTAGGATGACCCTTGATACTCTTGTAAGGTCAAGGATACCGAGAGACTACCTCTGTTGTGATCATTCTTCCATTTGTATCATCATTCTTCTATATTGCTTCTCCTCTATTTTTCATTGTTGTGTGTCATGCCTTAGGGGACTAACATTGTGGTTGATGATCTGGGGGGCATCTTCCTACATGACGACCCTAAGGCACTTGTTCTCCTCTCTCATTTTATTGTTTACCTTCTTCTAGTGATTCTACCTAGTTGATGGATGACGAAAAACAAACATATACTAATACGGACCATGTGTCCCTTCAGTAAGAAAAGCAAAAATGGACCTAGTCCATATATGAAGACATGGTTGATTTATATTCTAATGCTTGGCTAGTATAATCACTCCATGTGATATTTGATGTTGTCTTATCTTGGCTAACAAATCATAACAATACATCTACTCCATGCACTTTGTTTATTTTTGGTGTCTCACCTTGTTGTTACACTCGGTTCTGAGATGCCTGTAGTATAAGACCCACAGCTATACTCAGACTCGAAACCATTTGTGTAGCCTTGGCTTCTTTGTTTTCACGCATAGATTTCATGTTTTTCTTAGATTAAGATGTGTTTGTCAGAACATTTAGTGATCATGAGCACATGTCACCTTTGGGGGCATGGGCTTTACGAAATCTCTTGTTCCCTTGTGTGTTTTCTCTCTACCTTAATGTCCTTGATATCGGTACATGATATCAACCACCTTAAGGTGGGGGCACATAAGGTAAGTTGTATGATGATTTTGGTACTAACGAAGCATGTTTGTAAGCCCTCTACAGAGGCAGGATGTTGTATCTCCAACGTGAGTGCACATCTTTATCTATATTGCAATCAAAAAGCCCTTTGCGGAGGCAGGATATCGTGCATATCCTTTTATTGAAAAGCCCTTTGTGGAGGCAGGGATGGTGTATCTCTTGAGCTAGTGCACATCCTTTTTATTTCAAAAGTCCTCTGAGTAGGCGGGGTTGGATCTGAGACCAGCCTCCCTTAAGCGTGTCTTTGGTAGTTTTTGTGGCATAAGCCCAACCGTCAAGTGTGCCTGTAGCGTGTTTGAGATGGTGGGAACTTAGCAATAAGCTCCTTCCATCGTTTTGTTTGTCATGTTTAAGACATAGTATGTATTTGGCATGCTATATGACGCTCATGTTTCCCATGTGTTTTCCCCCATGTGTAGTTTCAAGGGTGTGGCGAAATGCCCCTCCTACACTCAGGCTTTGTATAGAATGTTTTCTCCCAAGCATAGTCTCAAGGGTGTGGCGAACTGCTCCTCCTATGTTTTGGGTTTTGTATGGCATGCTTGTTCTCAAGTGAAGTCTCAAGGGTTTGGCGAAATGCCCCACCTACACTTTGGGATTTGTTTGGCATGTTTTCTCCCCCATATGTAGTCTCAAGGGTGTGGCAAAATGCCCCTCCTACATTTTGGGGTTGTGTGTTGCATTTTTACTTTCCATATATCTGCATTTATATATATGAAAATGAAAAATAAATATCAAGTGTATTCTCCATGATTCCTGTTGTGTCTTCTCTATGTTTTGCGTGTCTTTAATACTATCTTCTCTATGTTTTGCATGCCTGTTACTATCTTCATTATGTTTGGCGTGTCTACGATGTGTTTTCTCTAATATCTACCTGAGACTGGGGGCTAGAAATAGTCCCTCAATCTTTGTGTATGCATTAGCTTCAAGTGCCTAACGTGTTTGTTGTGTTTTGACCATACTTTAATGCATGTATGGGTTGTAAGATCATACATAAATTAAAGTGGGGGCTAAATGTTATGTCGTAAAATGTCCCCCTAGGACTTTTACCTCCTAAGTTTAGCTCTCGGGTCCCTTGTTTTTCATCATGCATGTTAGAATTAACTCCCAAGAAAAAATGGCATGAAACCCATGTCAAGTGGGGCTTGAGGGACATTGTTGAGCCTTAACCCTAACCCAAATTAGGTCATGGAGCAAGGGCACTCACACCCTTGTCCTGCCCTATTTTGGTAGGGACCCAAATTTGAATGTCAGTTTTGTGACCATTAAAAGGTTTCCTTGCTGACATCTTAAGTTTGAATTACAAAATTTGTAGTGGGAATGCATATATAAGCATGTTTAGGGTTTCATTTGTAAACTAGAAGATGAATAGAAGATGACTATGACATTTTGGCAAACTTATGATTTTAGAGCATTGAAAGCATTCATTGTAGTAGAGCAGACTTGTGTTGTTGTTGTGTTTGTTATTGCATATTTGGCTTCATCTTCTCATGTTGTGAAGGATATTAATCTACATGTGAGCTACACCTCCAAGGTGATATCTATTTGTGTTTGAATCAATCATTTATCAATTTGTTTTTGTCTCTGTCCTGCAAGGATATGCACTCTCTATCTAACAACAATGTTGGAAGGCTTGAATGCCATTCCGGGGCTTGATCGAGGCAAGCTCCTAAACACCACAACTCCCAACCCCTCTTCTTGTGATTGTAGGTGACATGTAGTGGATCACAAAGAGTGGAGTTGCAGAGGAGTGTTGCAGAGCATAAGGATTCTAGATTTGACAGAAACAAGCAGAAAAGAGCACTATCAGGGGTTGGGCGCTAATCCCTTTGCCCTCTAGATTTGCAGAGGCTAGAAACTCTGGAACATGGATAATTAGTGACAGAAAGAGTCTAGAGACCCTTGAAGAAAATCCTACCTTGGGCTTGGACACGAGTCCCTTTGCCCCCGACATTTCAGGATCCCAAACTTTGAAATTTGGTGTGTATCTGATGTTCATTTACTATCTCTGTGTGTGAGCATTTGTCAAAATTCATTTGTTTGTTTATTATTTTGCATAATTAGGGTTTTGATCATAATTGGGCTTAAATTAACACATTAATCATTAATTTTCAAAATTTCCTATCATTACAAGTGACAACCAACCTGTAGGTGAATCCTCTTGTACAAGTTGTGATTCAACTCAGTTAACTATCCTTGAATGTGTGCAGTGAAAGGAGGATCTAGGCATATCTTTCATCAAACCCTATTTCCCGCTTTTTCATACATAACACATAATACTGCTATAAAATCTTGATTGTTATTCTATTGTTCCTATCCAAATATATATCAGCCTGAGCGACATAATATTACTGGGGTTAACTACTTTATCTAATTAGTTCATCTTGAGATATAAACAACCTCTTATTCCAAATTAAGACATGTGACTGTCCATCTAGAGTATGATCATGCAAAGTCTAAAAAAGGACTTTAGTGATATTAAAAGTGGCACTAAATCTGGAGTTTAACATATAACAATAATAGGCAGCAAGGCCTGATTAAAAAATGAACTCAATTCCCAAAATATCGGCCTAAAAGAAATCTTCTAATCTCATGCAAAGACAAGTGAAAGTGTATCACGTCCCCATGGACAACTAGAGTCATCTTTTGGGATGCTCAGGCTTGAATAGGTGAGCTCTGTAGCACTTTAGTCACCCTAAAGATTCCTAGTAATCAATGGTGCCAGAGATTTTGTGTAGTGCCAAAGACGTCATGCTATTGCTAGTAGCTCCAAAGATGCTCTAAAATGTTGTTGAGACATAACTCTAGAGATCACCATCTTCTTCTTCTCTACTTCCCATTCTAGAGATCCTCCACCAAGCTAGAAAACATTGGATTACCTTGTAGTGTCCTTCATACCAGGCTCAGGAGATAATTAGGATTACCTCCAAAGTTCTTCAAAACTACCTTCCACCCGTGTAATAACACCTATGAAACCCAAAAGGAGATTTTTCTGCACAATTTCAACAATTTCACTGCAACATAAGTCTTTTTATCAAAACAATAATCTTATGCAATTCATCTCTTATTAGCATAATTAAAACAAGACTTTATAGTTTCTATAGTACAAATACTAGGACATGCAAAATGAAAAGAGGGGGGAAAGGAAGTAAACAGACATGTTTAGCTGAGTGCTACATGGCACTCATCAATTGCTTTGTGATCAACATACTCAAAATCAAATTCACTCAGAATCATGACCCATTTTTCTAATCTTCTTGTAAGAGCTATCTTAGATAGGATGTATTTCAATGGATCTATCTTGGAAATAAGCTTAGTTTATTGATTTAGCATGTAGTGTCACAATTTTTGAGAAGAGAACACAATAGATAGACATGCTGCTCCATAGGAGTATAATTAAGCTCATAACCTACTAAGGTGCAACTGATATAATATATTGCCTATTCCTTTCTAGATTCATCATGTTGAGATAGGAGAGCACCAAGTGAAGCTAATGTGGTAGAAATATATAACAGTAAAGGTCTCCCTGAAATTGGTGGTACCAACACTGGTGGTGTAGCAAGATACCATTTCAATTGGTCAAATGCCTATTGACACTTATTATCCCATATGAATGACACAACTTTACAAAGTAAGTGCAAAAAGGGTTGACATTTGTCAGCAAGCTAAGTTATGAAATGCCTAATTGAATGAAGTTTTCCTTGGAGACTTCTTAGTTGTTTTAGATTAGAAGGTGGAGCGATCTCAACTATAGCCTTGACCTTGGCAGGATCTACTTCAATTCCTCTATGAGACACTATATATCCCAACAATTTCCTTGATGTAACTCCAAATAAACACCTCTTGGGGTTGAGTCTAACCTGATATTGTTCTAACTAGTCAAAAATTTGTGCTAAAACATATAAATGACCATCTCTAGTAGTTGATTTTCCTAATAGATCATCAACATAATTTTCCATGATAGTGTGAAAAAGGTCATGAAATATAATAGTCATGGCTCTTTGGTATGTTGCTCTTGCATTTTTCAAGCTGAAAGGTATGACTTTCCAACAATAGGTTCCCCAAGGATACATGGGAAAGTTGTCTTATGTTGATCTTCAGGTGCTATAAGAATCTAATTGTAATTAGAAAAACTATCCATTAAAATAAGCATTTTGTAACCAGCTATCAAGTCTACGATGATGTCAACATTAGGTAGAGGAAAATCACCCTTTGGACATGTTTTGTTGAGATCCCTAAAATTGGTACAAATATGAATGCCCCTAGTGACTTTGGATACGGGTACCAAATTAGAAACCCATTCTTGATTTAGTCAATAGGGTGAATGAATTTCATGTCCAGTAACTTCTGAAGTTCTGCCTTAATAAGTAATGTTATCTAGGGATGCATCTTTCGAAGCTTCTGTTTAACTAGCTTGGCATTAGGAAATACTACTAAATGATGGACCACTAATGTGGGGTCCAATCCAGGCATGTTTGCGTATGACCAAGCAAAGTTAACTTTCCTTCTCATGAAGAAAGATGTAAAATCTTTTTTTCTCCTACTTTGAAAAGGATGCTACTAGAAAGGTGATCTTTGGATTCTGTGCAGTACCCAAATTAATCTCTTGTGACTTCTCAACCAAAAGTGGAGACTTTTCCTGATATACTGAAGTCAAGGGAAGGTCAAATCCTCCATCCTTGGGCACCTCAGAGAGGTTTTCACTATTAGATACGTCCTTTATTTTTACTATTTTGGGATCCGATGGTGCCACAATATGGTTTTCACCAGGTGATCTAACATTTTTATTTTTACTTTTGTGACTAGAGCATTTGGCCTAAACACTAAAGTATGCTATGTGATCTAGGTCCATGAAAAAGCCTACTTTGTGGTCACCAAGTAGAATACTGTCTCATAATCCCATAAATTATATGATGGCCTCATCATTCGGAACGATATCAAGAACAAGAGACTCTTGTTGATCCCAATCGATAAGGTCAGGGTATACGAGTGAAAGGTTCTGGGTTTTGGTTGTGGATGTGAGGGATATGGAGGATAGCAAGAATATGGAAGTCTCTTGAAATAAGTCATTGAGGTGTAAATAGGAGTCATCGATGGTATCGTTGTTAGAAATCTCTACTACGGGAAAAGCTTTTGCTACTTCATCAAGAATATACTCGATGTCCAAGGATCGTGGTACCTCCTTTCTGAATCCTAACCCATGTATATTATTTTTATTTGTCACAAAGATGGGTTCTATGCTTCCTTGTCCATGTAATCCAAGGCCACCTTGTCCTTTGTAACCCATGTTTTTAACAATGCAGAGACCTCGGGTATATTTCTCAACTAGTAACATTTGTAATTGGATCTTGGTCTTCTATGAATAGCCAAGATGAGATGTATTCAATGGACTCATCTTCTAACAATCCCCAATAAATGAAAACTATGGGGTTATCTTGTATGCCAACTTTTGGTGGTTTTCCATAAGATCTAGGTGATAGAGGCAAGTTCCCACATAATAGGATTTACGTAGGTCATACTCACCAAATCCTACATCTTTGTATTGGACCTTGATCTTGGGAAAAAGGTGTATCAGATGTAGCTTTGGTTAATGTGGATGGATCTGTTGAATTAGGTCTAGACAACTGAGAGGGGGGGTGAATCAGTTGTCACACAATTTTGGCTATTTCTTTCTCTTAATCTTCTTTTATAACTTATAATCAAAAACATTTTAGCATTAATCAATCTCACATGAGCAGAAATGAAAATAGTACACTTGACACCAAGATTTTTGATGTGGAAACCCGATTAAGGGAAAAACCACGGTGGGGGTTAACCCACAAATAATAATACCTTGTTAAAAGTATTTTTACAAATGGGAATGCACATGCATTCAGCCTCACTACATAGAGCTCACTGCTCAAATGGACACTCACTGCCTATGGAAATATTACAAGAGAATGATAGAGATTTGAACTCATTAATAGTATCTACTTGTAGACACCTAAAATTGACTTGCTTCACAAACTAATTTCCCATATCTCTACACTACCAATTATCCCCATATTAATTAAATAAAAATTTATTTTATTTAATTAATTTATCCCTCATCATCTACTTTGGCCATTTACCCATCCTTTGTGATCAATTAATTCACTTAATTTATCACTTTACCTTATAACTATATCCTCATTGATTAAATAAATATTCACAATATTTATTTAATTAATTTGTCCATCTCCCTAATCCTTGTTAATTAGATAAATCATGCTTATCTAAATAATCTAGCCTATTAATCAACCTAGACCTAGCCTAGTTGATTAAATAGAAATTATTTAATTAGCTACCCTAGCCTACCTATCCCCTAGACCTAGATTAATTAAGCTTAACACTTAATTAATCTTGCTTAGCCTATCCTCCCACACACCTTTGAATAAAAATCAATTTTTTATTCAAAGGGTCAAATCTTCCTTACGCCTCATTTATCACCCTCTTACACATGTAAGTGTACATGTGTCCTTCAACCTTCACATCTCCACATAAAAGTGAATTTTTAATTCACACTCCCCCATGAGTTGAATTTTTAATTCACTTGTCATATCCACTCTTCATAAAAATGAATTTTTAATTCATTTTTATCCTCAACACCTTTCCCCATGTGAATTTAAAATTCACAAATAATGAGAGCCCTCCAATCCCATTGACCAAATCTCAACCATTGATCTCCCTCATCCACTCCTCTTGTGACACTTGTCACAAGGCTATGAATTCAATCCTAACCCTAACTCTCAAGCATTTCTAGCCCTTAATCTCATCTTTTAATCCTCACCCTCCATCCATTTTCTAAAAATCTATAAATGAGACCCTTCTCTAAGCCATTTTCAACAACTTCTTCTTGCATCCTTACTATGCCAAAATCTCTCCAAAATCTTCTTATCCCAACATCATAATGCTAAAATCATTCCTCATCCCCATCTCAATCTCCATCTAAATCCAAATCTCTCATCCTATTGTGTTGAATCTCAAAGAGCAATCCACATTCTACATCCATTTGGGTAAATCTAAGGAGTTTGGGTGCAACTCCTTCCACCCTATCAAGGATTTGTGGGTCACATGTGAAGGTATATCATTTATTTTTGCACTTGATTTGTGTTTTTGGCTTTCATTTTGACTTTATAATCTACATTGGCACACCCGGTGGGACCCACAAGGTCCCAATCTAACAATCTTGTGAGTTTTTGTTGTTGTTTGAGACGTATTTTTTGAAGATTAGCGCTATCTTCATGCACAGTAGTGCCATTTTACCTGCATTTTGGTGCTATTTTTAGACTGTGGTGGCACCTTCTTACCACAACATTGCTTGATCATTTGGATGCACATATTTTGTGTTTTTTCGCCTTTTCAACATCTTTTGTGTCTTTTGCTCTCTGTTTTACAGGATTTTATGCAGGGACAAGGGGAGACTATGTCAATTTTATCCTAAAATCAGACCCTTGACCATCTCTACATTGTTTTGGTGCTAAACTCACCCAGTTCAGTGCTATCTTTTTCACTGCAGAAGTTAAACTAGGGAAAAAACACAGTTTAGTGCTATCTTGCCTCTGTATTGGTGCTATCTGTAGACACCCAAAATTGTCCCAACTTTGTCCATGTCTAGCAACACCTTGTTAAAACATTATCCTAGACAGCTTGTAGCATTTTGTCTTAATCCCACTCTTAATCCCACTAATCCATTAGCCAAATAATTAAATAAATTTTATTTATTTAATTAGAATCCCATCTTAATCCCATCCTTATCCCACTTAGCCAATTAATTAAATAAATTTTATTTATTTAATTAATTTCACATACATAATCCCACTATCCAATTAATTAAATAAATTTTATTTATTTAATTAATATCCAACTCATATCCCAACTAATTCAAATATTTTATTTGAATTAAGTTCTTATCATAAGCTGACTTTCCAATTAATTAAATAAATCTTATTTATTTAATTAATTTATCTTATCATTAAGCCGACATGTGTGCTTTCATTTAAAAAAAGATAAGTGGTACTACAGCCTTTTATTTAATATCTTTCACATGTAGTACTTTTTATGTACACAAGCACACATGAGCCCTATTCTCCTTGACACTTGTCAAATGACTACAACTCCCTTGAAAAGTGGGATAACCGAATCAATCCTAGCCGTCCACATCAATCAATTAGCTTTTTAATCTCAGCCGTCCATTGGAACCAAGCCTTTCCTATAAATCAAACCCCCTCATAAGCCATTAGCATGCATTGAGCTTCAAGTACCCTTATTCTGCCAAATTTTCTAAAATGCATTGAGCTTCAAGTACCATTATTCTGTCAAAATATCATTAGAGCCTTTGCATCCTTCAACTATCATCCTCATATCATCTTCATCTTAATGTTATGCTGCAGAAATGAGCACCCAACATTCTTCCAACAATAATCCTTCAAAATCTTGCATGCTCATGCGAGGTGGAGAAGAGCAATGGAGATAAATCAAGCATAGCGTGGAGATCGGTTTGCATTTACATTTCTTATTTTGATTTTCATGTTGTCTTGTGCTTCATTGTGCATTGCTAGGGTTTTATCATTGCTGATTATTCATTTGCCCTGATTTGCAATTTTACCCTAACATACATTTGGCACGCCCGGTGGGACTCACTTCGTTTGATCTTTTTTGCAGGTTTTTTTAGTAAAAGTTTGCATTCATATAACCCCCATTGTTGAGTTTTGCAGGTTTAATTAACTTTTTGTTGCAGATCTGCTACTTTTTGGACAAAACCCTAGGTTTTAAAGATTTCATCATATCTTCCAAACGGCTGTGAATTTTTCTACAAGATTTTAGCAGAAGTTTTTCCATGATATAAGGAAGCTACAGCAGAAAAATTTCGGGTTTATCGCGATTTTTGCGGGATTTATCACGTTTTTATGTTTTTTCATAAAATCGCAATTCTGGGCGTACATCAGCGAATTTTTCAGAAATTTTTACATTTCTGGAAATCTCTTGAAATTATAATGGGGGTCTATGTTTTGCAGATTTAATTTGGAAGTCGTTTATATTGCGAAAACATCAGATCTTTGCCGACTGTACCATTTTCATAAATCCGCATTTCTGGGCGCAAATCAGGGAATTTTTCTGATTTCTTTACATTTTCGGAAAGCTCTTTGAAAATTAATGGGGGTCTCTTCTTTGATTTTTTAATTTTTGAACCAAAAATCTATCGAAATAATCAAATTTAATTCGGCTATGCATCTAAAATTACAATTTTCCTTGCCTGATGAGCCTATTTTATGCCTGCATTATAATATCATTTTTTTTATGTTGTAGGTGATCATAAGGAGCTGGAGCAGCATTGGCATCAACATCTATAGCAATTTGGATAGCGAATTAACCAGGTGCAATCATTTCATTTCTCATCTTCTAATCATTGTTTGCAAACACATTTAGATTTTGGGCATAAAATGAACAATTGTTTGCAAATTCACATAAAAAATTCAGCTAAAACGAACCATTGTCTTTCATCACATTTGGATTTGGGTTCTAAAACAAACAAGTGCCTGAATTATCTTCCACACATGGAATTTCTAAGGTTAATGAACCCCATGCGAGTGTGACCAAGTAAATGTGTATGCTCTCTCCTTGCGTCCCAACATGAACTTGGAGATAAAAAACATTTACTTGTGTTGCTTTTGTTTAGCCTTAGAGAGGCCTGCCTTGGTGTCCACCCCAAGGGAACGACCTCAAGTGGTACTTTCATCCGGTCCGCTATAAAAATCAGAGGATAAGGCGAAAGCCAAGTCTAACCGGTATTAGCGCTCACCATACAGTGCTAACTCGAAAGGAGGTGTACCATTGTGTATATTAAAACTCCTAGTAGGGTTAGTTAAAGTCTTAAGTGGCTTGCTGGATGCTCGTGGGGTGCCGGTCCCCCGGATTTTCACTAGAACCTCCTTGTGATAGTGGCCTTGCCTTAACTAGGACTTGTTGAGTGTTTTCACGTGCTTGCTTAACCATCATCACATTCTTCCAAACTCAAACTTGCTTATGTGTCTTGTGTGAGTGATTCATGTGTGTATATGCATAATCATTTGTTTGAACATTGCCAAATCAAGCTCTAAACACTAAGCACATAAACAAATCAATCTAAACATTCATCCTAGTCAACACACATCATCCAACCATTCATAGCCAAGTCATCCAAATAATCCACATCATCATCCAAATCCCTAAACAAGCACTTGTTAAAAGGACTTAACACTTGGTGACAACATGTCTACACTAGAGGACCCAACAATCAAATTCCAAAGATTCCTCCAAAATCTTTATCAAGGATCACAACCCCTAAACCAAGAGCCATTGAAATATTACAATTCTTCATCCAAAGAGCTCAACCCCACGTAAGCCAATCACCTCATCTGCAAAACCTCGTAACCCAAGTTCAACACCTTTTAGCCACTAGTCAAGCTCAACAAGTACAGCAATCCTTAGCCATTCCATACCAACCTAATCCACCTCATAGCCACATGTCATATCCATCCACCTCCTATCAACTTAATCCACCTATCCACCAAGTCAATATCACATCAACATATGAACATCCACCTCAAGCTTATCCAATCCCTCATGCTGACATTCTGATGCACTACCAAGCCCATCCAAAAAGTAATCAAGTGATATCACAAGAACAACATGCAAGTCCCAATGGTCCTTTGTACATAAATCAAGCAAGTCCAAGTACACATTTTCAACAAGACCATCAAGCACCATTGATAGACCTAAGTCCACCTTTCCAACAAGAACAATATCCAAATCCAAATGGTCCCTTGTACATAAATCAAATGAGTCCAAGTTATCCTATGCAAGATCTAATAACCTTTGACAAGGGAGACACCAATCTAGAGTGGCCACCATCATCCAATCACATGCCAACACATGAGCCAACTAAGCCTATCCCAACATCACCATGTGATCCTATTCCTAGTCCATTAATCCCCTTATCTTCCAAATCACCAAGCCCTTCATTACCTTCATCACCATGTCATTCTAATCGTTCACCAAAGGATGCGGCTGAGAGAGTTTTACAAAGGGTGCTTGAAGCAAAACTCATTGAACTTCCCCCTATCAACCCATGTGAAGAAAGTCCATATGATGAACATGATTATTGTGCATACCATAGGATGAAAGGCCATGATACAAATCAATGCCCAATATTTGTCCCAATTGTTTACAAGGTGTACCTACCTATAATGAGAAATCATGCCACATCATTCAAATCCTATGTGTCACCCCCATCTAGTCCAAGTCCTAATCCACCCAATCTAATTAGCCCCCAACCTAATCCTAATCATAAGCCTACAACACCATCTACCCTTATCATCCATCCATTATATTACTCATCCACTCATACACTTGCAAAGGATGTGATCCATTGGCTACTAAATAGGAATAAACTACCCCCATGTCAAACACCAATTCATGAGCCTACCAAAGAACTTCCAAAGGTCATAATCTCATCGTATGGTTTGCATACCCTTGAGCCTATTCAAGAGCCTTCCATTAACATGCCTAGCCCTTTGAGCCCATCATGTGACCTACAAGCCAACAGGTCTATTCAAGAGTCTCCAACCACAAGCCTAAGTCAAGAGTCATCATGTTCTCATGTTGTTGACCAAGAGCCTTCCATTAACATACCTAGCCCTTCAAGCCCATCATGTGACCTACAAGACATCAAGCCTATTCAAGAGTCTCTTATTATGAATCCAAGTCAAGAGTCATCATGTTCTCATGTTGTTGACCAAGAGCCTATCCAAGAGTCATCTCCCTCCATTCAAACAACCCAAGAGGTTTGTCAAAGGTTTAATCCTAAGCATGTGGAAACATTAAGCCCTAGTCCAACTCAAGATCAAAACACTTTCATTCAACCCATCCATAACATTTACCTTCTTTATGATCAAGATGATGCCTATAAAAAAGATATCCATGAGTACCTTGATCCTATCCATAATCCTATATCCATCCATGAGCAAGATATCCAAATTGCTCCTAGTCATCTACCATCTAGCCCTATTCATAATGAGCAAACATCCACTTGTCATAATGAGACATGTGCCTCTCAAGAACACATAAGCATAGAAGATCAAACAACTAGCTTGGATCTTAGCAAACATAATCAAGATCCTAATGATCATCCTTCCACATCCACCATCGATTCCACTTCAAATCCACCATCATGTCCACTTGGTCTTACCAGCTTCCTCCATGAATGTTCTTCCTTAGGACAACAAAGACCTTTATCTACTTCATCTTCTCCATCCAATAAAGAGTTCAAGTCTAATGTTCAAAGCACACCAAGTCCTATAGTCAATCGCATACTCCAAAACATGAACTACCAAGGTAAAGGTCTAAGCCTTTATGAACAAGTTATTTTGGAGCCAAACCATGTCAAGATCCCTCCATGCTCATATGGCCTTGGATACACACCCCAAGGTAAACAAGGCCAAGATGTTGGTAATCCCTTCATACATCCTAAATCTACCACTTTCCATCGCAAACCTTATCATATACCCAAAACATATGTAGCCATTCCATCTCCATCATCCTATAAATGTCAAAAGCATGTGACCATACACCTTCCGCCATCCACTTTGCCTCCACTTTTACCAACTCCAAATATCCCTCCATCCACCTTGCCACCGCTGCTTCCAACACCTAACATACATATCATTCATAAGTATCCTTACATCCCTAATCATGACCAACAAAAGCACACATCGTTTAAGCATAAAGCTTCCAATCATTCCACCAACCCCGCTTCCACCAAACCCATGGGATTCCAAAATAAACATTTGGATGCCTTTATCTATAAAGCCAAAAATCCAACTAAAACTCCTAAGGACCCTCATGCCTTAGGAAATCAATGTGAAAAGCCTCTAAATCATCCATATTCTAAGCAATCCAAAAAGCTATCCAAGCCCATACCTTCAAAAGCAAAGCCCAAAAGCAAAATGGTTTGGGTTCCTAAGCAAATAGCTAGCAAAGCGAATGAGGCATCCTCATCCACATCTCAAGAATCCCAATCACCTATATCCATCCAAGAGCCTATTTCCTTCCAAAACTTCCATTCCTTTCAAAACTCCCACAAGCAAAGTAAAAGCACTAAAAATACTAAATCTATGTGGGTTCCTAAATCACTTCATCAACCATCTCCTAAGCAAACATCTCCATTGCTTCCTACACCACCATCCAATCAAAAGCTTCAATGTTTATCACGGTGTGTGCAACCATTGGTCATGATTCCCTTCCACTCCGTAGCCCCTTCACATAACTATATCTCCCCATCTTACATATCTCCCCCATGCTATCCCTATGGTCCATGCTTTGGCATAAACTTTTCATCCATCTTCATTCCATAAGCCTATATAAATCCACATCATAAGCGACTAGCCTACCCAACCATCATTCCCTTCATCATCCACTATCTACCTACTCCATCTCCCATCCATGCAATCCCTTATCAACATCTATGAGCATAATGACATGGTCCATGCGATGACATCCATCTCTAATGGGACACTATCACCTCTCATAGCACTAGCCACTTGAGTCCCTCCTATCCATTACCATGGTGAAAACCTGGCAAATAGGCGCCATGTGTAATTGTCATGTCATCTCCTCTAAAAGCAAAAAAAAAAAAAAAGAAAAAAAAAATCAAAAAATCAAAAAAGTAAAGAGAAATCCCTTCGTCCAATGGTGAAAACCTGGTAAATAGGTGCCTTGGATAAGTACCATGATGAAAACCTGGCAAACAGGCGTCATGTGTAGGTTGATCTTCTATGTCACTTACACTTGGGGGCACATTGTCTCATCCAACCTATCCAAACTATCTATCCCATTATATCATTTACCATCCTACCATCATTAGCCATTACATCCATATACCTATCCTATTGAACCCATTTATCCATTCATCCATCCTTCTGCCTTTTGATTTTGATGAAGACATAGGGGCAAAATCTTGAAACATGCTTTGGATATCTCTTGGTATACCTCATACCTTCCTCATCAATCCATATTATCATTATCCACCTATCATACACCTTGTCATGTAAAACCTATCATGTCATCCCATGGTCATGAACTTTGTCATGTAATATCCTAAGCATTACCACCTAGAAGGGGGCAAGTTCTTCCTATGCAACATAGCCTTTGAAGATCACATCCTAGCTCCCTTACGATCCATCCAATATGGTGTATCCTTATCACGAGCTTTCCATCTTATAACTTATCCCCATCTATTTATCATGAGCTTTCCACTATAGCCTACCTATCCATTTATCATGACCTTTCCCTTTTATGGCCTATCCTCTTATCTATCCATCCAACTCTCATGAACCTTCCATCCCATCCAACTATCATCAGCGTTTCATCTTATCCACTATCATCCATCCTTTTATCCATCCTTTACACCTAGACTTGGTTTTCTCCCTTGTCATTGGTATCTAGCACAAAGGCTACTCCAATTGTAAATCCATTGACATCTCAAAACATTCAAAAACACAAAAAAATCAAAATATGTCAAAAAATTCAAAAAAATCAAATATCCAACGAAAAATCCAAGCAATAAAACCAACCACATCGTCCAAAACAATCCACTCCATCAACATTCAATCAAAATCAAATCCTCATCATCATCAATTCTTCTTATCAATAACATGCATTCATCTATTTCAATCAATCACTTCTTCCAATCATATCAATCCAATCAATCTAAGCAATGATCTTAAATCCAAGTCACACTAATCCATATCAAGCAAGCTAATCAATCAAGGAACATTATCCAATCAAATCAACAAGTTTTGATCCTAATCTTGTCATGAGCCAAATCAAACATCATCAATCATCATCAATGGGATAGAGCGTTCCCACATCCTTGTGTTGATCTAGGGATATAGCTTTCCCCACAATGACAACACTATCTATCAACAATCAGCAATCAATCATTGGTTTATGACTTGACAAGGGCAATACCTTGTTTGTTTTACATCCTTTGAGCACACTAAGAAGACTTGCTTATGCTTAGATTGAGTGGACACTCTAATCATCACAGCATCACTATCATCATTCAAAACAATCCAATCATCAAAACAATCAACCCAGCAATAGCACACATCAAAACCAAAGCACATCAAGCTAGCCATCAAAACAAATCCAATAACTTCAGCAAATCAAAAGTAGCTCAATCCACCACATATCATCACATCATCAACATTTCATCAATCTCAATCCATTTTTATCCTCTCATCAATAAAACACAACATCAGAACTACATCTCATTTCCATCGTTAAGTGCCTTGATCCCATGGATACAGGGTATGTAGGCAGTCTGGAGTACGAAGGAAGTGCCCAGATTCAGGCACAAGCGATTTTCCTCTTTCTTGTCTCATCATTTCTTCTATCATCTATCTTATACATCATCAATAAACAACTTCTTCCAATCAATCTATCATAGCACATCAATCCAATCATCACTTCATCTAATCATCTTTCAATCATCTTCCAATCATTCTAAGCAATGATCTAAATGCAAGTCAATCCTTAAATCCATACCAATCAAGTTAATCAATCTAGCCAAGTTATCCAATCACAATCACTGGTCTTGATCCTAGCCTTGTTGTAAGCTAAATCAATCAATCAACTAGCCAACCAACTCAGCAAACAACCTTGTGTTGATCTAGGGATATAGATTTCCTCACCATGACAACACTCTCAACAACAAAACAATCAAACAATTAATCATTGGTTTACAGCTTGACAGGGGCAATACCTTGTTTGTTTTTTGAATCATTTGTGCATGCTTGCTTGCTTGCTTGTGTGTGTTATCATTTTATCTTGCATTTGCATCATCTCAATACCATTCCAGCTAATATTCATATCTTGTATCCAGACAAGGTTGTATTACGCTGGGGCACGAGACACATCGTCACCTTGGTCCTTATACCTTGGTGCATAACGTCAAGTGCTATATCAAACATCATGGTTGCTCACCTTCATTGCAGCATAATGCATCATCCTTTTATCTATCTACCCCCTTATCTTTCTTTTGTAGCCAAGCCATTTCTTTTCGAGAGCATACCCGTGTTTGTCCAACCCACCTATCCTCTCGAGGGGGCATCATTATCCCATTTCATCCTTACATCATCATCACTATCCTATCCTCTATCCATACCATAGCTTCTTTGAAATGATGTTACTCGACATAAAGCTTATCATCTCGAACATCATCTCAAAGAGGGGCAAAATGTAGACACCCAAAATTGTCCCAACTTTGTCCATGTCTAGCAACACCTTGTTAAAACATTATCCTAGACAGCTTGTAGCATTTTGTCTTAATCCCACTCTTAATCCCACTAATCCATTAGCCAAATAATTAAATAAATTTTATTTATTTAATTAGAATCCCATCTTAATCCCATCCTTATCCCACTTAGCCAATTAATTAAATAAATTTTATTTATTTAATTAATTTCACATACATAATCCCACTATCCAATTAATTAAATAAATTTTATTTATTTAATTAATATCCAACTCATATCCCAACTAATTCAAATATTTTATTTGAATTAAGTTCTTATCATAAGCCGACTTTCCAATTAATTAAATAAATCTTATTTATTTAATTAATTTATCTTATCATTAAGCCGACATGTGTGCTTTCATTTAAAAAAAGATAAGTGGTACTACAGCCTTTTATTTAATATCTTTCACATGTAGTACTTTTTATGTACACAAGCACACATGAGCCCTATTCTCCTTGACACTTGTCAAATGACTACAACTCCCTTGAAAAGTGGGATAACCGAATCAATCCTAGCCGTCCACATCAATCAATTAGCTTTTTAATCTCAGCCGTCCATTGGAACCAAGCCTTTCCTATAAATCAAACCCCCTCATAAGCCATTAGCATGCATTGAGCTTCAAGTACCCTTATTCTGCCAAATTTTCTAAAATGCATTGAGCTTCAAGTACCATTATTCTGTCAAAATATCATTAGAGCCTTTGCATCCTTCAACTATCATCCTCATATCATCTTCATCTTAATGTTATGCTGCAGAAATGAGCACCCAACATTCTTCCAACAATAATCCTTCAAAATCTTGCATGCTCATGCGAGGTGGAGAAGAGCAATGGAGATAAATCAAGCATAGCGTGGAGATCGGTTTGCATTTACATTTCTTATTTTGATTTTCATGTTGTCTTGTGCTTCATTGTGCATTGCTAGGGTTTTATCATTGCTGATTATTCATTTGCCCTGATTTGCAATTTTACCCTAACATACACTATCTTGTATATTGGTGCTATCTTTCATATTGGTGCTATCTTTCCTTTGTATTGGTGATATCGTGTGTTTTAGCGCTATATTGTATATTGGCGCTATCTTGCCTCTTGATTGGCACTATTTTTTTGTACTAGCTTAGGAATATGTGCAGGGTTGGGCCCCTTTTCTGCAGGATATTTCAGATCATCTAAGACCATCATCTTGAAACTACTAACATCTTTTGTAGGGATTTAGTAGATTAGACACATCTTCTTTTGGTGCACTAAAAAGAACCTTTGTGTGCTTAGGTTAGGAAACACTTAAATTTGGTACATAAAATCAATCTTGCTTGCAAACAATCTACAATCAAACACTTTATCTTGGTGCACCTAAAAAGAATCTTTGTGTTCCTTAGTGTAAAGAACATTTGATTTTGGTGCAACTAAAATTAATCATTTCTTGCAACAAACAACTTTAGGCACATTTTTTATTTGGGCTTAAAATGAACATTAGCTTTTGTTTGTCGTGTCTTGCGCACTTGCATGTTTGTGTTATCCCATAGGGTAGAATCAAAGTATCCTCTCCCCTTGCCTTCAAAAGGATCTTGGGTGAAGAGAAATGGTTCTATTCTATTTTTCTTTTTAGGATGTAGGCCTACCCTTGAGACACATCCGTTCGGAGAACTCATTGGTGACCCCAAACGGTACTTTCATCTGATGCACTATACAAAATAGGATAAGGTGAAAGCCAAGTCCGAATTGGTATGAGCACTTACCATTTGATGCTAGCTTGAAAGGGAGTAGTACCTTGTGTATATCAAACCCCTAGTAGAGCTAGTCAAAACCTTAAGTGGTTTATCAGATGCTTGTAAGGTGCCGATCCCTTGGATGTTCCCCCACTATGAACCTTTATTTTAGTGGCCCAAATACCTCTACTTTTTCAACAAGTATTGTCCTTGCTTCACCTTAGGTTGTGCATGCTTGATAAATCTTTCACAAACAAAACCTTTGGCCATTGTGTTTTCTTTCTTGATTATTTATCTACTTGCCAAGAAAAATCAAATTCATCCATCAATCCAACCATTCGCATCCTTTAGTGCCATTCCTCTCTGTTTTAGTGCCATTTCCATCTGTTTTAGCGCCTTCTTCATCCATGTCCAAAAATTAATTTTTCCCATCAAAAACATCAATTTTATAAGCCCATTTTTCAAAAAAATTCCAGTCAAATCCCCCCTCATGTCAGGCCGGGTTTTCCTCCCAACACTGCTAAACCATCCCCCATTTATCAAACCCCATAAGTTGAGCTTATCCAATCCCTTTATTTGAGCTTAATCAAATTCTAATCCACTTCCTCTCTAGTCATAATCTATCTTCATCATCATAATCATTCTTATCCACTTCATCTTAATCCAATCACCCATCTATCCTAATCATCCTGACCACCTATCTTATCCACATCATCATCCAAATCATTCAATCCAATTCATCAACATCATTCTAATCCCATCTCATCCAAATCAAATCCAAAATCCAACCAACATCAATCCATAATCTTCCAAACCATATTCCAAATCCAATCCAAAATCAACATCGATCCCAATCAACATCCAAGTTCCCCAACATCACTATCAAACTCCAAATCCAAATCAACCCAATCAAAAATCAAGACCTTAATTGATCATCCAATCAAATCAACCAAATCAATTCTATTACTTAAGTGTCATTAGTCCACCTTAAGTGTAGAGAATCATCCATCCTTTGAAGCAAATTGAATCACCCTAAGGTCTTGAAATTTGATCCCCAACATCGCAATCATCCATCATCCTCCATCATCCCATACCTCCCCAACAAAATGGATCCTTATGTAGCAATGTAACAATTATAAAGACTTAGAAAAATCTATAAGAACATGGATCCTAATGCTAAGGAAAAATGTAAAAATGACATTAGGGATATACCCTTAGCACAGCTCATCATTGGAGAATCCCAAGCCCCTACCCAACAACTACCCTACATTTCATCCCCATCCATATCATATCAACCTTCATCATACCAACCTGCATCTTACATATCCACACCATCAACCTCATACCAACCCCATCATACCAACAAACACCCTATCTTTCATCCCTGCTAACATCATACCAATCTTCATCCCCTTATACATCCAAACCATCATACCTATCCAACCAATCAATACCTCCAACTTATCCATCCCCCAACCTTTGTCATGCTAACTTTGATCAAGGGAACACCAATCTAGCACACCTTATATCTGAAATCCAAAGCTTACATCAACAACCATTTCCCCACACAAATTCCCCACCTCCTAATCCCCCCATCACAATATCCCAATCCACCAACCCCTATCACCCATACACCATCTAATCCACCATCAAATCTTCCAAATCCTAAGCCCACGACATCCAAAGAATCCTTGTGGGATTTCCTCCAAAGAACATCACCAAGAAAAGCAATGGAATCCCCCAAATGCTTCACCCCTCCAACACCACCATCTAATCCAACACATATCCTCAAACCCATCCAAGAACCACCACAACCCAATCCCATTACCCACCTATCCATTCCCAATCTGAATCCCACATCATCCACCATCATTATCCATCCATTATATTATTCATCAACCCATACACTCATGAAAGATACCATCCATTGGCTATTAGCAAGGAATCAAACACCCTCATGCAATCCAACACCCACCAAACCTCTTGAACAATCTCCTATCATAACTCAAGAACCATCATGCAGCCATGTTCAAGAACCCATAAGTCAAGCACCTATCGCATCCATCCAAACACCTATCACATCCATCCAAGCAACCACCACATCTATCCAAGCACACGAGCTATGTCAAGAATCAAATACAAAGCATGTCGAAACATCAACCACTTCTCCTAATCAAGATCTAACCATCCTATCTAATCCCATCCCCAATCCCCTCCCATCTATTGATCAACTTATTGATCTCACACCATCTTCTACCACCCCTTTACCATGCCCCATGAATCCTTTACCTCCATCTACCAATCTCATCCCAAATCCATCCTCCTATTCACTTGGATAAAGCACCTTCATCCGCGGTGACTCCCTCATAGGAGGTGAACAACTTGCATCCACCATCTATCCTTCTCTAACAAATAATGGACTCGCATCTTGTTTCCAAAGCACTAAACATCCCATTGTATGTCGCATGCTCCAACATATGAACTATCAAAGAAAAGGCTTAGGCATTCATGAACATGGAATCTTAGAGCCCATCCACACCACATTCCATCCATCCTCGCATGGCCTTGGCTATACACCCCAATAAAAACAATCTAAACATGTTGGTACCACCCACACACCTTCCAAAATGCATTCACCCAATTCCAAATCCGGTGCATCACATCACACCCCTAAATCATATGTCGCCATCCCTCCTACATCATCACATCATTTGCAAAAGCATGTGACCGTCCATCTTCCTCCATCAAATTTACCTCCACTACTTCCAACTCCAAATATCCCTATCAAATCCACTTTACCTCCTATCCTACCAATGCCAAACACCCCTATCCACAAATCCTCTCATTCTCCTATCATCCCAACTCCTAATATCCCTATCTTCAAATCTCCTCATCCATTTATCCATAAATCCACTTTTAACCCCTCCACCCATAAACCCCCTAAAATTCCCAATCAAGACCAACAAAAGTACACATCTTTCAAACATGAAGCTTCCCCCAAATCCATAGGATTCAAAAGTAAAAATTTGGATGCCTCGACTCATAAAGCACAAAAGCCTAAAGATGTTATCCCTTCCAAGCAAAATCAAAAATCTAAAAGGCTATCAAAACCCACACCATCACAAGAAAAAGCAAAAACAAAAATGGTGTGGGTCCCTAAACAAAAAATACCAAACTCTAATGAAGCATCCATATCCCAATCTACCTCACAATCCCAAACATTCCACTCCCCATCTAAAAATCCCATAATTCCTAAGTTCATTTGGGTACCTAAAACCCCAAATTGACCATCCAAAAATCCCCTATCCCGATCCCCATTACTCCCAACTCCACATCCAAAGTAAAATCTTCCAAATACATCATGGTGTGTGCAATTGTTGGTCTTGGTTCCTCTCCACCACTTGACATTCGCACATATCCCCATTTCTCCATCTTTCATCCACTATCCTACATATCTTCCCAATCACATTCCTATGGTCCATGCTATTGCATAATCCACATCATAATCTGCATAATCCACATCATAATTTGCATAATCCACATCATAATCCACTACCCACCATACATTCATCATCCACAATGCTATCCAACATGGGACCATCTTCGCCTTGCTATGGAAACAGACACTAGAGTCCCAATTCCATCAAAAAAGTAAAAAATCAAAAAAATCAAGAAAATAGTAAAGACAAAAAATCCATCTAATGGTGAAAACCACTCCTCATGGCGCCTTGGGCAAGTACCATGATGAAAACCCCTTGTGGGCATCATGCTTAATCCCTTCTCCATCCATTCTATATCCCTACACTTGGGGGCAAAATCATACTTGTCATCCACATCCATAATGTCCTTTGCACACCTTATCCACTATCTTATCCTTACCCCATCATATTACTATCCCCCATCCCCCTAGTTATCCTATCATTCCCCATCCATCCTATCCACTATATCTTCCTCCTTAGATCTTGATAAAGACAAGGGGCAAAATATCAACAATTTGCTTTGGACACCTCTCGGCATACTCCCTTTCCAAGCATATCCTCTATCCATTTATTACAAAGTCCATCCATTCAAACATGAACCCATCATACAAAATCCTAAGCATTGGGGCATATGATTCCTTGCAACATAGCCCTTGGGGTAAATCCTTATCCCCATCTCTCATCCATTTATCTTGCATCCCTATCTCTATCTTCCAATCCATCTATCATGAATCTCTTCTCTATCACCTTGCACTGACAATCCCTCCATCTACTTATCATGTATCCCTACTAGATCCTTTATCTCCCATCCTACCCCTTATCTGCATGTATCTATCCATTTATCAAAATCTCCTATCCATTATCCTTTCATCGCCAATCCCCCAACCCAACCCCATCACCTCCACCTCTAAACTTAGTGTTCCCTTGTCATTGGTATCTAGCACAAAGGCTATCCAAACAAATCCAATGCAACCATCTCATAATAAACCATTCCCTTTCAAAAATCACAAAAATTAAAATAATAAAAAAATCCATAATACCCCAAAAAATATTGATGCAGAGACATGGAGGATTCACCAAAAACTCACAAACTTTCACTATGCTTTGATGAGAGCAGCAAATAAGGTAAATTTGACATAATTTTTAAAATACAACTCAAACCCATGATCTAAAACCTGATTTGGATACCCATTACCCTCTTACACAACATATCTCACATGCAACATAGGTTGGTTTTGAAAGTATGCTTAAAAAATGGACTGTTATAGAGATGGAGACCCTAGAAGATTGCAGACCTGCCCTCACAAAAAATGGCATAACTCACTTAATTATTAATGAAAATTGCCCAAACAAAAAGAATATGAAACTAGACTCATGTCCCCATCTTTTTCCATTAGTTTTAGACCTATACTTGATCTTTAAAATCTGTACCATTCCAAACAAGATGACAGTTACAGTAAACAAAACTAGAAGTGTCCATCACTAAAATCATCATAACTTTTACACAACATAATAAAAATTGATGCAACCAATGCCAAAAGAAAGAAGACTCTGAGATATTTCTAGAAAATCTAATTTTATGTCATTTGGTGTTCCGTATAGGGCCGTACCAGCCTCGGGAACAGCAAAAAATAGTAAAAAAATACAGAAAATTAAGCTTTTATTTCATTTCTCTTCTCTAAACTTCATCTCTCCTTCATCTCTACCTCTTGCACTAATTTCAAGGCATAAATATTATTTTTACATCCATGTTTCTTTTTCCATCACTCCACTCTCTTTTACATGCAAAAAGAAGAGGCTAAAAATAGCCAAACCACTAACACTACTCAACTTAGAAAGTACTAAACTTAACCAAATCTTAAGACTCCACTACAAGTGACCTCTAAAACATGAAGAGTGGTCTTACATAGACCTTTATTACAAGAATAATAAAATAAAACTCCTCCAATATTAGAAACTACCTTTTAAACTCCCTATGACCCTTCATATTCATCTTTTGTTTGCCCTTTTTTGCATTTTTTGCAATATTGACAATTTTTACAATATTTGCAATCCTTTAAAAAAGTAACTCCAAATCCCACTAGAACCTAATCAAGTACCTTTAATACATTTCCAATGGTCAATTCATGACCTTATTACATAATTAAAACACCAAAACTAGATTAAAACCAAAATTTGTCTCATGGAGGCTTAAAGCTAGCAAGGTGCTCCTGCACCATACTCCCGGAGAAAACAAAATTCAAGTCCTCTTGAATGCAAGTCAACTCTTTCTTCCTAGTTCTCCAATTCTTCTGCAACATGTCCTTCATCTTTGCAACTATCCCTAGGTCCTTCTTCTTCTTCTTTTTCTTGTGCCATCTCTTATTCAGCATTCTCTCAACTTCTAGGCTCCAAAATTCTATTTCTTATGTATATACTTCAGTAATATCATCTATGTCTTCACTGATAGCATTTTCATCTGAAAAGGAAATCATTTCCTTAGATGTTTTGGAAACATCTTCTTCACCATAATCTTCATACATTGTAGGCACTTCTTATTCTTTATAACCTGCACATACATAATCTAATGAAATATTAGAAATAAAATATTGAGACCTTGAGGTCTCCTCCTTGCTTCTTTGCACCATGTACTCTACTTCAACCTTGTCCTCCAAGAGTTTCCTTTGTTGAACAACATCTTCTAATTCATCCATCATAGTTATTAATTGCTTAGGACTTTCATATACAAAGTAGTATTCCTCTTTGTCCAAACTTGTCATCTCCTTCCAAAGGATTTGATCAATCTCTTGCTGTTGCAATTCAAGGCTGCATTCAATTTGTCTTATTGTTGCAACTTCCTCTTCGATAACTATTCTTTGTTTTCTTCTTTGAACTATCTTCTTAATAGGCCATGATACCTTCTTTTTTATTGTCAAGTGCCAACTAAGTGCTCTTTTGAGCAACTGCTCCATCTCATCTTCCATCCTTCTGCTCATCTCTTCCATAGCTTGCCTCAGTTCTCTTATCTCTTTCTCAACCTCTATTTGCCTCATATTTTCCTTTTTCCTCTTCCTCTCTTTTTCTTCTTTCTTCTTCTTTTGTGAACCCTCAACCTACAAATACCTTCTAAACAAGTCCATCTTTCCTCAAGCAAGTCTCTTTCACCTTGCTTCTTCTTTGCTTTTGCCTCACCTAGGTTTCTTCTCTTTTCCTCTACCTAGTCTTTTGGCAACCAAGTTTTCTCTTCAACCTACACAAACACACAAATACAAAACCAAACTCTCTCTTGCCCAGACCTTCTAAGCTCTGATACCAATTTGATGCAGAGACATGGAGGATTCACCCAAAACTCACAAACTTTCACTATGCTTTGATGAGAGCAGCAAATAAGGTAAATTTGACATAATTTTTAAAATACAACTCAAACCCATGATCTAAAATCTGATTTGGATACCCATTACCCTCTTACACAACATATCTCACATGCAACATAGGTTGGTTTTGAAAGTATGCTTAAAAAATGGACTGTTATAGAGATGGAGACCCTAGAAGATTACAAACCTGCCCTCCCCAAAAATGACATAACTCACTTAATTATTAATGAAAATTTTCCAAACAAAAAAAATATGAAACTAGACTCATATCCCCATCTTTTCCCATTGGTTTCAGACCTGTACTTGATCTTTAAAATCTACATCATTCCAAACAAGATGACAGTTACAGTAAACAAAACTAGAAGTGTCCATCACTAAAATCATCATAACTTTTACACAACATAATAAAAATTGATGCAACCAATGCCAAAAGAAAGAAGAATCTGAGATATTTCTAGAAAATCTAATTTTATGTCATTTGGTGTTCCGTATAGGGCCGTACCAGCCTCGGGAACAGTAAAAAATAGTAAAAAAATATAGAAAATTAAGCTTTTATTTCATTTCTCTTCTCTAAACTTCATCTCTCCTTCATCTCTACCTCTTGCACTAATTTCAAGGCATACATATTGTTTTTACATCCATGTTTCTTTTTCCATCACTCCACTCTCTTTTACATGCAAAAAGAAGAGGCTAAAAATAGCCAAACCACTAACACTACTCAACTTAGAAAGTACTAAACTTAACCAAATCTTAAGACTCCACTACAAGTGACCTCTAAAACATGAAGAGTGGTCTTAAATAGACCTTTATTAAAAGAATAATAAAATAAAACTCCTCCAATATTAGAAACTACCTTTTAAACTCCCTATGACCCTTCATATTCATCTTTTGTTTGCCTTTTTTTACATTTTTTGCAATATTGACAATTTTTACAATTTTTGCAATCCTTTAAAAAAGTAACTCCAAATCCCACTAGAACCTAATTAAATACCTCTAATACATTTCCAATGGTCAATTCATGGCCTTATTACATAATTAAACCACCAAAACTAGATTAAAACCAAAATTTGTCTCATGGAGGCTTAAAGCTAGCAAGGTGCTCCTGTACCAAATATCCCTCACAAAATCAACATTGTTCCATCAACATCTCATCATCTTCCAACATCCTCACAATAACACATCATCTTCCAACATCATCACATCTATCCTCAATCACCCCACATTATCACCACAAATCAGAACTACATATCATCACCACCCACATCTTAATGTGCCTTGATCCCGTGGATACAGGGTATGTAGGCAGTCTGGAATACGCAGGAAGTTTCCAGTACTCAGGTACATAAGATGCACCCATCCAACCCACTTGGATGGTACCTATCCCCTGAGCTTACACTAGATCTAAGCATTGCACTACTGATCAAAGCAATCATCCCTTAACAAAAATCATCAACTATCAAATCAACATCAACCACAACTTGTCACCATCATATCTTGAGCCAATTTTACAACATCAACTAGGCATGATCCAATCATAAATTGATTCCTGCCTTAGGATATATCATTCCTATGATAGGGAGAATCTATCCTATCATCATCCATCTTGGCAAGAGATACAATGGCTACTTGTTTGGTTCGTTGGTCTTTTCATTTTTAATTTTTTATCTTTTGTCCGATTCGAATATCATATCAAAACTACCTTGATCTCACGATATCATGGTATGTGGTGAAAAAATCTAGAATGGGGCATAATTTTATTTTTCTATGTTGTGCTTGTGGGTTGGTTTCATTACTCCAAGCTAGTATTCATATCTTATGGATTGTAGGGTCGGTTCTAGCATATTGATCTCCTTGTGCATCTAAGGTTCATCATACCTTTTGTGTATTAAGGGTTTATGCTATGAGTCCCCTTCCCTCATTTAGACAAGGTTGTACTATCTTGGGCATGCATGGGATCACCCTCCTGTTTACGTGTCTAGTCCATGCAAAGTGTTGGATACACATCATCACCCTGGTCTTCTATACCTTGGTGAAAATATCCACTTTGCTATATCAAACCTAGGATTGCTCTAAATCATTTTCAGCACAATAATCATCCATTTTCCAATCCATCTATCATCTAATCATCCATCCATCATCATTCTTTCATCTGACCCCTTATCCTCCAACCACTTCAACCAATCCATTCCATCCATTTCGAGAGCACACCCGTGTTCTTGCAACCCGCATGTCCTCTTGAGGGGGCATCACCCTTGCCAATTATCCCTAAACCTTATCCTATTCTTCTAAGCCAAAAATTTTTTCTATCCAATCCAACTCTATATTTTAACTTCTTTGAAATAATGTTACTTAGCTGCAACACCATTTCAAAGAGGGGCAAATGTAGACACCTAAAATTGACTTGCTTCGCAAACTAATTTCCCATATCTCTACACCACCAATTATCCCCCTATTAATTAAATAAATTTATTTTATTTAATTAATTTATCCCTCATCATCTACCTTGACCATTTACCCATCCTTTGTGATCAATTAATTCACTTAATTTATCACTTTACCTTATAACTATATCCTCATTGATTAAATAAATATTCACAATATTTATTTAGTTAATTTGTCCATCTCCCTAATCCTTGTTAATTAGATAAATCATGCTTATCTAATTAATCTAGCCTATTAATCAACCTAAACCTAGCCTAGTTGATTAAATAACAATTATTTAATTAGCTACCCTAGGCTACCTATCCCCTGGACCTAGATTAATTACGCTTAACACTTAATTAACCTTGCTTAGCCCATCCTCCCACACACCTTTGAATAAAAAATAATTTTTCATTCAAAGGGTCAAAGCTTCCTTACACCTCATTTATCACCCTCTTACACATGTAAGTGTACATGTGTCCTTCAACCTTCACATCTCCACATAAAAGTGAATTTTTTATTCACACTACCCCATGAGTTGAATTTTTAATTCACTTGTCATATCCACTCTTCCCAAAAGTAAATTTTTAATTCATTTATATCCTCAACACCTTTCCCCATGTGAATTTAAAATTCACAAATAATGAGAGCCCTCCAATCCCATTGACCAAATCTCAACCATTGATCTCTCTCATCCACTCCTCTTGTGACACTTGTCACAAGGCTATGACTTCAATCCTAACCCTAACTCTCAAGCATTTCTAGCCTTTGATCTCATCTTTTAATCATCACCCGCCATCTATTTTTGAAAAATCTATAAATGAGACCCTTCTCTAAGCCATTTTCAACAACTTCTTCTTGCATCCTTACTATGCCAAAATCTCTCCAAAATCTTCTTATCCCAACATCATAATGCCAAAATCATTCCTCATCCCCATCTCAATCTCCATCTAAATCTAAATCTCTCATCCTATTGTGTTGAATCTCAAAGAGCAATCCACATTCTACATCCATTTGGGTAAATCTAAGAAGTTTGGGTGTAACTCCTTCCACCCTATCAAGGATTTGTGGGTCACATGTGAAGGTATATCATTTGTTTTTGCACTTGATTTGTGTTTTTGGCTTTCATTTTGACTTTATAATCTACACTACTTATGCAAGAAGTTCAGTTCTGGTTAAGTACAAAAACTTATCTTACACATTTCATCTTTGCTCTGCTCTTCTTATTGGTCTACCTTCATTCACAGTTTAGATTTCTGCTCTACTCACATATTCCTTATTCATACATACCATTCATACTGAATCATCCAATTTCATCATCTATATATATCCGCAACATGATCTACACTCATTCTAATAGTCATCTTTAACAACACTTAAAACTTTAATGAATGCTCTGCTCTGTTGGCTAGATCTATGCATAACTTAAGATGCGGACCAAAAATTACTCTTGAAAATCATTACTCATGTCGGCCACACTCATTGATCATCACTATTTGTTCAACAAACAACTTCCATACATCCAAAATCAAGACCTTTTGCAAGGTCGGCCTGTTCTTCTTCTATCTACTTTTGACAAACTGGAACCTGGTACTCAGAGGCTAATATCTTTTGAATCCTTCATCACCAGAGGACAAAAATATGGAGTTAGATTATCTTGACAATGTACATGACTCCACTAGATCTATCGCTAATCATGACTTCCCACCGGAGAGATCCAGACCAAAATACCGAACCCTGTTACTGCTCTGTTCCCAGCTGCCCAAACTTAGACAAGTTCTGAATCTGACTTCTAGTATGAACAAGTTGTGTTAAGAGGATGATTGGGATGATCCTAGTTTCCATCAATGCAAAGCAATGTCTCTTGCCAACAATCTCCCCCTTTGGCATTGATGGCAACACTTAGTGAAAAATGACTAATTGTCAAGTGCAACTCCCCCTTTGACTGTACACTCGTGTACTTCACTTATTCCGGTGCTCCCCCTTCTCTGAATATCTCATTTTTCACTCTCCTTCACTCCCCCTTTGACATCAATGGCAAAGGGTAGGATCTACAAGCCAAAACTTCTCCAAAAAATTTGTATATACTGCTGCATATGTACAAAAAACCATCAAGTCTTATTTACATGAACTTGAGAACATCTCCAAAGCTAGTTTTTATTTGTGCAAGTTCAGAGGCCCAAGTGTTCTTCATACCATCCAAAATGGAGATGTGCCCACTTAACAAAAATGCATATGCTTCAGCCTTTGCCAGATCTGGAGGATCACTCATTTGAAGTGCATTCTGGGCTTCGGATAAGGCATTATGGATGAATTCCAATTTGGGGGCAATCAATCCCCGAAGTTCACACATCCTCTTCATAGTATTGCCTTTCTCTTTTTCAAGTCCCTTTATTTCATCTATCAAGTTAATAACCTGACATTCCTGGCTTATAGGAGAGGCGGTTAGAGAATCAAAATTTTGAGATAGAACTGATATTTTCTATTCTTGTTCCTTTATCTTCTTTTCAATATCTTCATTGACTTTAGAACATGATAGGAAAAACTTATATATATATCTCCTCCATCACTTAGGGCATTCTAAATGCTCTTTATGGTAATGCCTAGAATTAGCCTATCAATCCTTATCAGATTCTTAACTTGACTGAATCTCTTATTTAGGAACTCTTTCTGAACTTTTTCCTCCCCAGACTTTTCAAAAGACTCAAAGTGTGAGTTTACTGAACTTACAAGATTTTTTAGATGTCTAGAGGGGGAATCATTTTGATTCTTCTGATAGGTTGGCATTAATTTCTCTAAAATTCCAGTTGTAAGCCCCAGTAGTTCATGGCCCTCCATGTGGGACTTTAACATCTTTTCTCTAGCCTTTACTTGGGTGAATGATACTATTTTCATCAATTGAATTGGAGAGAGAGCATCTGGATTGGCTAGGCCTTGGAGTAGTTCAGGCTCATCAAGTTCAATCATTTCTTTTTCAAGAAGACCTTTTACTGCATCTGCAGTGTCTCTTAAAACCAATTCATAACCATCTTTTTGTTCTCTTGATTTCTCAATATCTGCTTTAGGTGCTTCAACATTTGCACCATCTTCTTTTGCCTTGTCCTTCTTTCCTTTTTCTTCCTCCTTCTTTGTTTTACTCTTCTCTGTGTTTTCTTCAGAGGAACTCTTTCCTGTTTGCTTACCACTTGCTACCTGATCTGGAAGGCTTTGTGAGGTAGCAATATCCTCTTCTTTTCCAGAGTGATCAGGTGGAGGGATTACCCCTGCATCAACTATTATGTCTACCATTTCTATGTCCTCCTAATTGACTTGTTCCTCTTCCTAAACTTCTCCAATATTTAGATTTGATGAGTCAAATCCAACATTAGTTTCTTCATAGATTAACTGCAGAGGATCTAAATTAACACCTTGGTCATCAATTCTCTTGTTATTCTCTTCATCTGAAGCTTCTAGTTCCAAAACTTGAGAATTGTCTTCTTCAACTTGTTTCTCTAAAATAATAAAGTACTTATTCTTGTCAACAAGCTTTCTCAAAATTTCCTTTGTTTCTTTTGCAATTTCTTCAGTTTCACCTAGCATAAGTTTGTTCATCTAGACTTTGCTTCTAAATTTATCTTTGACGTCTCTAAGGATTTTGTCTGCTTCTCTTCTAGTCATCACAAGGCACAAAGTGGAGAGAACATACTCTCTAAGTTCCATGTCTTTATCCTTGGCTACTTCTTTCCTCATTTCCAGTACTTTCCTTAAGCTTTTAGGAAGTTCTTGTAAATTTTCCAACATAGCTCTATTGAATTTATTCAAATATATGATAATGGAATCTTCCAAAATTTTCTTATTTGGTTGATCAAGATTATCATAGTAAACTTTGATAGGCTTTAAATTTCCATGAACAGTAATTGTTTTTACATTTTGATCAATTGACATAGTGACCTTACTAGTTGCTTTCTTTTTACTGGCTTGAATGTTGGTCTTCAGAAGTCTTTGAAGCTCTGGCTTTCTTGAATCTTATTTCTTTTATTTCTTCATCTTTTTCTGTCTCCTCATCATCTTTTGAGCTTTTGAGGACTCTTGTGGCCTTGGTTTTCTTTCTTTTTCCCCCTTCACCAGATGGAGTGGCTTCTGGTTTCTTGGTGGAAGAGGACTTAGGTTGCTCAGTGAGATTTGCAGAACTCCTTGGCTTCCTTGAGGAGCTTGGAGGGACTTCCAGAGTGACTGCTGGCTCACTTTCTACTTTTTCTTCTGAAGTTTGCTCGGTACTCTTCTTCAATTTTTCAATACCTTCTCTATTCTCTCTCACCGCTTCTTTTGTAATCCCAATGCTTTTTGCATACATCTCCACTTGCTTGGGAACTTTTCTTTTTGTTTCTGGCTATCTTATTTCCACATGCAATTTTAAGTTTAGTTCCTTGTAGGTTCCAAACCTTTCAACAGAGGTGTCTTTAAGTTTGCTCAGAAGATGCTGAGCATACATGTCTAGAATTTCCTCATCCACCTCATATCCCATTGGAATTATCCATACAATTCTTGGTTCTACAGTTTCCATCAAACATTGATTTGTGTCGACCATAAAACATATTTCATTTTCATACTTTTCTACAATAGAATTAGGGATTCTTTCCCTTGCATGCATTAGACTCTAAAAGTTTTTGAAATAACCCCAAATTGCATTCTTTTGTGCACCTGAATCTCCAAGACTATATAAGTGGTCTCTTATTTGGATTACCACTGGCCTGTCATTTGTCCAGTGCACACCTTGCACTCTAGGCACTTCATTCATGAAATAGAAAAATAGGCATATGATCAAGGAACCATATTTAAAAGAGTTTTTCTTGTCTCTTTTGATTTTGTTCACATTCTCTATCAGCTGATTCTATAGCAGTTCACATAGATCATAGTCTGCATTCTCCTTTAACATTTTATAAGCTGCATATATTGTCGTTCTAGAAACTAAATTTTCCCTGCTGGAGTGATAAATCTTGTACCTGATCACCGTAGAGGAAAAATTAACATCCAGTTCTATGATATCATTAATGGTCATTGCCCTTTTGTCAAACTTGGCACCAGTAGCATCAGTTACTGTCTAGTTTTTCAAGGCTTTCAGCATGGGTAATCCGCCGGAAGAGTTTAACCCAGTTACAATTTTGATAACATCTTTGTAATCTTAAATGGTTTCATTAGCCACATGAATTCATTGTGTATTCAGCTTAAGATGTATCAAACCCATTCATTTTTAGAAAATGTTTTCTTTCAAGGGCTTCAAATTCAGGTCTTAGTTGATAATTGTCATCTTTCAGATGGTTCTTAAACAACTCCGTCAGTTTCTGATTTCCAAATTCTTCTATACTGCAATGAATGTATGTCCTAATGTCTTCAACATGCAAAACCAAATATGGAACACTCAAAAAGGCACCAAGCAGCTTGACTTCAATAACTTTATAGGGATGTGTTGTGATGTTCACAACATGCCCCATTTTACTCCTTAGCAAAATGAGGAACCCCTGCTATGGCTTTTTCTTTTTGCTTGTGTGTTTTGTTTTGCTTGGTGGTAAAGGGAAAAGGGAGTGAAATAGTACAAAAATTGTTGAAAATTAGGAAAAAATTGCATTAAGTACCAGGGCTGAGTACAGATGAATTCCTTGCCAAAAATGAATAGGGGTTGCTTTTTGAACCATCTTAAAAATCCCTGTATTTTACAGGTTATGAGTGTTTTGGTAAAATGTACATTGGGTTTGTATGTTGCATGTACAAGGTCCTTTGTATATCGCTTTCCATATTCAAAGTCATTTGTATATGCAAAGTCATTTTATACATGGTCGCATGGGTCATCGGGTTTGCATGTCGCTCATATACAAAGGTGTTTGTATGTCGGGTCGTTTGCATGTTGCATACAATGTCTTTTGTATATCGGGTCTCATCATGCAAGGTTGTTTGTATATCCTTATACTTGTATGTGTTTTGATAAAAGTTCTATGTATACACACAAGGTAGACCTGAAACAGTCAAAAGTTGAAATGAATGTTTGGATAAATCTATTGCATGTATGTTTTTGTTTGTATGTATCTGAAATACATTTGTTATATACATTTCCAATGGGCAGGCCGCGGACCCAAAAACATCATGAAACAGAGTTAAATTGTTGTATGTTTGTGCATTTGTATATTTTGAAACATACAAGTGAGATATACAAAGGGCTACATACAAGCCATGGAGCCGAAAAAGTTTTAAAGTTGATTTAATTGATGTATGTTTTAAAGTTTGTATATGCTATTAGATACATACAATGTGAAATGTACATTACAAAACATACAACGAAATGTACATGGCGCAGAACTGAAAGTTATAAAAGGGAGTTAATTCATTGTATGCGTCCGGCTTGTATATGTTTCATTACATACATTGCGATGATACAATGACTTTATACATGGCACTGGACGCAAAGAGTTATTAAAAGAGAAGTAATGCTTGTATGTTCATGCTTTGTATGTTGCAATACATACAAGCCAATATGCATTACGAAACATACAAGCGTGGAATCGAAATAGTCTTAAACTATGCTTAAATCCTTGTATGTTTCGCGCAATGTATATTTCGAAACATACATTGCTCAATGCATACAAGCCAGAATCCAAATGGAATTGAAAGTGATATATGCAATGTATCAAAACTTGAATGTATATTGGAAGATACATTGCACTGTATACACTACGGAGCCGAAGGGCAAATAGACTGCAATCTATAAAAGGTGTTAAGTTTGGATATACATATAATGGCGTTTGCATATATTGGGCCTTGTATCTAAAGAGAGATATAAGTTGATATACATGCGATATATGCAAGCGATTGATACAAGTAAGAAGGTAAGATGGACCCCACCAGTTGTATATTGGCTTGTATAAATTCAAATGCATGATTCTGACATACAAGCGCTATATACAAACGATAAATGCAAAAAGAAAGATACAAGAAAAAATGGCGGGAACACAAAGCGATAAGATTTTGAAGTTGTTTTGGCACCCAATGCATGTTTTTGGTCAATGATGGTTGACCCGACCATTTTCAAACCTTGTATATGCATTTGGGCATGCGATTGCTCACAGAGGCTGAAAATTCATGGCCTAATATCTGTGTTTGTACTTTTAGAGCTGGATTTAATAAAATGTTTATTTTTCCTACTGATTTATTAAACAATGGTGCTTAATTCCTGCTTGTTTATTGCAGATTGTTGGAGTTCTTTTGAGGTACCTGGGAAGTTACAGAGATGCCAACACAGTGGCGGTGTGCAGGTGGATATTAAAGACAAAACTTTAATGGCCAATCTAACATTCTGACCAGGCGGTGGATCGGATCACATCAGATCACAAAGGGACAAAAGGAGTCAAGGCCCTCAATGTGAAAGACAAAATGCAGATGGGGAAACATTTTTACACAAAAAACAATAGTTATTTTGAGCTGTTAGGGTTTCAAAGGGGCGTCCTTACTCCCAGTATGGGCATGCTGCTCAGATTTTTGGCAGCATTTATTCTCCACCGTTGATGCTACACTTGAACGGTGGACCGTTGATTAACTAGGGTTTTCTAGGCACTGTATTGGGGAAAAACCAGAGATATATATTGAGCCCATTTTATTTTCTAGAAAAAAGGGGAGGTCATTCATTCAAAATCTAACCTGTAGCAATTTAGTATAGGAGATCAGACTACTGAGACTAATGAAGACTGAATTGTTGAAATGTCAAGGTTCTTTCTTTAGATCACTGTAAATGTACTTGTTCTTAAGCATACTGAATGGAGATGAAGCTTCAGATTACATCCTAATTGTAAACTTTACGTAATCTTCAAGTTGGTTCTTGGATATGTAATGGTGAATTCTATGTTCAACTAGAAGTGCTTTCATTTTATTGTGTGTTGTTGTCAACTTTTCCTTTGAAGATTTGCACTAGATCACATGGGTTTGTGGAATGTCCTGGTGAAGTATGATTCTAGTTTTTCTTCTCTTCATTGCTGTATGGGAACATGTATGTGGATCAATGATCTCAGTCAAGTAATTTTGGGAATCTCATTCTCTAACCCTTTTTCTCATATTAATTTCATAGAAATCACTTTCATAATTGCAAATCATGGTAAATCATAAGCAGAATAGATAAGTATGCTGACATCCCATAGATAACTGAATATCATTAGCATATTTGAGCTAAATGCATGTAGTATTGAAAATATCATGCAAGGACTTGCAAATAATAGTAGAGATCATGCAAATATCCATCTGTAGATGCATTATTTGAGTAAGTTCATAGTGTAAAGGCAGAAATTACTGATGAACGTAAGGCCCCTGAATGATTAATAGCAACACACATCAACCACTAAGTAACATCAGTAGATTATGAACTAATCAATAGAGACTTGGGATCATTAATTTTTTGAATTCATCGTATCTTTCAAGATAAATAAAGGTTGTTGTGTAACTTTTGTTTATTGTTTGGTTGTGACTAACATCACCATCAACAGAAACTGGCACTAGAAGGAGGGCCGAACAAAGAGTCTGTGTTTTTTCTACAAATTTTGTATAAACATTTTCTAAACTTTCAAGTTTTATTCTGAGATATGATAGATCTCATCAAAATTTCAAAAATCCTAAAAATAGAAAGCAGAGTCTCATTTCAATGGATGCATATGAGGACAATTTTCAAGTTGACATTCTGTTATTTCAGGAAACTTTGAATGAAAAGCTTTATCCTCAAAGTTTATCTAACTTTGGTTTATCCACCTGTTGCAGGATACATCAGACTGTGGAACATAGTGAAATTAGCTATCTAACTTTTCTCACAAGGTTGGATTTATATTTAAAAGAACTAATATTCTTTATAGATGTGTTTAGGGTTGAAGTTTGGCCTAAAAATGAAGAAATTTTGGAGCAACAAGCATATACAACACTAGAGAATATTAGTTGGTTAGAAGATACAAAAGCTAGAGTAGTTCTAGAAGGAAATAATAGTAAAGCATCTTTCCTTGAGTCAATTTATTGTGAGATTTATAGGAGTGCTCTACTTCCTAATATGGGTAAAGGGGATTGCAGGTATAAATATTTCAAAATTTGTAGAGAAGAAACCACTTGTCAGGATAAAGTATTTGATTCTGATCCTAATACTTTTGATAAGGATAGTGAAACATCTTTCCTTAAGTCATTTTATGGTAAAAAGAAATGTAGACAGGTAGTAGAACAATTTAAACACACTGCTGTTGATGAAGTTCCTATGATAGTAACCCAAGGATTTGTAGAAAAAGAAATAAATGCTAATTTCATAGATGACTCTTTTAAATTGAATGATCAAATGCAAGAATGTTGCAGGTCAATGGAACCAGACACTTTACTGGATGGTAGAAGTGAAATACTTGATGAACAATTCATGAAAGATGAAGATGCAGAAAACTTTGGAGTTGTTGTGCATGATCAGATGCCAATCCAATGTCGTTTTGAGAATGAAACAGGGGAGTATTCCTATCAACCGAAAGTTGCTTTACCTTTACAGTCAAATGATTTAGAAATGATGAATTTCTATATATTAGGTTATGATGATAAAGATACTCATTTAGATGCTGATGTGCAGGGAATTAATGAAAACCTTGAGGTGCTTCCTGAAGTCAAGAATTAGATATACATGTAGAATGAAGGAATAAAGCTGGATAAAGATGAAGAAATAATCCATCAAGAGCCATACATCCTTCAATTCAAAGTGAAACCAGACAGTGAGCCAAGCAATGAAAATGCAGAGCCAAATGGAGGAAAAGCATGTCCAACAGAACCAGAGATACACCAGGTTGTATCTTTCCTTTCCACAATAAATGATGTTGATTACTATTTTGATTATGGGAATGTGGGAGATAAGACATGCATATGGATTAATCATGAACATGATAAGCTTCCTCAGTTGCTAATAATCATAGATTATTCTATTAAACACAATGAATTTAGAATACAAGAGTATTTTTTAGAATACAAAGATGAATTTGCTAGGATCAAAACCATAACTAGTGCCCTGATGCTACTACACAATCTAAGGAAATATGCAAATATAGGTGTCTTTGGGTCTTTTCTTGGGTTTTGTTTGCCTTGTAGAGGCTTGTATATAGTTTGATAGAGTACTTGTTTTGTTTCTTTTCTTTTCTTTCTTGTTTTGCTTTCTATTGTTTTCTTTCGTAGGTTAGTTGTTTGTACAGTCGACTTGTTTGTTTTGGTTGCTTTGGTGTTTTCCTCAGTAGGGATGTTTATTTTGATTTAGAGTAAGAAGGAGCAGACTAACAACCACTAAAAACAATAAAAAATTTAGAACATTCAGGTTAATTATTTGAAATTTATGCATAACTTGTTGTGACTGTCATGAATGTAGAGAGTTGTTTAACTTTGTGAAATTTTGTATTCAATAACTGTGGGTTGAGTATTCAAGGAAGGTTTCTCACAATGACACACCTAAAATCCTTGGGTTTGTTGAACTTACCAGTGTAGGTATTAGGTGAAAAATCAGAGGTCACCCTTGCTACCATTACAATTCTCAGCTTAATTTCAGCAAGTGACCACTCCTTGCATCATGAAGTTACAATTTTTATATCTTATGAAATCTCTATCAAATACAAAAAATAAAAAGTAAATAAAATGGATTATACTGAAAATCTAGATTAAGCCATCTAAGTAACTCTACCGGGGCTATAGACGCTTGCTGCAGTGGGGCTCTACTTAGGAGAATTGTAACGATAACCTTGTCAGGGCTATGGACGCCTACTGGCACCAAGGCTCTATCTGGTTGGCTATGAGGGAATGACATCAACTATGTAGGCTAATATCAGTCACTGGTTTGTTCAACTGATTTTCAAGATGAGGATAATTAATCATGTGCACCCACTTAAACTAAAAAGAAAATTCATGCACCTTATTGAATACATTGAGTCACAAGTTGGATAATGATTTGCAAAAAAGATAGTTGGAAATTATGAATTTATTTCATTTATTTTTCTTTAATGGTTTGAATTTAATTGTTTTGTTTGGTGGCTAGTTGTTGTGATGTTCACAACACGCCCCATTTTACTCCTTACCAAAATGAGGACCCCTATTGTGGCTTTTGCTTTTTGCTTGTGTGTTTTGTTTTGCTTGGTGGTAAAGGGAAAAGGGAGTGAAATAGTACAAACCTTGTTGAAAATTAGGAAAAAATTGCATTAAGTACCAGGGCTGAGTACAGATGAATTCCTTGCCAAAAATGAATAGGGGTTGCTTTTTGAACCATCTTAAAAATCCCTGTATTTTGTAGGTTATGAGTGTTTTGGTAAAATGTACATCGGGTTTGTATGTTGCATGTACAAGGTCCTTTGTATACAAGTTTGCTTGTATACAAAGTCCTTTGTATATTGCTTTCCATATTCAAAGTCGTTTGTATATGCAAAGTCATTTTATACATGGTCGCATGGGTCATCGGGTTTGTATGTCACTCATATACAAAGGTGTTTGCATGTTAGGTCGTTTGCATGTTGCATACAATGTCTTTTGTGTATCAGGTCTCATTATGCAAGGTTGTCTGTATATCCTTATACTTGTATGCATTTTGATAAAAGTTCTATGTATACATACAAGGCAGACCCAAAACAGTCAAAAGTTGAAATGAATGTTTGGATAAATCTGTTGCATGTATATTTTTGTTTATATGTATTTGACATACATTTTTTATATACATTTCCAATGTGTAGGCCATGGACCCAAAAACATCGTGAAACAGAGTTAAATTGTTGTATGTTTGTGCATTTGTATGTTTCAAAACATACAACTGAGATATACAAAGGGCTACATACAAGCCACAGAGCCGAAAAAGTTTTAAAGTTGATTTAATCGATGTATGTTTTAAAGTTTGTATATGCTATCGGATACATACAATGCGAAATGTACATTACAAAACATACAATGAAATGTACATGGCACGAAACTGAAAGTTATAAAAGGGAGTTAATTCATTGTATGTGTTCGGCTTGTATATGTTTCATTACATACATTATGATGATACAATGACTTTATACATGGCACCAGACGCGAAGAGTTATAAAAAGAGAAGTAATGCTTGTATGTTCGTGTTTTGTATGTTGTGATACATACAAGCGCAGAATTGAAAGTCTTAAACTATGCTTAAATCCTTGTACGTTTCGCGCAATGTATATTTCGAAACATACATTGCTCAATGCATACAAGCCGGAATCCAAATGGAATTAAAAGTGATATATGCAAGGTATCAAAACCCAAATGTATATTGGAAGATACATTGCACTGTATACACTGTGGAGCTGAAGGGCAAATAGACTGCGGTCTATAAAAGGCGTTAAGTCTAGATATACATACAATGGCATTTGCATATATTGGGCCTTGTATCTAAAGAGAGATATAAGCCAATATACATGCGATATATGCAAGCGATTGATACAAGTAAGAAGGTAAGGTGGACCCCACCAGTTGTATATTGGCTTGTATAAATTCAAATGCATGATTCTGACATACAAGCGCTATATACAAGCGATAGATGCAAAAAGAAAGATATAAGAAAAAAATGGCGGGAACGTAAAGCGATAAGATTTTGAAGCTGTTTTGGCACCCAATGCATGTTTTTGGTCAATGATGGTTAACCCGACCATTTTCAAATGTTGTATATGCATTCGGGCATGCGATTGCTCACAGAGGCTAAAAATTCATGGCCCAATATCTGTGTTTGCACTTTTAGAGTTGGATTTAATAAAATGTTTATTTTTCCTACTGATTTATTAAACAATGGTGCTTAATTCCTGCTTGTTTATTGTAGATTGCTAGAGTTATTTCGAGGTAGCTGGCAAGTTGCAGAGTTGCCGACAGAGTGGCGGCGTGTAGGTGGATATTAAAGATGGAACTTTAATGGCCAATCTAACATTCTGACTAGGTAGCGGATCGGATCACATCAGATCGCAAAGGGACGAAAGGAGTCAAGGCCTTCAATGTGAAAGACAAAATGCAGATGGGGAAACATTTTTACACAAAAAACAATAGTTATTTTGAGCTGTTAGGGTTTCAAAGGGGCATCCTTATGCCTAGTATGGGCATGCTACTCAGATTTTTGGCAGGATTTATTCTCCACCATTGATGCTACACTTGAAGGGTGGACCATTGATTAACTAGGGTTTTCTGGGCACTATATTGGGGAAAAACTAGAGATATATATTGAGCCCATTTTATTTTCTAGAAAAAAGGGGAGGTCATTCATTCAAAATCTGACCTGTAACAATTTAGTATAGGAGATCGGACTACTGAGACTAATGAAGACTGAATTGTTGAAATATCAAGGTTCTTTCTTCAGATCACTATAAATGTACTTGTTCTTAAGCATACTGAATGGAGATGAAGCTTCAGATTACATCCTGATTGTCAACTTTACGTAATCTTCAAGTTGGTTCCTAGATATGTAATAGTGAATGCTGTGTTCAACTAGAAGCACTTTCATTTTATTGCATGTTGTTGTCAACTTTTCCTTTGAAGATTTGTACTAGATCACGTGGGTTTGTGGAATGTCCTGGCGAAGTATGATTCTAGTTTTTCTTCTCTTCATTGCTGTATGGGAACATGTATGTGGATCAATGATCTCAGTCAAGTAATTTTGGGAATCTCATTCTCTAACCCTTTTTCTCATTTTAATTTCATAGAAATCACTTTCATAACTACAAATCATGGTAAATCATAAACATAACAAATAAGTATGTTGACATCCCATAGATAACTGAATATCATTAGCATATTTGAGCTAAATGCATGTAGTATTGAAAATATCATGCAAGGACTTGCAAACAATGGTAGAGATCATGCAAATATCCATCTGTAGATGCATTATTTGAGTAAGTTCATAGTGTAAAGGCAGAAATTATTGATGAATGTAAGGCCCCTAAATGATTAACAGCAACACACATCGACCACTAAGTAACGTCAATAGATTATGAACTAATCAACGGAGACTTGGGATCATGAATTCTTTGAATTCATCATATCTTTCAAGATAAATAAAGGTTGTTGTGTAACTTTTGTTTAGTGTTTGGTGGTGACTAACATCACCATCAATAGGATGCTTCTTGAATTTAGGATGAGGCCTCTCGGTGACATCAACAAGTAAAGGTGTAGCCATTTACAGAGATTGAGAATTCAAGAAGTTTTGCAGAATACATAAATACCTTGTTCTGCAGATTAGGGTTTTTCTTGGAGATCCTTTTCATGCTTCAATTTTGGGAATTCTCAGGTCTAAACTCGTTCACTTCTCCTCTTCTTGCTTTCTTCTAATGCAAAGTGATCTAAGGGAGGAATGAATTATCTTTTATATTCTGCGACACCTAATTTGTCTTTGCAATAAATGCTCTACCCTAATACATCCAGTTGCTTTGTTTGTTGAACAGTTTCATATAAATTACTTTGCAATTTGTCATATCCACCTTTTTACTTCTGAAAATCCTTCCAAATGATCTAAAACAATTCAAGATACCTTTTCTCATTGTGCTAGAATCAGGCACTTAACTACTGGCTAGGCGAATTTGATTTACAAAGCTACTCGCCTTGAGCTAAAGCTCCTAATTTAATTCCCTAAGGAATTATTTGCACTGGATTCCGGTGTAGACCCATCATTATGGTTCACAATTACTTTCTTCACCCATGTCTCACTTGTTTCATTCTGGATCTCATTCTCTTTAATTTTTCTTTTGCCTTTGTCTTGTCTCTGCTCATCTAGTTTTCTATTTACCAGACCTCTTCCTTCATTGATCCTACTTCTACAGAATCTAGCAAAATGACCGGATCGGTTACAATGGAAGCACACAACATTTCTTTACCCATTTGATTGATTTCCTCTTGATCTGCACTGATTTTCCATATGTCCAAATCTATTGCATGCAAAACATTTGTCATTGAAATATTTTGTATTTCCTCTATTTGAAGAGTCATTCATTATCATACTTCTACATTCATTGGATTTATGACCATACCTCTTACAATTGAAGCATTGTCTAGAGAAGGATGGATTATTTCAATTTACTCTACTTTTGCATTGAGTGGCTTTATGACCAAATTTATTGCACTTGAAACAATTTCCATTGAAAGATGGATACCTTTGAGCATTAGGTTGTCTTATGGAGGTCTTCTAGGTCTGTTTCTCTCATTCCTTGGTTGAAAGTTTCTTTGACTAGATCTAGAGCTTTCACCTTTTTCATATCCAAGACTGTGCTTGTCTTCAACCCCTTTTTGACCCTAAAGTATTGCTTCAAGTTTAGCTGAGCTTATCTTGAACTTTTCTTTGTATTCATTTGCAACTTCTAGATCATGTCTGAGAATGACAATTTGTCTTTCAAGATCTCTTTCATTGTCTTTGCTTTCTTGTAAATCAGATTTTAGATGACCAGCAATGCTGTTCAATCTGTAGCATTCATCAATTCTCTCTTAGAGTTTGATTTAAATCTTCTTCAGTCTTCTTCCTTTGCTCAATTTCTTTGGTAAACCTCATTACCCCAGATTCCATCTCAACTCTTAGAACAACTTCTTTTGACAGCTTATCACACTCCTTTGTTTTTTCTTCCAAGGCTTCATTCATGCTATTTTCTTTAGATAAATTGGATAATTGTAGAAGCAGATCCTTATTCCTTCCCAAAGATTTCTTTAATTTGTCTTTTAATATCTCAATGGTATCATTAGCATCCTTGATTTCATCTTTCAAATTATATATTTCTACTTTGGACTGATCAAGACCTTTTAGAGCCAACTGAAGTTGTTCCTTAAGTGAACCCATTGAAAAACTTCTTCCAAGATCTTTCCTCAAGCTGTTAAGCTTCTTTTAAGGAACCTTGCTCTGATACCAATTGTTGAATTAGGTCTAGACAATTGAGAGGGGGGGTGAATCAGTTGTCACACAATTTTGGCTATTTCTTTCTCTTAATATTCTTTTATAACTTATAATCAAAACATTTTAGCATTAATCAATCTCACATGAGCAGAAATGTAAATAGTACACTTGACACCAAAATTTTTGACATTGAAACCCAGTTAAGAGAAAAACCACGGTGGGGGTTAACCCACAAATATTAATACCCTGTTAAAACTATTTTTACAAATGGGAATGCACATGCATTCGGGCTCACTACCTAGAGCTCACTGCTCAAATGGAGGCTCACTACCTATGGAAATATTACAAGAGAATGATAGAGATTTGAATTGATTAATAACATCTACTTATGCAAGAAGTTCAGTTTTGGTTAAGTACAAAAACTGATCTTACACATTTCATCTTTGTTAGATCTAGGGCACACAACTGAGAGGGGGGTGAATCAGTTGTACAAAATCTTGCTTCTACTTCAAACACTTGATTTTTCTTTGTTAGTTAATAGCATATCAATTAACCATCCATGAAAGCATAATGCATAAACACAAGAGCAGATAAACATCAACACATTGGACACCAAGATTTTGACATGGAAAACCCGGTTAAGGGAAAAACCATGGGGTGATTAACCCAAGGATTATTCTCTATTAGAAGAATAAAAAAAATGAATGGCACATGCCAATTAGGGCTCACTGCCTGAGCACACTACTCACAAAGAGGCACACTGCCTACAAGAGACACATTGTCTACAAAGTGATAAGAATCACAAACTTAAACTGGAGATTGACATCTTTACCATGTCTGGATCAGTTCCATTTAAGCCTGAGATACTTCTGCTCTACTCTTTGCTCTTTCACTATACCACTCTCATCCACTCCACAACTCTCTTTGAAATGAACTCACAAACCTTCATTTATACAAGACATCAACTTAGGAACAATCATCTAAGTCAGCAATCAGCCATAAGGACATTCGCAAGATGATTAATACATCCGGTCGGCCATCACAAGAACATTCGCAGGATGAACAACTCATCCAGTCGGCTAGTCTGAACAATAACTTCATCCAGAAGAATATCTTCAATTCCGGGCTCTACCACCAATGCGGACCAACAACACAACCTCAACATGATCCAAGAACCTTCACAAGCTTGCCTGATTGACCAAGTACATCTGCACTTCCTCTACTCGCTGGAATCTCTTCTCCTCTTCATCCGGAACTTCAAGAACACAGTCTACCGCCACTGTCATACTGAAGAAAGTGCTTCCGGACCACCAAACCATGTACCAATCAAGATGACATATCAAAAAGACATCCCAAACACTCTTTCCAATCCGCAGAGTCTAATAGTGTACCTCTGGATCTCACCGGACCTTTTTGTGACACTCTGTTCCTCTGAAGCATCTCCTGGAACTGGTTCTATTTGACCGATCACAACTTTTTCATATCTTCATGCGGACCTCTAAACTGGATCATCTCAAGACTCATATCTACAAACCCTTTAATCTATATCCTCTGAATCTTAACCTATTGAGTACTTTTGCCTTCTCCTCATCACTGTTCTTCACTATTCCTGATTAAGACTAATTTTCTCAATATCCTCAGCACACAGCTCATCCAATCCTTCTTGTCAATGCAATATGAGTATGTTGACATCAATGACAACACTGGTTCACCTCATACTTGCAACAATCTCCCCCTTTGTCATTGATGGCAACATATGATGTGAAAAACCATCAAGACAAGAACTTCTTCTTTCTGTCACAGCTCCCCCTATCAACAACAACTCTTCACATGTCTTCTCTTCCATTACTGCTCCCCCTTTGATCATCAACCACTTGTTTTTCACATGTCTTCTCTCCCCCTTTGACATCAATGGAAAAGGGCTCATACTTGCAATTCTAACACATCAGAATCATACCAGCTACTCCCCCTTAGTAGCAGCTCCCCATCATCAATCCGGATCACAAGATATGATTGTGATATCCACCAGACTGATGCACATCAGTGCATCCTAGTTCATCACCGGAGGGGCCATGACCCCTAACTTCTCCCGGGGATACTCAAAAGAGTCCTTGGGAAGAGGTTTAGTAAAGATATCTACAATCTGATCCTTGGAGGGTACATACTCCAATCTAACTTCTTCCTTGTTCACTTGTTCTCTCAAAAAGTGAAACTTGATAGATATGTGCTTAGTCTTAGAATGCAATACCGGATTCTTAGAAATATTAATTGCACTTGAATTATCATAGAAAATTGTGATAGGCTCCTCATATTCAACTTTAATGTCTCTTAGCATCTACTTCATCCATAAGATTTGAGTGCAACTACCTGCTGCTGCAATGTATTCTGCTTCAGTTGTAGATAGAGATATTGCATCTTGTTTCTTGCTTAGCCAAGAAACCATTCTCTTTCCCAAAAAGAATGCTCCACCACTGGTGCTCTTCTGGTCATCCACATCTCCTGCCCAATCTGCATCTGTGTAAGCATGAAGAGAGAAATCATGATCTCTAGGATACCACAAACCATACTCCACTGTCCCTTTTAGATATCTAAAAATTCTCTTGATTGCCATAACATGAGATTCTCTAGGATCAGCTTGAAATCTTGCCACAAGACCAACAACTTGAATTATATCTAGTCTAGTCTGAGTGAGATACAACAATCCATAAATCATTGATCTATACTTTGTCTGATCTGCCTTTGGAGAGTCATCATCTTTGCTCAACTTACATCCAGTTGCCATAGGAGTGTTCATTGGCTTTGAATCTTCCATACCAAATTTTCTCAACAATTCTTTCACATATTTGGTCTGAGAAATGAAGATCCCTTTCTTTGTTTGAGTAATTTGCAGACCCAAGAAGAAATTCATTTCACCAAGCATAGACATTTCAAACTCACTTTTCATCTGATTTGCAAAAGTTTTGCACATACTATCTCTTCCTCCAAAAATGATATCATCCACAAACACTTCAACAATCAAAATGTTTTCATGATCAATTTTGAAATATAAGTTACTTTCAGCAGTACCTTTGTTGAATCCAATCTACACAAGATGCTTATCCAACCTTTCATACCATGCTCTTGGGGCTTGATTCAATCCATACAATGCTTTCTTCAACTTGCAGACCATATCATCATTATCAGACAATTGAAATCCATCCGGTTGTTCAATGTAAACGTCTTCTTCCAGATCACCATTTAGGAAGGCAGACTTGACATCCATCTGATATACCTTGAAGTCTTTGAAGGCAGCAAATGCAAGAAATAATCTGACTGCTTCAATTCTTGCCACCGAGGCAAAGGTCTCTTCAAAATCAATTCCTTCTATTTGAGAGTAGCCTTTGCAGACCAATCTAGCTTTGTTTCTGATTACTTCACCAGCTTCATTCAGTTTGTTCCGGAAGACCCATTTGGTTCCAATCACATTCTTGTCTCTAGGTCTGGGAACAAGATCCCAAGTATGATTTTTCTCAATTTGCATCAATTCTTCCTCCATTGCTTTGGTCCAGTTTTCATCATTGCAAGCTTCATTAACTGTCTTAGGTTCAATCTTTGAAATCAGACAGTATTCATTAGAATCTTGAGCAATTCTTTTCCTTGTTTGTACCCCTTTACTTTTGTCACCTATGATCTGATCTTCAGAGTGATTTAGAGTTACATACCTTGGAACTTTGGGAGTTTCTTGCACTACTAATTCTTGATCAGGCTCATTCAGACAAACTTCTTCTTCTTGATTTACCGGATCAGTCTGGATCTGAATTTCAGAGGAGGATGGAGCTGTCATGCCCACATTTTCCTTGTGGTCACAACACACATCGCACGTGTCATAGCCACATCTGTCATGTGGTTATGACACGAGATATGAAAAACTTTTCTCACACTGTCCTAAAAACCCCTTTCGCATGCGTACGCATGCTCAACGGTGTTCTCTCATGGCGAAACACTATTCTCATCGGCGGAATACAAGTACAATGGCGTGCAACCAGAAGCATATAGATCAACAAGAGAGTCTATACAACGCTGCTAACGTCATTGCAAGAGTGAGATTACCAAAGTTCTTCAATCGAATCCTCGGCAGTGTTCGGTAGCAGAATGCCTTACGGTGTTAGTGGGAATTACGCTGCACTCATTTACGCCCGTGGTTCGCTGATAGAGGAACCACTCCTCACGACGCCTTGTTCCGACTAAACCGGCTAGTGATCTCCCTATTTAGTCATTTTTCAGCCAGGCACGGTTGTCTGTCTCCTCTCTTGTTTCCTGAAACATACCCCTCCTATGACTTAGCATTTTCAACAAGGCGGTTTGGTTGCCCTCTCTTCCCTTTCCACAAGTTCTTAAGTTGGATTATATCTTTATCGCCCTTACCTTAACTATCTCTTAGTTCATTTAGTGTGTTTATATTTCGGTCTCTCTCTCTCTCTCATTTTCTATACTTTCTTTATGTGCATCCTGTCCTTTCTTCGTGATTTACGTCAATCAGGGTTATTACTGCAGCTATTGTTGATATTAAACCTAATTTCAGGATGATCTCGGTCACAAAGGCTGGTTTACTATTTCGCTGGACTCGGTCTCCTAATCTTCCCCGATCTAGGTTCCTCCTCTTCGTAAATACTTAGTCAACTTGTTCCTAAGCACAATTGACAGAAGGGTCCGTCAACTTAGTTCTCTTATCCCGTGTGAGAAAGGTCGCGCATTTTCTCCTCTGTGTTTTCCAATGTTAGTTTTTCCTTCTTCGGAACCTCTTACAGGTTTACATATGAGATCGTTTGCTACAGTTGAGGTTAATATGGCCACATGGATAGTTAGTGGTGGCTTCATAAGTTTATTTCCAGTGTTCTTTTGAGCAAGAGTTGTGTAATTTTCCTCTTCATTTTCTGGGTGATTATTAGTACGTTAACAGTTGAAACTTCCGAGAAACTCTTTCCTGAGTAACACCTAATATTCCTAAACTCTCTTTACATTATAATTTTATTTTCTCTTGTTTAGAATTACTGTTGTTACTGTTACTCTTAATTACGATTCATACACTGATTGTAATTCGTATGACGTTGTCAATAGATGTAGGTGGTTCACCACTTTATAAAACTCTGTTCATGGTAATATATCTTCTTTGGTTGTTGTGTTCAACACTTAATAACATCTATATATATATATATTTAGATATATATATATATATATATGTAGATATATATATATATATATATATTTATATTTTTTTTTTGTTCTTCTATATCCATGAGACATAGTTTATAACGATCTTAAACGAGGGCCCAATAAATTGGTTCAAAGATTCACTCCTATGCATATATATATATATATATATATATATATATATATATATATATATATATATATATATATATATCTATAATATATTTATTTTAATGTCTATATAATGGACAAATTGGTTTCCCACAACTTATATACCTATATATATATATATATATATATATATATATATATATATATATATATATATATATATATATATATATATATATATATATATATATATTTATATATATATATATAGATATATACAGATATATAATCATTATTATAATATATCTATATAGCTATATACATAGACATATATAGTATATATATATGCCTATATATATAAAGCTATATAAAAATAAACTGTATTTATATTACAAAAACACCATTCATATGTTAGGGCTCAAGCCCTAACATTTTTGTATTGCTTTAGACTCACAGCAGGCGGCGGCCATGGGCGGCGGTGGCCGCAGAGGAGCAGGGTCGGGGTGGCCGCAGAGCGGCGGATGAAATTCCGTGGTGGCCGCAGAGCGGCAGACAAGATTTCGCGGTGGCCGCAGAGCGGCGGGAAGGTTTCGCGGGAGGCATAAGGGTTTGGAGGGGGGAGATGTGGAGTGGGGCGGAGCCCCACCCACATTCCCACGATGTGGGGGTGTGGGTGGGGCTCCGCCCCCACTCCACACCTCCAAATGTATTAACAATCCTGCGGTGGGGTTTACTCCCCACCGCCCAATATAAAAATTCGACTGTGTTTTTTTTTTTTAAACCGCGGCTTACATTTGGTCCGCCATTTCTCACACCATTAAAATATATATATATATATATATATATATATATATATATATATATATATATTCATATGTATATATATATATATATTTAAAAATGAGTATATAATTAGAGATATATATAAATATATATATATATATATATATATATATATCTATAATATATTTATTTTAATGTCTATATAATGGACAAATTGGTTTCCCACAACTTATATACCTATATATATATATATATATATATATATATATATATATTTATATATATATATAGATATATACATATATATAATCATTATTATAATATATCTATATAGCTATATACATAGACATATATAGTATATATATATGCCTATATATATAAAGCTATATAAAAATAAACTGTATTTATATTACAAAAACACCATTCATATGTTAGGGCTCAAGCCCTAACATTTTTGTATTGCTTTAGACTCACAGCAGGCGGCGGCCATGGGCGGCGGTGGCCGCAGAGGAGCAGGGTCGGGGTGGCCGCAGAGCGGCGGACGAAATTCCGTGGTGGCCGCAGAGCGGCAGACAAGATTTCGCGGTGGCCGCAGAGCGGCGGGAAGGTTTCGTGGGAGGCATAAGGGTTTGGAGGGGGGAGATGTGGAGTGGGGCGGAGCCCCACCCACATTCCCACGATGTGGGGGTGTGGGTGGGGCTCCGCCCCCACTCCACACCTCCAAATGTATTAACAATCCTGCGGTGGGGTTTACTCCCCACCGCCCAATATAAAAATTCGACTGTGTTTTTTTTTTTAAACCGCGGCTTACATTTGGTCCGCCATTTCTCACACCATTAAAATATATATTTATATATATATATATATATATTCATATGTATATATATATATATATATATTTAAAAATGAGTATATAATTAGAGATATATATAAATATATATATATATATATATATATATATATATATATATATATATATATATATATATTTATATTTATATTGATATTTCTCCGTCAATTTCATAAAAATGATAAGTTATTTTCAATTTCACTATTATTCTGGAAAATGATAATTACTCAAAATATGAAATATATATATATATTTCTATATATATATATATATATTTAAATTTATTTATATATAAAAATATTCTTATATGTGCTTAACTATTTCCTAAATTTCTCAATTTCACTACTTAATGCATTTTCTCCAAATCAACCTGTTATAAAGAAATTGTCATAACTAGTAGATATAATTATATATATACATATATATATATATATATATATATATATATATATCCCAAGTTCACTTAATTGATAGAAATGGTAACTAGCTATCCCCTTATTATAATTATAATTTTCCATTTTCATAAACATTTAAGACTTCATAACTTTACAACAGATTATATATTTACATGCTAGATTTCCTCTAATCCTTCTAAATTAACAGAACTCATTAATATGGAGAATAACTCAAATATTTTAAACTGTCTTTTCCATTTTAACATTGAAAAGAAAATTAGCATTTCAACTAGTGAAGCAATTCCAAACTTTCAAATGTAAACAACTCAGATTAAGTTGCAAAAATGAACTTAATCTTTTCAGTAATACTTGAAACACAAAAAAATTGCTATTGAACAAAGGTTGCAGACATCAACTTAAAAATTTAAGCACATTCATATTACAGTTTCTCAATCATGAATACCAACTTCCCAGATATGAACTTTCTCCTCCCAAACAGTATACAACTGAAAACTTATGACAACCAATAAAATCCAATAATAACAAGATCAGGGAGGTGATCTTCACTCCCAGATTATCATTAAATTACAACAATAACAAGAGAGGTGTTCTCTTTTCATCTCTATGAAATGAACCAGGCCTAATTCCCATGACAAGAAGCTAATCTGTTTCTTCATAAATAGCCAACCAGAAGCTCCAAGAGAAAAAACCTGCGTATCAAAGACAAACAAAGAGGACAATACCACTTGTCTAGCTCTCCTCCCTACCGTAGACCCGCAAGAGGGTCACCCCCGAGATAGGGAGACCATACTCACACCTGGGTACTCAAACACTCCACTTCACAACAGAAACAACAACAATCCCAAAGCACACCTACACCCGTGGCTATTTTACACAATACGGAAACTCAATTACAGTGAGTTTCACAAGGGGCAGGAGAGTGGATACACTCGACTCCAGAGTGTCACCCTGACAGATAAATGAACTCATATAAATTTCTCTTGGTCTCAACCAAGTGTGATCACAAGTTGTAAGAAATCTGTATATGACTCTCAAGTCAAAAATACAGTCACAGATACATGCCCTCAAGGCTTTCAACATCCCAAAAGATGGAACAGGTATGCACCCGAGGAGGATCTCTCCTCCCCTACCCCAAACTTGATGAGCATTTCTCCCAAGTGGGAGACGCTCTGTCAAACACCCGACAAGAACCCCCACAGAAAAACAAATTTAAACACATATTTCACACACATTTCATACACATTTCAGTTCTACCAAAACAAAGATAAAATTCAGACCAACCTTGCAAAGCCCTCCTGGAATGAAGTTGTTGCAGAGTCCACAGAGTTCACTTCCAAGCTTAGCCACCAACTCCCTCTCCCTTCTCTATCTTCCAAACTAACTTCTCTATTTTTTTTTTGGTAAGGCCAAAGATGAAAGATTTTCCCCCAAAATTTAACTAACTCCCTCTCATCCCAAAAATTTCAAAATAAATAACCCAAAATTCTCTTTCTTTCTAATTTTGAGAAATGGGGAAGTGACACTTGTCACCTCCTCACCCTTCCCAAAAATCACTATTCTGTCCAGGTGGCTTATGTCACTCTCCATTCCCAAGGGTACTCCTTATTCCTTTCATGTGACTCCACTTTCTCAAGGGAAAAATAAAAAAAAGAGTTAAATGGGAACAAGACAGGTGACCCATGCCTCTTTCTCCTTTCTTCACATGGGTGTCCCCATAGTACATGGGGGAATCTTACTAAAGAAGAGGTAACTTTTACTAATGGATGGCATCTCTTATCTAGGGTAAAGTAGAGGGGATGGGTTGAGTGTTGGTACAACCCATCATGTCCCCTCCTACCTCCAATTTTCGCCACTTAACTTCAGGGGAAGGTTAAGTTGACTAGATGGAGGTTACTCAAGGGTTACCCATGCCAAATGGGCCCTTGGACCCATGGGGTAGAACCCAGGGTCAATTTTAACCCATACAAGACACCCCAGGTCAAGGTAAAGCACAAGAAAAAGGGCCTCATAATTTAAAGAAAAATAGAAATTTCAAATTCAATCTCTTAACAACACTTACTTATAAAAATAATGATACATGAGGGTAACCTAACCCACTCGACCATACGAAAGACCACATTACATCAAGACATCAAACACAAAGAGATCTTGGTGCTTCGTGGAACCAGATCGGCTTAACAGGGAATAACAATTAACAAGGTGTGGAATGATCTCCGAAATCTGTGGTTTGATTAGTAGTCCCTGCACACTCAATTACAAGATCAGTAACCACATAAATTCATCATAGCCGAAGCAACTTAAATAACACATGCATTCTCATGCCTTAGTACAATTTAACATAATTAAAAAATCATATTACAATTTTCCATCATCCCTAATTCATTTTTCTGAAAAGTAACTTATCCAAACATCACCCAATTAGTTTTTCTGAAAACATAATAAAGTTAAATAGTCTGACAAATTCCGGGAATTGCTATCCCACAAATATGAAAGTAACAATATCAGTACTGTAAATAGTCATAACAATAGTAGTAAAAAGGGCGGTCCTCACAGGAGCTCCTTGCACCAGAGGATCATTCTGATCATCTTCATCACATTCATAAAACCTTGAGGGCTTCTCAATTCCTTCATCAACCTTCACATTTGTACTTTCTATCATCTTTTTCAGTCTCTTATTGTAACACTGGTATGCTTTGCTTTGAGTGGAGTAACCCAAGAAAATTCCTTCATCACTTCTAGCATCAAACTTTCCTAGATCTTCATCTCTTTTGATGTAAGACTTGCTACCAAATACTCTGAACTATCTCACAGTAGGAGTTATACCAAACCAAAGTTCATAAGGAGTCTTACCGGTATTGTTTCTGATTTGAACTCGGTTAAGAGTGTAGACTACAGTGCTGACAGCTTCTCTCGAAAACATCTGAGGAACATTTGCTTCCATCATCATTGTCCTGGAAGCTTCCTAGATGGTCCGGTTCTTTCTCTCAACTACTCCTTTCTGCTGTGGAGTCCTAGGAGCAGACAGCTGTCTCTTTATGCCATGCTTCTCACAAAAGTCTATGAATTCACCGGATGTGAATTCACCACCTCTATCAGACCTTAAACACTTTAGTTTCAATCCGGTTTGATTCTCTACCAAAGCTTTGAAGATTTAGAACTTCTCAAGGGCTTCTAATTTCTCTTTTAGGAAGGTAACCCACATCATCCGGGAATGGTCATCAATTAGCAACATGAAGTATCTATCACCTTGCATACTCTTGATTCTTGTCGGACCACAGAGATCAATATGTACTAATTCCAACAACCCGGTAGTGGACTGATCCTTGCTTTTAAAAGAGACTCTGCTCTATTTGCCTAGCTGACATTCTTTGCATAAACTATTTGTAGGTTTCACCACTTTAGGAAGATCTCTTACAGCCTGAGTATTGCTTATCTTGATGATGTTATCAAAATTCACATGGCACATCCTTCTATGCCATAACCAACTCTGACCAACTTGAACAAACAAACAACTTTTATTAGAGCCAACTAGATGGAAGATATTACCTTTTGTTTGAGTACTGGATGCAATTTCAGTTTCGGAGCTTGTAAAGATTCTGCATTTTCCATTCTTGAACCAGAGATCATAGCCTTTGTCCACTAACTAACCAACACTGAGAAGATTGTGTTTCAATCCTTCAACATATAGTACATTACCTATTTTTTTCTTTCCATCAAAAGAAATAGTTCCCCTACCTCTGATTCTGCCAGCAGAATTGTCACCAAACTTTACCATTCCTCCTTCATACCTTTCCAAATCTAAGAACTTGTTCTTGTCACCAGTCATATGGTGAGAACATCCACTATCAATAACCCAATCATCCTTTTCTTCCACTTGGGCAGCCAAAGCTCTTTCCACAACCTTGTGATTGATAGATTCAGAGGACATTGAATCTTCTTCCTTGATGGCAATAAACACCCATTCATTTCCAGATTTGCTTCCTAGTTCTGATTCATCATCTGTTACTCCTTCATTGTCATCTTCTTCATGAACATAATAGCAGTTCTTTTGAAACCTTTGTCTGTTAGTATTAGACCTTGCAGATCTTTTTGGACATCTTGAAGCAAAATGACCAATCTTATTGCAATTGAAACACTTAAAGGGTAGTTTTCCTTCATACTTACCGGATCCTCTTGGCAGTCTTTTTGTAATGAGGGCTTCAAGTTGAGCTGTTTCTGCTTCAAGTTGAACTGTTTCTGCTTCTTCCTCTTCCATATCTCTTTTTGCTTGATCATACCATGACATCTTCCTTGAAGAGTTTTCTCCCAGATCAAATCTCTATTTGCCTTTCACATAGGCACTAGCTTTGAAAGCAGAATCAGTCTTGGGAGGATCATCTCCAAACTCGGTCATTTCAAATGCAGCTAGTTTGCCAGCGAATTGTTCTCTTGTGACAGTTGTGTGGGCTCTAAATTCATCAATGGCAACAGGAAGGGATCTGAGAATTTTGCAAACAATCTCATTTTCATCCAGAGTTCCACCAACATTTCTGATTCCACATACCAGCTCATTTACTCTTGGCATAAAGGTAGTGATGTTTTCATCATCTCTCATCTTCAATCTTTCAAATTTCCCTTTCAGACTTTGCAACCTTGCACTCTTGACAAACTCATCTCCTTCATACAGAAGGTCCAGTTTAGTCCAAATCTCATATGCAAACCTGGTTAAGGGAAAAACCATAGGGTGATTAACCCAAGGATTATTCTCTGTTAGAAGAATAAGAAAAATGAATGGCACATGCCAATTAGGGCTCACTGCCTGAGCACACTGCTCACAAAGAGGCACACTGCCTACAAGAGACACACTGTCTACAAAGTGATAAGAATCACAAAATTGAACTGGAGATTGACATCTTTACCATGTCTGGATCAGTTCCATTTAAGCCCGAGATACTTCTGCTCTACTCTTCGCTCTTTCGCTATACCACTCTCATCCACTCCACAACTCTCTTTGAAATGAACTCACAAACCTTCATTTATACAAGACATCGACTTAGGAACAATCATCTAAGTCAGTAATCAGCCATAAGGACATTTGCAAGATGATTAATACATCTGGTCGGCCATCACAAGAACATTCGCATGATGAACAACTCATCCGGTCAGCTAGTCTGAACAAGAACTTCATCCGGAAGAATATCTTCAATTCTGGGCTCTACCACCAATGTGGACCAACAAAATAACCTCAACATGATCCAAGAACCTTCACAAGCTTGCCTGATTGACCAGGTACATCCGCACTTCCTCTACTCACTGGAATCTCTTCTCCTCTTCATCCAAAACTTCAAGAACACAGTCTGCCACCACTGTCATACTGAAGAAAGTGCTTCCGGACCACCAAACCACGTACCAATCGAGATGACATATCAAAAAGACATCCCAAACACTCTTTCCAATCCACAGAGTCTAATAGTGCACCTCCGGATCTCACCGGACCTTTTTGTGACACTCTGTTCCTCCGGAGCATCTCCCGAAACCGGTTCTATTTGACCGATCACAACTTTTTCATATCTTCATGCGGACCTCTAAAATCTTAACTGGATCATCTCAAGACTCATATCTACAAACCCTTTAATTTGCATCCTCTGAATCTTAACCTATTGAGTACTTTTGCCTTCTCCTCATCACCGTTCTTCACTGTTCCTGATTGAGACTAATTTTCTCAATATCCTCAGCACACAGCTCATCCAATCCTTCTTGTCAATGCAATATGAGTATGTTGACATCAATGACAACACTGGTTCACCTCATACTTGCAACAATCTTTGCTCTTCTCTTCTTACCGGTCTGCCTTCATTCACACTTTAGATTTCTGCTCTACTCATATACGCCTTATTCGCACATACCATTCATACTGAATCGTCCAATTTCATTGGCTATATATATCCACAACATGATCTACAATCATTCTAACCATCAACTTTAACAACACTTAGAACTTTAATGAATGCTCTGCTCTGTTGGCTAGATCTATGCATAACTTAAGATGTGGACCAAAAATTACTCTTGAAAATCATTACTCATGTCAGCCACACTCACTGATCATCACTATTTATCCAACAAACAACTTCCATACATCCGGAATCAAGACCTTCTATAAGCTCAACCTGTTCTTCTTCTGTCTACTTCTGACAAACTAGAACCTGGTACTCAGAGGCTAATATCTTTTGAATCCTTCATCACCGGAGGACAAAAATCTGGAGTTACATTATATTGACAATGCACATGACTCCCCTAGATCTGCAGCTAATAATGAATTCCCACCGGAGAGATCCAGACCAAAATACCGGACCCTGTTACTGCTCTATTCCTAGCTGCCCAGACTTAGACAAGTTTTGAATTTGACTTCCGGTATGAACAAGTTGTGTTAAGCGGATGATTGGGATGATCCTAGTTGCCATCAATGACAACACGTATCAATGCAAAGTCGTGTCTCTTGCCAACAAGATCAATATAGGAGGATGACAGTTGGACTACAACATTGTTAGGGATTTAGTTTGAATTTTGATATCGACCTTGCATAGCTTGACAAAACTCAAAAGGATTTGGATCCCCAAAGATAGTAATTTTTGTACTAGTGTATGGAATTTTGAGACACTAATGGTATCTAGATGGCATGGCCTGCATGGTATGTATCCATGGGTGACCTAGAATGATGTTATAGGGAAGATCGAGGTCCAATACCTGACAAAGAGTCTCTATGATTGCAGGACCAACTTGGATGGGTAAATAGATAACACCTTCAGATTCTCGTTCTGCATCATCATATGCTTTGATGGTTATACTTTTGTCTGAACCAATAACATCATTAGAGTATCCCAATTGTTTCAACAACTTTAGAGAACAAATTTTTAAGCCAGCACCACCATCTATAAGAATGCATTTGACTTTGCATTGATGGATATAGACTTCTATGTGTAGAGCGTCATTGTGGTATGGATTTTTTGATCGAAGGTCTTTCTTAGTGAAAATGAGGTGATGAGGTAACCCTATCATGGCTTGGAATTGTGAAATACCAATGTTATTGGAAATGGATGACTCTTGAATGACTTTCTCAAGTATAGCTTTATGTGCAGGTGATGTTCGAAGGAGGTCTAAGATAGATATTTGAGATGGCATTTTCCCTAGATGGTCTAAGATGTTGTAATCATAATTTGGATGGGTATTTCGTGCTGCCCCGCAAAGGGTAACATGACCATGACAAGTTGTAATTGCACAATCTGGGGCTTTTCCCTTAATAGAGAAAGTAGACACATGACTCTCTTCTATATGGCCTACAATAGAATCATAGGAATTTGACGCGCATGGTTGACACTTATACCTTTGTCAAAAGTACTTCCTTTACCATGAGGTGGGAATGGATCCTTGTAGATGTTGAGATCATTGTTTGAAGTTTGTTTTGGAGAATCATCGACAGTTACTTCTCCTCTATCAATAGGGTTCTGGATGAGATTTTTAAGTTTCATGCATCTATGTGTTTTATATCCTTTTACTCGATGGTATTCATAGTATTCATTGTCTTTATACCAAGAGGGTTTGAATTGAGGTTCATCATATTGATGGTGTGCTTCAGGTAGTGTGATGAGACCTATTTCGACAAGTTTTCTTAAGATAGATTCAATAGGTTCTCCCAGCAGAGTGAATTTGCATCTAGGCATTAAGTCTTTTCGAGGTTTCTCTCTGGGAGTACATGTGGCATTTTTGGCTGGTTGAAGATTGACAAGTGCTTGGACATTTTGAATGTGTTTAGAATCCATGACACCATCATTGACAACGTTTTTGATTTTTGACTAGAAACAAGGTTTTTCATTTGGTTGTTGAGTATTGTCTTTGGTCTCTTTGAAAATTTTGACTAGTCCTTTAGCGATAAGGGCCTTTTCTATGTTTGTTCCCTTAGAAATAATCTCATTAAAAGAATTGGCACATTGGACTTGTAGGTGAAAACCTAGTTCAGGGTTTAAATTTTGGACCAATATGCTCACCAATTGCTTTTCGAGAATAGGCCATGGAAATTTACTAGCCATGTTTCTCCATCGTTGTAAAAATGATATAAAGTTTCCCCATTTCTTTGTTTATTGTTGCATAGGTTGGTCATGGAAATCTCATGTTCTATGTTGAATAAAAAATGAGTTACAAACTTTTCAACCAACTCATTAAAGGTCTTGATACCTAGGGGTAGATAATAAAACCATTCTATAGATTTCCCTCCAAGACTATGAGGGAAGAGGCATAAAAGATATGTATCATTGTGTACTACCTCTAGACAAGTGATGTAGAATTCCATAAGATGTTCTTTAGGGTCCCCTTTTCTTTTGTACATATCAAATTTTACAATTTCAAAATGAGGAAAAGGAATCAGAGGGAGAGACCTATCAAAAGGATAAGAACAAACTTCCTCTAAAGAGAAAGTCTTCTTGGTATCTCCTAAGCTGAGATCTGAAATCTATTTTTGCATGTGTAAGAGTTTTTGATCAGTTTCTGATGTGGGATGTTGATTTGTAGCAAGACCCTGATAATTGGATGATAATGATTGTGACACTTGAGGTGGATTGGTATGAGGTACATATGAGTATGAGTTTTGGGGTTGTGATGCATGTGTAGATTGGCATAATTAGAGGTTTGGGGTTGTAATGCATGTAGCGGGTTGGTATGTGAAATGAATGGATTGGAAGATTGGGATTGTGATGTAAGATATGTCAATGTGTGAGATATTTGCAATGCATGTGAAGTGTTGACTTGATTGGGTTGGGTCATAGATGACATAGATGAAATGACTTGAGGAATGGATGAAGGAATACTAGAAGAAGCATGTCCAAATGATGTGGGAAGTTGATAAATTAGATTTCTGAATTGATTGGTGAATGATGATGAAGAAATATTATGTGTAGGTGTAGGTGTGGTTTCTATGGTGGGTACTATGGTAGACATGGTAGGAATAGTAATAGGATGTGATTCTCTCATAGTAGCAATAACAATGTTTATAGGGTCTTGCTCCTTAAGAGTAGATGTGTCAAAGTCATTAGGCAACTTAGCTCCTTGCTTAGCAAGTAGAAGAAATTATCTATTTGTAGGGAATTAAGGTGTCTCAACCTTTGCAAATTCCTAGCATTATTTATTTATTTGTATATTTATTTATTGCCTAATGTTGTAATTTTCTTGCACATTCAATTTGGTCACTTAGTGAGGTGGCATGGTGACATGTCATCTTACTTGGAATGTGACTTGAATGGTCAAGTCAATCCTACATGGATTTGGGTGTCCCATTTGAGGTGGCACTAATATGCCATGTGTCGGCATCTTGTGGTATGTGGAAGACAATATTCCATATGATAGAATCTATGACGCGTAAGAGCCAAGTTTGAAGATTCCTATGACGAGTGGTGACAAGTGTCATTGCATATCTTTGCATGAGAGAAAGGCATCTTTGGGTGCCCATGTTGGGCTATGACATGTTGTAAGAGGAATATGCTATTTTTAGTGTTGTTTGACTAATTCTCTTACAACATGCAAGATTGTCATGTTGCAGAAATTTATGACAGTTGTAAGATGCGTAAGAGCATCTGTCATAGTTTATTTTTAGTAGTGGAGCACTCTATCTTTGGAATCCAAATCTACCATGTTATGACAGATGTAAGAGGTGTTATTGCAGCTTGGACAAGTGTCCTTTGATGTGGGAAATGCCCATGTGGCTAAGGTGGACACCTATCCCAAGATGCTTCTAGATTTCTCCCTGTATCTCTATCAAATGTGGAGTTTTGGAGTTGTATTTGCATAGTGTTTATACAGGTACTATTATGTTGCCGAAATTACTCCAGAGATGACATTTGAAGACTCTTGGAAGAACTTGCATTGCAAGTGTATTGTAAACCATTTCAGTTTTGATAATACATTATGCAGGTTTTAGAGTGTGGGGTTTTTTACCTGAAAAGGTTTTCCCCATGATATATCTTCTCTCTCTCTCTCTCTCTCTCTCTCTCTCTCTCTCTCTCTCTCTCTCTCTCTTCTATCTACATTATGTGTGTATGTGTATTGCTGCAATATCTATGTTATTGGGTTAATAACACTATAACTTTAAAGGATAAAAAGAATTTACACTCTACTTTCCTCATTAGATCAGTGGAGGAAGTGATTTTCACACACCTAGCTTCCTTTCAGTTGGTATCAGAGCTTGATCACCTTTGGTCCTAGTTGTTGGGTAGGGGTTTTTTGAGCTGATCTTAGTTTAAGTGGGAGTCTGTGCAAAGTATTCTGTAACCTTGTTGCAAGAAGGAGATGGCAAGCACATCTGAAAGAGTAGAGGTGGAGAAGATTAACGGCACCAATTTTGAGTTATGAAAAATTAAGATGGAAGACATGCTTGTTGATCGAGGCCTATGGGAAGCAATTTCTGGTGTAAAACTAATGGCAATGTCTCAAGCTAATTGGGATCTCAAGGATGAAAAGGCTCAAGGTCTTGTGAGACTCTATTTGGATGACTCTGTCTTGCTAAATGTCCATGAAAAGAAGACTGTGAAAGACCTATGGAAGAAGCTTAGAGATGTTTATTAGGCTAAATCCTTGGCGAACAAGTTATGCCTGAGGAAGAATCTTTATTCTCTGAGGATGGAGGATCCATTGTAGACCACCTGAATGCTTTTAACATGCTAGTTGCATAGTTGACATCTGTTGGTGTGAAGATGGAGGAGGAGGATCATTGCATGACCCTACTTTGTTCTTTTCCAGACTCATGGGATCATCTTGTTATGGCCATTGGGAGTACCACATCCACTTTCAAAATGGATGATGTGGTGTCTTCATTGTTATCAGAAGAGATACAGAGAAAGTCTTCTAAATCAACCAAAGAAGCTCTTGCGGTTCGTGGAAGACCCAAGGAGAAAGGGAAGAAAAAGAAGGACAAGAAAGATGAAAATGGTATATCCAAATCTCCTAGAAAGTCTAAGGCTCTTTGTTGGAACTGTGGAAAATCTGGGCGTTTATGAAAGGAGTGCAAAGAAGAGAAAAAGAAAAAGAAGGAGAATCCCTCATATTCAGATTCTGACAAGTCATAAGATGATGGTGATGCTTTCATCGCAGCCTTGGCCACCCATGCATCAGATGATGTGTGGTTGATTGATTCAGGTGCCTCTTTCCACATGACCTTTCATCGAGATTGGTTTACAAAGTATGAAGAGTTCAATGGTGGAAGAGTGTACCTGGGTGACAATTCTCATATGAAGATAGTTGGCTGTGGAAGAGTCACAATCTGATTCCCTGATGGATGAATGAAGGGGATCTCTGGGGTTATGCACATCCCAGGCTTGGCACGGAATCTACTTTCTGTAAGTAAATTGAATGATGCAGGTGTGCAAGTTGTCTTCTCGAAAGATGGATGCAAGATGACAAGAGGTGCTATGGTGCTTGCAAAGGGTACTTGGAGAGGTACTCTATTTTAGTTGGATGCATGCATTACTCAATGCAATAGTGCTTCTAATTCAAAGAAAAGAGCTTCAGTCACTTCATCCCCACCATTAGAACCTGTAGAGAAAAGATCTGTTGTATCAAATTTTGATGGTGGTGCATTTTGGGTAGCTAAGGGTGCTCATGCTTTGGAAGTCAAGCTTCCTACTAAGAAGACAATGTTATGGCATAAGAGACTTGGCCACATTGGTGAGAAGGGTCTTAGAGCCTTGAAAAATAAAAACCTCTTCGAGGGGTTAAATGATTGTAATCTTGAGTTCAACTTTTGTGAACATTGTATATATGGAAAACAAAACTATGTTCAGTTTTACTTGAGTTCTCATATGTCTTCTGGTGTGTTGGATCTTATTGATTCTGATGTGTTTGGTCTTGTAAATATTCCTTCAATCTCTAAATCTGTATATTTTGTATCATTCATTGATGACTACAGTAGAAGGACATGGGTTTATTTTCTCAGAAGCAAATCTGAAGTCTTTAGTCGGTTCAAAGAGTTTAAAGCTTTTGTTGATAATCAGACTAGTGAAAAGATTAAGTGTTTGAGAATTGATAATAGTGGTGAGTTTTGTTCTACAATGTTCAACAAGTTTTGTAAAGAACATGGGATTGAAAGACATAAGACAACTCCTTAGACCCCCGAAACAAAATGGAGTTGTAGAGAGGATGAACAAAACATTGATGGAGAGGGCTAGGAGTATGCTTAGTGGTGCTAGCCTCAAACAAAATTTTTGGACTGAAGCTATAGCCACTACTTGCTATTTGATTAATAGATCTCCTACCTCAGTGCTCGTTGATAAGACACCCATGGAGGTGTGGTCTGGTAAAAAGTCTTCATTGAGACATCTTCATGTTTTTGGTTTTGAGGCATATGCACATGTGCCCAAGGAGAAGAGGTCAAAATTGGAGAAAAAGGTAATTAAATGCATCTTCATTGGCTATGGTGTCGGTGTGAAAGGGTACAAGCTTTGGGATCCTATGGCTGAAAAAGTGTTATCTTCAGAGAGCTAACACCTTCTCATGTTGTTCTATAGCCAGAAGAAAAATAAAAGAAAGAGGATGTGGTTTAGTTTCCTTCTACCCTTGAGAAGACTAAACTGACAAACCTTGTGAGACCTGATGATGAGGAGAGCCCTAGCAGCTCTAAAAGCTTAGAAGAAGAAGCAGAACCTCAACCTCAGCCTTTGAGGAGGTCTACACGAATAAGGAAGCAACCTAATAGGTTTGGTTATTCATTGCTTGATTCTAATTGTGCTTATGCTTTGATTACTAACACTGATGAGCCTAGAACTGTGACAGAGGCTATGGGCATGAAAGATGTAGGTTCTTGGAAGGAGGCCATGGAAGATGAGATGGCTTCTTTGGAAAAGAATAAACCTTGGGACTTGGTGCCTTCACCTAATGGATGGAAACCTGTTGGATGTAAATGGGTGTTCAAGAAGAAATTTGGAGCAGATGGCAGTGTTGAAAAGTATAAGGCCAAATTGGTTGCGAAGGGGTATTCACAAGTGGAGGGAATTGATTATGGTGAAATTTTCTCTCCCGTTGCAAAGCTAACATCTATTCAGTTCTTGTTATCTCTTGCAGCAGCTTATGACTTAGAAGTGGAACAAATGGATGTGAAGACATCTTTCCTTCATAGTGACTTGGAGGAAGAAATCTGTATGTCACAGCCTGAGTACTACGTGGTGAAAGGTAAAGAAAATTTGGTCCATAAGTTAAAGAAGTCTTTGTATGGTTTGAAGCAATCTCCTAGGATGTGGTATTTGAAGTTTGATGCCTTTGTGTTGTCCATTGGATTTCTGAGATCAAAATCTGATCATTGTGTATATTACAAGTTTGACAATGATCGTATTCTCATTATTACACTATATGTTGATGATATGTTGCTGATTGGGAAGGGTAAGAATATGATTTCATATTTGAAGTCTCAATTATCAACATAGTTTGAAATGAAAGACTTAGGGGTAGCCAGGTACATTCTGGGAATGGAAATCAGAAGAGATAGAGCAAACAAAAAACTTTGGTTAAGCCAGAGTAAATATGTGAAGACCATGTTGGATAGATTCAGCATGGCAGATTGTAGACCATTGTGTGTTCCTATTTCATTGGGGACAAATTTATCTATTAATGATTGTCCAAAATCTCCTTGTGAGGTGGAGGACATGAGCAGAGTACCTTATGCTAGTGCTGTTGGTAGTTTGATGTATGCTATGGTCTGCACAAGACCAGACATTGCCCAAGCATTGGGAGTCCTTAGTCGGTTTATGGCTAATCCTGGATGGGTACATTGGGATGCAATAAAGAGAGTGTTCAGATATCTATGGAGTACTTCTGAGTATTCCCTATGTTATCATGGCCATCCTACATGACCTCCGCATTCTGTTAGTATTCATGGATTTGTGGATTCTGATTGGGCAGGTAACATTGACGGTAGGAGATCCGATGCTATTAGTTAGATGAGTAAGCGACAACCTGTGGTTGATTTGTCCACGACAGAAGCTGAGTACATGGAAGCAACTCATGCTTGTAAGGAAGACATTTGGCTTAAGAGGTTGTGTTCAGATATTGGTGTTGATGTAGGATAGACTACTATCTGTTGTGACAGTCAGAGTGTGATTTTCTTAGCAAAGATTACTACCTTCCATGCCAGAACAAAGCACATTGATGTTCTGTTTCATTTTGTTTGAGATATGGTAGAGGATGGGAAGGTGATATTGGAGAAAGTAGACACTTTAAAGAATTTTACAGATGCATTGACAAAACTAGTGGGCACAGAGAAGTTGAGATGGTGTTTGGAGTCTATGGGCCTCTTGGCCCCTAGCAGTTAAAATCTTATCATTTATTTTGGCTCTTACAAGGTGTTCGACAAGTGGGAGAATGTTGGGAATTAAAGTGTCTCGACCTTTGCAAATTCCTAGCATTATTTATTTATTTGTATATTTATTTATTGCCTAATGTTGTAATTTTCTTGCACATTCAGTTTGGTCACTTAGTGAGGTGGCACGTTGACATGTCATCTTACTTGGAATGTGACTTGAATGGTCAAGTCAATCCTACATGGATTTGGGCATCCCATTTGAGGTGGCACTAATATGCCATGTGTCGGCATCTTGTGGTATGTGGAAGATAATATTCCATATGACATAATCTACGATGCGTAAGAGCCAAGTTTGAAGATTCCTATGACAAGTGGTGACAAGTGTCGTTGCATATCTTTGCATGAGAGAAAGGCATCTTTGGGTGCCCAAGTTGGGCTATGACATGTTGTAAGAAGAATATGCTATTTTTAGTGTTGTTTGACTGATTCTCTTACAACAAGCAAGATTGTCATGTTGCAAAAATTTATGATAGTTGTAAGATGCGTAAGAGCATCTGTCATAGTCTATTTTTAGCAGTGGAGCGCTCTATCTTGGGAATCCAAATCTACCATGTTATGACAGATGTAAGAGGTGTTATTGTAGCTTGGACAAGTGTCCTTTGATGTGAGAAATGGCCATGTGGCCAAGGTGGATGCCTATCCTAAGATGCTTCTATATTTTGCCTTGTATCTCTATAAAATGTGGAGTTTTGGAGTTGTATTTGCATAGTGTTTATACATGTACTATTATGCTACTGGAATTACTCCAGAGATGGCATTTGAATACTCTTGGAAGAACTTGCATTGCAAGTGTATTGTAAACCATTTCATTTTTGATAATACATTGTGCAGGTTTTAGAGTGTGGGGTTTTTTACCTGAAAAGGTTTTCCCCAAGATATATCTTGTCCCTTTCTCTCTCTTCTATTTACATTATGTGTGTATGTGTATTTCTGTAATATCTATGTTGTTGGGTTAATAACACTGTAATTGTAAAGGATAAAAAGAATTTGCACTCTACTTTCCTCATTAGATCAGTGTAGTAAGCGATTTTCGCACACCTAGCTTCCTTTCACTATTTGGGTCCAATGCTAAGAGCCTATCTAGAGCTTGTAAAACATATGGGTCTTGGAATTCTTTAGTGGGGTCTTATGATGTTTCATGTGATTATTGTTTGAAATCATTGGAAGATGAAGGACCTAATGTATACCCACTTGGAAGGAATACATAAGGATTCATACCCATGGTGAATTGTGTAGCATTAATGGATGTGTTTAGATCATGTCGAGGGTTACTTTGATTAGTTTCCATTTTTTTAGTGTTGAGACCTAGTGAGAGGCATATGATATGTTAGACCTTGTGGAGGATGGGGATGGATGATAGATGAAGTTTTTGGACTTTTATGAAAATGTTGAGACCTCAAGATGATTAGATGCTTGGATGTTTGGATAAAAGATAAATCTAGATCAATGTTGATTGGATTTGGATTGATATTATCTTCAAAGAGCTAGACTAATGAACTCAAGGAGAGACAAGATGGGGTATTGAGGTTCACCAACTCAAGAGGAGCCACTCTCCTAAGCTAGCTATTTCACTAGTTGATAGATGCTAACTTATTTGCTAATTTGAGAGAGGCAACTTCCCAAATAAGAGACAAGCTAGTAGATGTGATCTAGATTTTTTAGGTAAACAAACTGATGCTAAAGGTTGGATGATAGCAAGGATTTGTGCTAGATGATAATGATGAGGATATCCTATAATCTCAAGGGGATAAATACTATAAAGTCTAAATGATGATATGATGATGAATAAGGATGATTGGATGACTGAAGGACTAATGATAGTGGTCCGAAAGGTACTAGGTCTGAGTGTAAAAATCAAGTGAATGTGAAAGGTCTCTAAATTTGGGTGATTGTTGAATGGAAACTATGTGTAAAACCATAAGCACAAAATTGTCTGCCAGAAGCGCAGAGGAATAATACAAATGTGGTAGTAGAATAGCTCAGATGCACAACTTTGACTACCATAAGTGCAATTCTGTAGACCAGAAGTGCAACTCTGTTAGCCAAAAGTGATAGCAGGATAGCCCAAATGTGCAACTCTGTGGATGATAGTAAATAGGAGACAGAAATAGAAGTGTAACTCTATCTGCCAAAAGTGCAACTCTATATGCTAGAAGTGCAACTCTATGTGCTAGAAGCACAACTCTGGATGCCAGAAGCATAAGTCTGCATGCTAGAAGCACAACTATAAGGACCAAAAGCGCAACTATAAAGACCAAAAGTGGAATGTTATTGTTTAGAAGCGAAACTCTATAGCTCAAAAGTAGAATTTTTATGATTGTTTGTTTGGATGTAGGATGGAATGAGTTATTTGGAAAGAGAATCAATCAATAATACACAATGGCTGTAGACTCTTTCAGAATTAGGTGTGCAAGGCTATGAACCTCTGCAGATAACAAATGGAAAATACTAGTAGATCATAAGAAAACATGCCAAACACTCTTGCACAAGCCTAATATTTATTCAATCAAGGTGTATCATACCTCGTGGACTCACTCAGGTGCAACTTCAACCCCCACTATTAAATAATGATAGCTTCCATCTCCTTGATACCATCTACCATTGCTTGGATGGGTAGGGAATGCAAGGTCATGTACCACCTTGCACCCCTTACTTTGGAGACTAAAGTCTTTCCCAAAGTTTATTCCATCTCAAACAATGAAGGTAATAATGTGAACTCTTCTCCCCCTATTGTAGTGATCCACCATAGGATATGATGACTCAAGGTCTTATCTAGGTTAACAAGGTGTTTGGGGCACTGCCAAATATACACGAGGTATGGTGGGATCCAAGTCTGTGAACAGGGGTGTACTAATCATCCAACCAAGTGCCAACCAAACACAAGTCTTGGTGGACCAAGGGTCTTGGGGGTTTTGCTAGACTAGAGGGGGTCCTTCCTTTGAAATGAGTCTTTCTATTCTCATAACATTTATATACCACACCAAAACAAGTGGTTAAGGTCATCCTTAAGAGTGATGAATGCCTTTAATAGGCCTTCTATAAAGGATTTTGAGTACTTTTTATTCTCGAGATCATCTTATGACGCGAGAGAAGAGCATACGTATGACTCTCGGGTCCCCGTGAATAAAGCAAATAAAGCAAGTAAAAGTGAATAAATCTAGTACTTTTGATCTCCAAGATCACCTTTTGGTGCGAGGAGAGAGCATACGTACATAAACATTCAAGACATAGCAAACAACTGTATATTCCCTTAATAAAATTGAATTGTTCTACTAGACTAGTCATAAATCAAATCTTTGTCAAGCGTCTTGCAACAAATACATTAGTAGTTCACTTTTTGCTTCTTTGACAAGCGATAAGAGGTTGCACAAATGATGTTAGATTCCAAAAAAGCCACTTGTTAGATGGAAAAAAAGCTAAAATTAGGACTTGCAGAACCAAAAGTGTCAGTAAAGTGACCAATAGATTTGACCAAAAGTGTATGCACTATTAACCAAAAGCGCAACAACAGTAACCAATTGTGAAAATATTTTACCAAAAGCGTTTTGATATTGACTGGATGCGCAACTCTGTTATGCAAAAGTGCAACTCTGTTGCCGGGAAGGATTTGATCTTTACTTCATTGCCCCAGTTGTGAGCACACCATTTCTGGACTCTTGCCCTAGAGGGCCATTCTATGATTCTACCGCTCATTTTATGAAAAAGGTGCAATTACGTAGCCTATTTACTTCTTTTTCAAGATCAACAAAACTAAGATCAAAGCATTTCCAACTCATTGGTTTCTTCGGTGTTACTAGGATTAAATTTGCTTATGTCATCGGGGTCAAATCCTTTGGGATCCATATGTTTGTCCCCTTATAGCTCTTATCCATGCTTTGGAGGAATCTATCATCTCTCTTTTCCTTCCAATGCTCCTGTGATGGTCGCCCACTCCTCTCTCGTCTCCTCCAATTCCTTCCAAGCTCTGACCACTCTCTAGATCTCCCTCTTTGTTTAGCTTCATAGTTGTGATTCCCCCAACCTGTGAGTATGGCACTGTTGCTCGAGCCTTTGTCTGATCTTGTCCACCAGTGGGTCCTCTGTTCTCCGTGAAAACTCTGTTGCCTATCTCTTTCTGTCCAATTTTGGTAGCCAGTCATTTTCTTTTCTAGATCAATTTTGTATATTATTTTTGTAAAATTAATATTGTGTTTATTATTAAATATTAATTATTTGATGTGTAAATAGCTATTAAATTTAAGCTAAAAAATTAATATTTATCTTTACACAATGACAAGGTGAGATTGTGTGATGCCACTTAGAACTTTAGCATAAGAATCAAAATCATAAATTAAATAAATTAAAAAACAAAAAGTTCAAAATAATAACAATAAAATTTAGTAAAAAGATTTCGAACAAGAAAACTGACGGTAGATAAAACAATCAAAATCATAAGAATGTTCTAGATCGTTCAAATCTTTTAATAAAAAAAACACTGGCCATCCCGGACGTAAGTCATACCTAAGCAGAATAGTAGCTTGTATTTGGCCTTTAAAATGATTTCATTACACGTGCTTGGCTGTGAGCTCAAATTTTTAAGGATTGTCATCGCATCTGCCCTACCATGGAAGCGTTTAATTTTGAAAAATAAATTTAGATGTATCATTGAGATGTCACAATCATGCCTAATAATAGTTGTTGAATTAAAATGTTTCGAATTCAACACCACATTAAGCCTGTTTGGCTATCATTTAATGTAGCCGTGTTAATATGAAAACTGAGTCAGCCTGCTCTCTATGGAAATAAAACATTTCAATACAAAAGAAACAAACAGTTCAAGGCTCTCAAATTTATTAAGCAGAAGTTGACCTAATTAATTTTCCTCCATATAATGAGTGCCATGGCAATCTTGTACGAATTCAAGGCTTCTTCTTCATTTCCTAATAGAATTATTCAGTCAGGCATTGAAATCTTGATGAAGCATGGATGTTGAGAGTGTGACATTTCAATACCCAGAGAAATCCAACAGCTCTTGATCTGCTGGGAAAGAGCACAAGAAATACGGCATCTTCCTCATCTTCATGTGGGTCTCAATTACAAGATTTTGATCTTATGGAATTGGGTCAGGAGCAGTGCCTTTCTTCAGGGAGAGACAAATTCCTAGACTTGAAGGTAAGTTAAATTATATAGCCATAAGTTTTGGGTTAATGTAATATATCCATATCCTGCAGTCAGAATGGAGATTTATTTTCAGGGACATTGATCTATCATTGTATCCTTATAGTTCTGAAATATTGTATGATTATTGTGATGCAGACTGGAGAAGTCTATTACCTGAGTTCAGAAGAAGGAACTGAAAGCTCTGGGGTCTTTTCAATTCAGGAGAACTCAAAATTCAGCTCTATTGAAGAAGAAGAAAAAGAAGGGAGACTAGATCTTACGTTGAATTTATATACCTCAAAAACTTTCAAATCCGGCATCAAAATTAACTACCATTTTACTACAGAAGAAGCTGAGTCTGCCATGAAGCTTGTTGGGTGCCACACATGTTTAATGTATTTTATGGTATCTAGTCAAGATCTCAAGTGTCCAAAGTGCAAAGGTTCTTCGCTGCTAACTTTTCTTGATAGAGATTAGTCTTCAATACAGAGCATTAGATTTTGTTTTTGCTTTTGCTGTATTGATCATTTATTACTAGGAGGGAGGTGTTAGGCAGTCATGACCAAAGTTCAAAGCATTTTATCATTTGATCTGATCCCTTTTCTCTATTCAGATGAGTTTGAGATTTGAATCGAATAAAATGTGAACTTGATTTTTTGAATTGGATAATTACAATATGAGACTTGTGAACATGATAGTAATTGGTAGGTGGAGGATTTGGAAGCGTGGCCATTTCTTTCCTCTTTAAGCTTTTAAATAAGATAATTCAGTGCACGCCAATAAGTCAAAACGGTCATCTGTCAATTGTTTTCCTTTTCTATGAGGAGAGAACTCTATTTATTGCTATGGATGATTGACTACCATTACTAGAATAGCGAATGCATGTATATGATCAGTAATTATTGTTATATTACAAGAGCATCTCCTTAATTACCAATGTTTAGTTTAAATATGTTTTTTAAACTTAAAACTAAAATGAGTAAAAATATCAATATACTTTTTAAATCTTAATTTTTGAGTAAATATGTTTCTCTTTATTTTATTTTGTTGGACCACTTATGTTTTTTAAGTGTACTAGACTTATTGGAGAATTTATTTTTAAATTTTATCTAAATTAATTGGACTCTTAATCACAAGGAGTTAGTTTTATTATGAGTATATAGACATTTCTAGAAATCTAATTGAAAATTGTTCAGCCAGAGGGATTGTAGCCTAATAGGTGAGGATGATGGCGTGTCATACTATCCATCAAGGTATAGTGAGAGCCAGGTTTGATCTCTGAGTAACTTTGATAGAATGGTTCCACCTAGTCATGGCAACTTAGTTGAAGGAAACATTTGGTATAGGTAAACATTTACTAAATAGTTGTAATGAGCTACTTAAGATAGAGATGTTTATATTTATTGTCCATAAAAAGAAAAAAAAGTTTCCAACTACCAAATTATGATAGTTTCCTTTAAGTATGTTTCAGTTTGTTTTATTTTGTTGGACCACTTGTCTTTTTTAAGTGTACTAGACTTATTGAAGAATTTATTTTTAAATCTTATCTAAATTAATTCGACTTTTATTATGAGGAGTTTGTTTTATTATGAGTGTATAGACATTTCTAGGAATGTAATTGAAAATTACATTTAGTCGAAGGGATTGTAGCCAAATAGGTGAAGATGATCATGTCTCATGCTATCCATCAAGGTATAAATTTCCCAAATTATAGTGATGGCTAGGTTTGATCCCTAAGTGACTTTCATGGAATGGTTCTGTCTAGTTGTGGCAACCTAGCTAAAGGAAACATATGGTTTAGGTATGTTGGTGTATAACTCCATGAGTTAACACTAACTCAATCATAGTTAGGCAACTTATAGCACATGCCAATTGACATTTTCAACTTGGTGAGTCGTTTGTAATAGGTGTCAATAGACTTGACACATCGCCTCTATTTCCTAGGGTAGTTACGCTATTCTCTTGCTTTGAATATCGCCACCTATCCTTGTTTCATGGAGTGTTGGGTATGCAACCTCTACTATTTATACATGTTATTTGTTAATACAAACTATTCGTTCTCACTTGTAATCTCGTGTTTGATAGTCTTTCCATGATCTTGGTTCTCACATGGTATCGGAGCACTGTGGTCAGCATCAAATCTTGTTTGCTCATTGTGTGAATGGGTTTGTATCTCTACGTTTTTCCTTAATTTTGATTGTTTTTCTATTTAACATTTCTTTGTGCATCTTATTGCTTCAAACACCCACATAGGGCAGTGTGGTTCCTTGCTTGCAAGTGCCACATAGGCCACATAGACCAAAATCATTTGAAGGCTCATCGATAATGTCTAGAGATAGGCCACATAGGCCATTTTTTTAGAGCATCGACAATGACTCAAAAGGTCGAACCAGAGAGAATCTTCATTAGCCACAAAAGGTTGATCATTTATTGCATTCGTAGTGGCCATCCAAGGCCGACAGTGGACAACATTTGCCATGCAACAAGGGCCGACGACGGACGCCATAGGCAACGCCATCCTTATAAAAGCCCATAGCCATCGAAGGAGTCTAGCGGCCATATAGGCCAGCGACATCATAGTCCAAAAAGGACTCTTTCTTAGTGAATATGTGGGTGTCAAATCACCACACGTGGTGGTCACCACTGCACCACCCTGCATTACTGCAGTCAATGCTTTATGCACCCAACGACCACCCCATTGACCGCCCAACGGCATAGTCAAACGCCCTTTAAGGGCCCCACCCACAACAATGTAAGTACAAAAATCACGTACTGCCTCCACAAGGACCCCTATGATGATTCAAATCCTTGTCACGTACATGTAAGCATGAAATAATGTCCTTTAAGTAGTAGGCCTCTTGATGACATGTCTTCTTTTCTTGTCTTATGTTGTTCCTTCCTTGTCGATTTCCCTCTCTCCTCATTTGCGATCCTTTTCGACACTTGTTGCGACACTTGTCGACTTGCATTTTCTAGCTTTCAACCTTGATCCTAAGCCTTGTGAGAGTCTTGTAGGTGAGTTTTCACATCTCCCCTTTGTTTTTCCTCTAGTGCACCTCCTAGAAGCCTTCTAGAGGTCCCCTTGTCCATCTCCCACTTTAGGTTTTCAGTTTCGTCGAACATTGATCCAAATATCCCCCTATTATTTCTAGATCTCCCCTAGGAGATTCTGCTAATACAAGTGGAGATTTGGATTCTTCCACATGACTATCCTATTTCTTCATGTAGAACTTGTCCTTTTCCTTTCCTCTACCATCTCCTAGATTATTTTTCTACATCTGACCCTATCCAACCTAGATCTGCCCCGGGTGACCCAGGGTCCCCACTGGGCGACCCTACTAGCAAAAGGGGCGACCCTGCCATTTTTGCAGCCACAGAAAAACTCAAGTTTCAATCTTGTTTTTGCTCTATTTTTGCCCATTTTTCTCTTTGTTTGCATGGTTTTTGATCCCTGATATAGAGTTAAATATTTCATGCACCCACACATGCATAATTAGTTCTATTTAATCTCAATTTAACTCTTCAATCAATCTCATGCATTCCCTCACCTCCATTTCCTCTCTAATGATAAGCTATCTTTGCTTCATCATTCTCCAATCAGTTGAGTTCACTGGGTAATCAACCTTGTTAACTCCCCAATCTATTCTTGTTAACTCATCAATCATATGAGTTAACTCTCCAATCAATTCCTTCCTCTAAACCTACAAATACCCCCCTCCCTCAAGCACAAAGGGAGGCGAATTCATTGTGCACATAGCTCTTGCCAAATTTTTCTCTCCAACTTAGCATTCAAATGCTCTTATAGGACGAAGATGCCTTCTGCTTTATTTGTTCAACCAAGTAGCATCATGCTGCTTCATTCTATGCCATTGTGCTCAACCCCAGCTCTCATTGAGCTCATACAAGCTTCATCAAAGCTTCTTTCTGCTTCTTTGGGTCATTTTGTTGTCAAGAGGATCACCTACTACCACAAAAGAATTCGAGGTTGCCTTTTACAAGGATTGCTAAGGGTAGTGGAGTCAACAAATCTTCATTTCTCTTAGGTTCCTTCATTGTTTTCTTTCAATTCATAGTAATTAGAGAATCAAATTTGCTCTTGGGAACAATAAAACGTTGCTTTTTCCTTGATAGTTAGATCTTGCATGATAGATTAAACACTTTCATATTTCTAGATCTAGTTTATTAGAAGAAGCATTTTCCCTTTTCTTAGATTAAATTGCATTCAAAGCATCGAAAACACAAAAAAACATAGGTTAACATTGCATTGAAAAAGTCATATAGGATTGCATACATATTTCCTTTTCATAGATTAGAAGCACTTTTATTTCCAAAATACTCTAAAATATACCAAAAAGAACATTTTGCATATCATTTAGTTTGCATGCATATATAAACAATAGAATAGACAACATTGAAAACCCTCAATTCCATCACGAGGTAAACACAGTTCAAACGATCCCAAACAAACCCTTGATTTCATCACAAGGTAAAAACAAAGTCAAAACACAAGTCAAACCCTAGGTCAAACAAAACCTTAGGTCAAAACCCTAGATCTGGTTAAGGTTAGTAATTACATGGCTTCCTCTCTTTTGATTTACAAATGTGCTTAGGAGTGAGAGGAGAGTGGGTGACAACTATTTATGACGTGATCCAAGAGATTCATCCAAGACCTCAACAACAAACATTTGTCTTACCACAAGGAGACCCACTTGTCCTTTTGTCGTTAGAAGCAACCAGACAATGACATATACAATAAAACCTCTTACAATGCATACAAAGATAAGAGGACATCAACGAGAACAATCATTTACCCACACAGAGGTGGAATCTTAGAAATCCAAATAGGAGAAGATAAACTAGTGACCCTTCATGTCATTAGGTTATGCCAACTACAACAATAATTGAACGAAACATACAACAAAGCACACAACCACAAAGGCCGCAGTACTTGTCAACCCCTCTCTACAAAGTCTAGCTCTCCAACGAGCTAGACCCCCGCCATGTCTTGCCTCCTCTTGACTAGCTAATTCCACATGAGCGAGAGTGACATGGCAGATCACCCCATGACAAGGAGGGAAAGGGTCCATGTACGTGCCAAAATTTGACCCAACAACCCTAGGCAACCAGAGTCACGATTTTGAGTGTACATATTTTGGTGAGCCCGACGTGAAGAGCAGAACCTCTTGGTTATGCTGTTTGCATTCCCATTTCAAACATCTCAAAACAAGTTTAACCAAAACTTCACAACATTTTCACACCATTCTTCATAGCTGCTTTCACCGCTTCAGCTTCTATCGCTTACGTCATTTTCTATTCCATTTATTTTGTGGTGTCTATGGCACCCCCAAATATGACGGAACCTGAATTAAACCAAGGGAACATTCCCTCAAGGGAACCGGAAACTCCCTCATTTGATAGGTATGTGCCGCGACATTCTAACATGCCAATCACCAATTGTTATGATTACGAGGATTCTGACTACGAGCAAGATCAAAGAGAATCTAGGTGCTCTCTATCCTTCAACAAAACAACTTGGGAGAACAACCTGGCCATACCAAATGCATCACATAAAGCAAAAAGGGTGAGGTTGGAAATACATCGACTAGAACAACCTTCCACAAGTACATCGAATACCCACCTTGATGAAGAGGTTAAAAGGTTGGAAAAACATCTACAAGAAACCAAAGATGCTCAAGAAGCATTGAGGATTTCCTTACAAGAAGAACAAAAAGAAAATGCTACACGTGAGGAAGCCTTTTACCATGAGAATATTTGTAGAGAACATCATAGAAATGAAGAAACTCGTAGAGCTGCAACTCCTGCAGATTTAATCGCAACTCTAGTGCAAAGAATTAGAATCCTGGAGGTAGAACAAGTTGCTCCAGAAAGAAGACAAAAGTCCCATGAACAGGACCAGGGGGCATTTCAAAATCCCCCCTACCTCAATTATTATTCATGACATGCTAGTAATGACACCTATCTGAATGGGAACCCTCCTATTTAGAACAATCCAACGAATCCGACAACGGGTTATCAAAATTGACCATAGGTTTATTACTAACAACCCCGCAATCCCAAAGTGCCTTCCTAGGAATGTATCTTGAATCTTTGAAAGAGCCTCTAGACCAAAACATAAGGAATGTGTACCTACCTCGACCACTGCCAGATCTTCCGAAGTTCAAAGGAGAAGGAGATCCAAATTCACACATTAAAGTCTACACCACGACCATAAGAGAACTTCTCCCTTGGGATGGGTTTGTAACAAAGATCTTCCTGAAAATGCTTGAAGGCATTGCTCTAGATTGGTATTATCGTCTCCCAGAAGCTTTGATCCATTCGTTCAGACAACTCATCCAAGAGTTTGTCATGGCATTCGATATGAACAAACTCGTCAAAACAGGAATCCAAGAATTCCTTATAATGAAACAAGAGCCAAATGAATCTGTAGCACACTTTGTCACTAGATGGAAGCAAGTCCTCTATTCTTCAACCAATGCTCCAAACATGGATCATCGAGAACTATGAGACCTCTTCTTGCATGCCCTTAACAAAGACATGAGAGAAGATGTCCAAAAACTGCCATATAAGTTCTATGAAGAGGCATTGGAAAGTGCCTTAAGAATTGACCAAGCCACCATTTATAGTGGCAGAAAAGTCTATGGAGAAAATAGAAAACTAACAAAGGAAGACATAGGAAACAATACTTCTATCATTAAAATCCTCAAAAACAATAGGAGTGCAACCACAGACGGGGTGACAGATCAACCCCCAGTCAAGAAAACTATTAGAAGTTAATCTTTACTTTGTGAAGATTAATTTATTATTTGTATTTTATTTATTTTGGTGATTATCCCCACATGTTGGGTAACACCTCTTTTATTCCTCCTGCAGGAATAAACCTATTCTTGATAGATTCCTCCTTAAGAGGCTACACATGGCACACACCTTATGCAAGGTGGCATAATGGAGTTACATATAACTCCATCCTTCACCCCTATTTAAGTGGTGATTTTCTCTCTTTCCCGCACACATCCACTTCACGGATCTCTTCTTCTTCTTCTCATCTCTCTCATTGAGAAGCTTCTTATCTTTGTAATCTATCTTTTGGCTTCTTGCCACTTGCTAATGCACGGGGGTTTTTCTTTGCTTTTCCCCCTTCAAAAACCTATGTTGGACTCTAGTGCATCTTCTTCTAATCTGGTATAATCTTTCTTTGCTTTGCATGTTTAGTTAGTACTTTGATCCTGCATTTGTTCCTATTTTACTTTCATGGTATCATATTAGGCTACTAACATTCTGAGCAAGCTGTTTTGAAAGATCTGTGTAGGTGACGATGGAGACCTACACACATCAAAACAAAGATAAGAAGCGTAATCTGGTTAATTTTTCAACATCAAATAGCTTGTTCAAAAAAAATCTTCTTCTCTTCTTTACTAAATTTTTTACAAGTCATATCTATTAGAAATTTTTTTTACTTCTGTGTGGAACTTAAAAAAAAATCAATTTTTTTTCTAGATCTATGTAAAAAAAATTTCTCCTTCCTCTAATTTCAATCAATTTCAATTTTTTTTTACAAAGATTTCAATCTTACTTTGTTTAAAGTCAAATTTTTTTTACAAAGTTAAAAAAAATCAATATTTTTTTTGCAATCTTATAATTTACAAATTTTTCTTAGCCTTTTTTTTAGATTATAATTTTTTTTTCAAAATTTAAAAGAAATAATCAAAGTTTTTCTTCCTAAAATTTTTAGGGTTTTTTAATAAAAAAACCTAATTTAATTTTTTAGGGGCCTTGAAAATCAAAGCTTTTTTATTGTAATTCTAATTTTTATAAAAAAAAAAAACCTAAATAACAAGCAAAGTTTTTATTAAAAAAAGAAAACTTTAAGCAAGTTTTATATATTTCAAACCCTAATTTTTTTGGCTTCATTAGCCCTAAAGGCTTCGGCCCATGCAGGTTATGCAGTTTTAAGAAAAGTTTGCAAACTTTAATTCACCTTTTTGAGGCCTTCAACCTCTGGGCAACCTCTTCTGCCTCAACGTCTACGTCCGCCGGCTCTGTCGCTCCCTCCCGCAGCCACACTCCTAGACATCCACCCCTCCTCCACCAACGGCCCCCTCCTCTGCCGCCTGACCTCTCTCTGCTGCGGTTCCCTCTACTCCTCTGGCCACCACCGCTGCCCACCTCTCCCCTGCACAGTGGCTCCTCTGTGCGCCTCCTCCATCTGCCCTCTCTCACACGGCCGCCCTCCATTCTGCAAAAAAAATAACAATACTTTTTTAAAACTATCGTGCCTTGTTTAAAACTTTTTTTCTTCTTTATTAAAAGGTCTTCTATTTTAGAATGTTTCTTTTTTAAAAAATTTTATTCAACTTAAGTTTCTTTTAGTTGTTTATGTGAGTCTTTTCTTTTTTGTTCATATAAAGTTTAAACCATTTTTGCTTTTTAAAAAAAAAATTGCTTTTTTTTATAAGGCATTTTCTTTAAAAATTTTGCCTTTTAAGGCATTTTTAAAATTTTTTTTGCCTTTCTTCATCTTAATAGAGGTAATTTTAAAAAAATTTTGCCTTTTGTTTATGTAATTAGTTTTTTTTTAAGCAGGTACATTTTTGGTCATTTTTTAATTTTTTGCAAAATGTCGACCCTAATTACAGAAATTAAACTCAATTCAACTAATTATCATTCTTGGAAGCAACATATTAGTTTTATTTTTTGGTTTAAGCATCTTTTGGATGTAGCGACCAATTCAAAATCAGAACCTGCAACTACTGCAACTCAGGATGAAAAAGACAAATGGCTGGCCAAAAACGACGAAGCTCTTGGTCTGATAGGTATCTCGATGTCCCCTGAACTCTATGTTCACATAGGAACATGCATAAAAGACCATAACGCATGGGACATTCTTAAAAATATTTACGACAGTGCAAATGAATCTAGAAAGATTCAACTTCAAGATCAACTCGAAGATCTCAGGTATACCGCTTTTAAAACAATGGATGAATTTCTTCTTAAATTTAATGATATTAATACTCAATTAACTGATTTAGGAGTTAAACTTGTCCATCTTAGATTAATTCATATTATTCTTAAAAAATGTTTACCTAAACTGTTTCAACAATTTATTACAAATATCCATTCTCAGTTAGCAATTCCTACCTTAGCTACTCAATTATCTTTTGATATATTTCAAAATTTGTTACGTCAAGAAGAAGCTAAGTTAATTCAGTTTGGTACTCTTAAAACTAATGAGCATGCTTTTATGTCTACACATACTAATAAACCTAACTCTACACCTAATCAAAATCAACCTTACAATTCAAATTTTCATAACAATACTACTTATGATAGTCGAAAGAATAATCCTTCTAATAATCGACAGAATAATACTCCTACGAAGCCTCACTATAATTATTGTCACAAAGATGGTCATTGGATTAGTGATTGTTTCAAAAAGAAAAATGTTAATATGAGGCAAAATTATAGGCACAATAATCAACAACCTCATACGACTCAACAAAATAATCCATCGAGGCGTGCTTTTACTTGTGCTTTCTTGGGTTCTCAACCTAGGCACAATTCTCAATGTTTTTGAATTATTTTTTCTATAGGTTTAACATGTCATTTGTTATTGGACTTGATCAACCCAATAACATAGACCATGTCTTCTATAACAGAGGATATTCATGTAGTCACGAATGCATGAATATTGTCTTATTTTGACTATTTTATATACTCGTCTTTTCTGACCTAATACTTGGTTCCTGCTTATGTCATTTCTTTCAAACCAAAGTCTTGATTTATCTTTATATTTAAAACAAGTCTAGTGCTTCTTCTCAACTATGTTCATGTTGTCTTGATAAGGGTAAGTGCAAGAAGATGGGGGGCCAAAAAGTGGCCAAAATAATTTCAAAAAAATTTAAGTCATAACGTGAGCGCGTTATAACGCGCTCGCATTATGACCTAGTATAAATTAAAAAAAAAAGCAATTGAATTTCATTTCACTCTGATTTTCTCCTCTGCCTGCAGCTTCCAAACCCTCAAAAACGCGCTCACATTCTGTAAAATGCCAATCAACACAAAAAGCTTATCAATTCATCGCCAAAATGCCGCCGTGACGTCGAGCACACCAAAGGGGTGAGTTATCTTTGTTTTTTTGTTTGAATTTCTTTCTAAATAGGTAGGTTTTTGTTGATTTTTGATGTATATTTCGTTAATTGTCAGGAAATGTTAATGCACCTCCTCCTCCTCCTCCTCCACCTCCTCAAAATCCACAAAATCCTAAGGAGGAAATACCTGCAGAACAACAACCTCCTCCATTCATTCCTCGACATGCCCCTGGAACACAAGATATAATAATGGGGCAAATTGAAAAGAACAAAAAAGAAATTGAAGATATAATTGCAAGGTTGAAAGATCCTTCCACTTCAACCTTGCATAGGTCCACGCTTGCTGAATCTCTTGAGTCTATGTTATCAAATGTAAATTCAATTAGCAAGCAAATAACTAGTTGGATCGATAAAAAGAGAGAGTTTAGAGATTACTATGCAGACAAGTTGTCATACGAAGATGTCAAAAAATTACAAATTACAAAATTAGACTTGTGTTCAATTTTCACAAACTCACAAACAAATCAACCTCCACCCATTACATGTAAGAGGTTCCCTATCCATTGGTGCAACAACCAAGCGATAAGTGACAATTTCAGGCAGAGGTGGTGGATGGTTTTTGACCATCCTCCATGCAATAATAATGAGATCCCGCAATACTTTTTGAGGAAACTCTACTGCGAGTTTGTCCTCAATAAAGTGCCAAACTATTTTGATATGTGGGACTTCCAGGGTAGAGGTGGGGGCTCAGCACAAGATAGACCAGGGGCACATCTTGACCCACAGTGGATAGTGAGACGAGTAATCAGCAGACCAGCCCATGAGCATGTTTCTATCCCTTCTATTGTGAAGGAGAGTGTTGAGGTTGATACACTGAGGTTGATTAGTGCCTTGACCCAGAGCATCATAGAGCATGCCGATCCTGCAACACAAAGTGGGTTGGGAGATAGTGCGAGGAGTAGGGTCCCACCGCATACTTGCCAGGCTTGCGGGTCAGCCTATGGTTATGACCCCATGGACAGTCAGGACGCAGGTGCACAGGCTACATCTGTAGCTGAGTAGATGGTGATGACAGATACCCTCCTGAGTGAGACTTTCGACCTTGATACTCAGGTAAATATTAGCAAGTTTATTGAATTTAATTTATTAAATTTCATTTTTGAAATACAAGATTAACTAATTTAAATTCATGATTTTAATGAAATTTCAGGGTCATAGCATCGATGCAGTTTTCAGTGGTTCTCCACCTACATTTTTCACTAGATCATCTACTGTCGAGGTATGTAACTAGTAAACCATTATAAATATTATATGTGAATAGCATCGTTATATGAATGGTATTCTAATTTCTAATTTTGGATGTTGAATAGGTTAATACTGTAGATTTCATGGCAACACCTGCCAGTGGTGGTGGACTTCAAAGCTTTACGGAGGTAATAAAATAAATAGTTTAATCAATGAATTGTACTTACTAAATTTTTGTATGTGATTTGTGTGTTTTATTGTGTGTACTTCCATGTTTAGATGAACGTGTGTGTATGTTAGGAGCCATGATTTGCATCACTATTATAGTTTTCGTAATTGAATAATGTTGTTTTATTTCCAGATGATGCAGGCTGCAGAGACACCTCCCCATGTTCATAGGGCAATGGAGTAGGGTGTGGCCTCTACGATTCATAGCTCCATGGCATTGACAGGGGTATGAGGTAGATTAGTAAATTTCAATTTACATTCATTGTTATAGTTGTCTATTTTTGAAAAATCAAAAGATTATTGATTTGAAGTTTAATTTCTATCTGGATGGTTTCTATAGGACATGACATCACCAGGGCCTATTCCTGCTACTGAGGCAAGCAAGGAGACAGATTATATGTTAGTGGTAAGTGATAATTTTGTTAAATGTTTCATTTTTTATAGCATGTAATTTCTATATATTAATGTCTATACTTTTTTTTGTAACAGATAAAGGTGCAGGAAGAACTAAATAGGAGGAGTAGCCCTCAAGTTCATAGTAGACCACCCACATGCATGTCTCCATCCCCTAGAAGATCAAAGGCTGCTCGTGATTTATTCTCTTCACCAGCCAGAGGGGAATGACTTTTTATTGTGTTCCTTTGTTGTATGCCTATATGGCATTTGTGGACATATATTTTGTATTGTACATAGTTGACATTGTATGCCTATATGGCATTCTTGTAAGCCTATATGGCTATTTTGTATATATGTTATACTTATATCGATAGATATTGATGTATGCCTATATGGATACTTGGTTAATACAAATCTTTTTTATTGATGGCGTCCATACTTGCATTATAAATCCACTTTTGAATGGATATTTGTAGATGGCTACTTCAAATATTTAAAGTCCGATTGTATTACATAGGATGTTTGCATTTTCTTTGATAGGCTTGATAGGCCATGGATTACATGATGGTGTTTGATGGAAAAGTATGGTACTAGAAGACTCTAGTTCATTCTTAATAGGCTTGTGATTGATAATATCTTTGCATGATTGCACTTGATCTTGGATCATGGGCATGTTGTTAGGATTTTGATTGCATTGTGATGTTTGATGGATAGGCATGGTGTAAGATACCCAACTAGTTCTACGAAAACTTTTCCTTAAACAATTTTACTTGCTATCAATTCATCAACTACTTCAACAACACAAAGATATACATCAAAGATAACTACTTGAATGAATCAACCTTAGAGTTGGGTACTTGTCTAGTTATTTGACTCAATCAACTTGCAATGTCTTATTACATGGATAATGCTTTCAATAGCATGAAGTTACAACTTATTCAATGGAGATACAAAAGAAAGGCCTTGAAGCCTTGATGTTTATAATGGCGCCTACACTTGATCAACTCAATCAAACTCAATGATGTCAATTGAATGTCAACACCTCACAATATCACAAGGGAGCATCACCTTGCTTGTTGCATGGATGAACGTCATAGTTGCAAGACTCTTAGGGTTAGGCGCCAACTGAAGGTAGTAGACACCAGACTAGGCGCCATCCTAAGCTGGGCACTTCCTTGAGGTGGTAGAGACATGGATGAACATCTGGTGGGGTTTGATGACTCTATATTGACACTCAAATTCACTTAGGCACAATATTAGTGTTCTTCTAACTAGGCGCCAGATAGGAGGATTCTCAGGGGTTTTGGCGCCTAGGTTACAACTTGTCAATTTCTCAAAGAATCTTTGAAACACTTGACTTCCAAGGATTATCATCTTACCCTCTAATGGAGCGCCTTGTTCCAAAATTGGTCTTGGGGACTTGCATCTCTCTTAGGCACATGTTTGGAGTAATGTCAACTGGTATTAGCGCCTATTATCTCAATTCACACTTGACATCAAACTTTTGAAGCTCTTTTACCCTAGCGCCTTTATCTTCTATCAAGTGCCTAACATTCTGGAGGTGAATTCCATCTTAATCCAAGTCTTCAAGGTACTTCCAAGTTTAGGTGCCAAAACAGGGTTATGGAGGAGTAGAACCACGCCTTAGGAGGATGATTGAACCCTAGGCACCAATTTGAGGTTGCAAGAGCATAGGTATGCGCCAAGCAGAGTTTGATGCTCAAAACATTAACATTATTCAGTGAAATCCTTTTTTGACTCTAGGTGCCATTTGGAGGCTAGAAAGAGGGAAGTTGACACCAACTGCATTAGGTGCATTTCTGAGGTGATGGAGACTAATAAGTATGCCTTGTCCTCTGGCTCTATTCCTTGTTAACTTTACAACTTAGATTATCTAAACAACACTAAGAATGCTTCCCTTCTTCCTGATACAAGTTGAAAGATCCATTGGGTGCCATTTCAGGTGTCTGGAGAGATCATCAACCAAGGGCACTAAAAGAGCCTTTGGCAAATGGAAAGAGTGCCTTACTTAGATTTGATTTTTGGATGCCAGAATTGAGGAATTTTGCGCCTTGGCTAGGAGTTTCTCATTTCAATCTTGATTATTCATCTAAGTGACTTTCCTTAGCTCCCAAGCCTTCAATCTATCCATTATCCCCTGCTAGGTGCTCAAAATAGAGTGTTAAAGCCTTATGAAGGTTAGGCGCATTTTGAGGGTGGGGTAGGCACGTGAGGGTGCCAGACCAGGCCTTGAGACTTCTCTCCTCATCAAAGGCTTTCAATCCTAGGCACTAGATCCAAGGAGTTCCAACCAACACATGCGCCTAGTGCTGTGAGTTCACCCAAAGGACATCTTTAACTTGAAAACTTTCAATCTTCATCCATCTATGCTAGGCGCTCAATTGGAGGATCCCTAGAAACATGTATAGGTGCCTTGAAGTTCTTAGGCACTTAATTTGGATGATCCTTGTGCTAGGCACTTAGTAAGGAAAACTGGAGTGACATGGGCGCCTAGGCTCCCAAGCTTCCATACTTAGTCAAATTTTAGGGTTCTGACCTTGTTCTTGCAAAACAAATAGATAGAGTTAGTCTGAAACCAATTCATTCCCTCATCATTTGGAATTAGCCTCCGGGAATGAGGAATAGGCTAATCCATTATACACTTGATGATCAAGCCGGGAACGGGGACATGACACATGGTACTAGGCTAATCATTTTGGGTTTTGCATGAGCCTCGGACAAGGTAATAGGCATAGGGTTTTTATCTTGCATAATGATTTTTTCAAACCAAGGGTCCATGATGGAAATGATTAAGGATGATAGAATGTTTGGATTTTGGACTTTGAGATGTTTATTGTTGTAAATGTTTATTGTTTGGACTCAAATTTTGTTAAATGGTTGTTTGAAAGAGGACACATCAAACACAACAATAAGATTGGTTTAAGTATGGATGCAAATGATGTTTACTAGTTTACTAATGTGATGATGATTACTAATGTGATGATGATTTTGCATGTTTTCAATGGTTGGGATCTACAAGTTATGCATTTTTTTGGGATGCACACCTCATTGATTGTAGTAGGATGACTTGAATGCATATTGCCTATATCCACAGGATGACTTTGTTATTTTTCCTTGTCTATGCTCATTTGTGCATTGGTATGTTGCATTGGGATGAGAGGATGGATGTTGCTTTGATAGTGATGTGTATTCGTCACCTAGTGATGGATGATCTTATATAGTGGTTGGGTGTAATGGTTATCTTCATGTGGTTGTAGATGTTGATCCTTGGTTTAGAGGTGTTTGGTAGTGTGTCTTGGTGGACTCTTGATTCTAGATTAGAGTATTAGCATGATACAAGTTCTCTTGAGACTAGGATGTCTGTATTGGTGCATGTGATCTTCTAGGAGGAGATGTTAGATCATGATGTCATGTTTGGATACCTAATTTTGTAGTTGGAGTTTTGACAGTGGTCTTGTTGGTTCTCTTGGTATTGAGTACATTGGTCATGTGCTTGAGAGCTTCATGATAATGTGGTGTTGCATTTGGAGCTTAACATGGATTGATTGGTTGTAGGTTCTCGTACATACTTTGAGATTTGGGTGAGGCTAGAGTTCTCTTGAGATTAGAGACACTTGTTGAGATGGTTACCCTTTAGAGGTTTTAGCAGGAAGACCAAGGAGACTTTCACTTGGATATGGGCATGAGTTAATTATGGACCTAGAGAAGATTCTTATTGGAGAGAGTCATTGTGGCTTGGTGTATCTTCAATGAGCATTCTCATTCCCCACTCTTGGTCTACTTGGCAGACTATCATCTAAGAGGTATTTCCCATCCTTTAGATGAATTTTTTTAATTCTTTATCTTCTCATGGTTATGGATCTTGGGCTATGGTTATTGGTTCTAGAGGGTTCATTCAAGGGGTGTCTCTAAACATGCTTTTTCTTAGGCGCTAAACTGGAGTTGTCTAGATGCACAAGTGCGCCTCCCTCAATGAAGTTCCTTTTGTTAACTTAGTTCATCCTAGTGACTCAAGGGGTTGTTATATTCTTTAGGCGCAATCTTTCATAGACTAAAACATTCACTCCATGTTAAGGCGCTCAAAGGAGGCTCTGGAGATGGAAAATGGTGCCTTAACTCACTTATGTAAATTTTGGACTTTTAGGCAATTGCAAGATGTCTTGGAGGGCTCAATTCTTCAAGGCACCCATTTTGTTCACCACTTGTAGCATCACTTGTTCAAGGCGCATGTGTGATTTGGTCAAAAATAGGCACCTAGAGTGAATAGGCGTTCATCCTGACTTAATACACTACATCCTTCTGATGATTTTTGGGGTAGCAGAAAATCTTTCACCACGGGCAAATGCCTCAGAGCTATAAAAAATTGAGAGAGGTTATTCTAGAGGCACTCTATGTGATCGCGTTGCCTCAGATGGAATGTTTCTAAGTGACACAGTTTTCAAGTAACATCTCATCAAAGATTGTTGCCTTTTTGCACTTTGGACTCTTCAGGGATATCGTCGGTACAATGTAGCTCTGACTGTTTCGACATGTTTGGGTGAAAAATAGGACCATGCCTAGCATAAATGTACCCATTCAGACGCGTTGGAATAGTTAGTTTGGTCGCATCAGGAGCAGGACGAAAGTTACACCCCTTTGCAACTTTACACTGCCTCCTTCTGACGATTTTTGGGGCAGTAGAAAACCTTTCACTACGGGCAAATGCCTTAGAGCTATAAAAAATTGAGAGAGGTTATTGTAAAGGCACTCTACATGATTGCGTTTCCTTAGATGGAATGTTTCTAAGTGACATGGTTTTTGAGTAACATTTCGTCAAAAATTTCTTCCTTTTTGCACTTTGGACTCTTCAGGGATATCATCGGTACAATGTAGCTCCGACTGTTTCGACATGTTTGGGTGAAAAATAGGACCATACCTAGCGTAAATGTACCCATTCAGACGTGTTGGAATAGTCAGTTTGGTCGCATCAAGAGCAGGACGAAAGTTACACCCCTTTGCAACTTTACACTGCCTCCTTCTGATGATTTTTGGGGCAGTAGAAAACCTTTCACCACGGGCAAATGCCTCAGAGCTATAAAAAATCGAGAAAGGTTATTGTAGAGGCACTCTACGTGATCGCGTTGCCTTAGACGGAATGTTTCTAAGTGACATGATTTTTGAGTAACATCTCGTCAAAGATTGCTACCTTTTTGCACTTTGGACTCTTCAGGGATATCATTGGTACAATGTAGCTCCGACTGTTTCGACATGTTTAGGTGAAAAATAGGACCATGCCTAGCATAAATGTACCCATTCAGACGCTTTGGAATAGTCAGTTTGGTCGCATCAGGAGCAGGACGAAAGTTACACCCCTTTGCAACTTTACACTGCCTCCTTCTGACGATTTTTGGGGCAGCAGAAAACCTTTCACCACAGGCAAATGCCTCAGAGCTATAAAAAATTGAGAGAGGTTATTGTAGAGGCACTCTATGTGATCACGTTATCTCAGACAGAATGTTTCTAAGTGACACGATTTTTGAGTAACATCTCGTCAAAGATTGCTGCCTTTTTGCACTTTGGACTCTTCAGGGATATCGTGGGTACAATGTAGCTCGGACTATTTCAACATGTTTGGGTGAAAAACAGGACCATGCCTAGCATAAATGTACCCATTTAGATGTGTTGGAATAGTTAGTTTGGTCGCATCAGGAGCAGGACGAAAGTTACACCCCTTTGCAACTTTACACTACCTCCTTCTGACGATTTTTGGGGCAGCAGAAAACCTTTCACCACGAGCAAATGCCTCAGAGCTATAAAAAATTGAGAGAGGTTATTGTAGAGGCACTCTACATGATCGTGTTGCCTTAGACAAAATGTTTCTAAGTGACACAGTTTTCAAGTAACATCTCGTCAAAGATTGCTGCCTTTTTGCACTTTGGACTCTTCAGGGATATCGTGGGTACAATGTAGCTCAGACTGTTTCGACATGTTTGGGTGAAAAATAGGACCATGCCTAGCATAAATGTACCAATTCAGATGCGTTGGAATAGTCAGTTTGGTCGCATCAGGAGCAGGACAAAAGTTACACCCCTTTGCAACTTTACACTACCTCCTTCTGACGATTTTTGGGGCAGCAGAAAACCTTTCACCACGAGAAAATGCCTCAGAGATATAAAAAACTAAGAGAGGTTATTGTAGAGGCACTTTACGTGATCGCGTTGCCTTAGATGGAATGTTTCTAAGTGACACGATTTTCGAGTAACATCTCGTCAAATATTGCTGCCTTTTTGCACTTTGGACTCTTTAGGGATATCGTCATATTGCAAGAGTTTGGATCATCAAAATTGAAAGAAATAAGTCTATTAAGCTTGGGCGCCCTTAGTCTTCTTTTCATTCATTATGAGCGCCTTGGGAGAATGGTATATAGGTCATCATCATGATTGGGCGCCCTGGATCCAGAGTGTTGGAGAGATCATCAAATGGTGTCTAGTAGGGTGAGTTATGAGTTTTGATACATGCTCCTGCACCATCATGCTCCCCCTTTCCATGCCCGGCCTCACAAAAGTTCCACATATGTTGAATACCTGTAAAATTATGCCTCCTACTCAGCTAATAGAAATTCTGCGAGTTCTTGAATTGTGATGCACAATTATCTGACCATATGATATGTTGACTGAATGATATGCCCCTTCTAGCCAAATCATTGTAGAACACCTGAAAGCAACCTTGCACAAACTCCGTAGAATGCATGCGATCATCACTAATATAGAAATTATACTCCCTTATGATCTTTCTGTCATCCTCTGTACTATCATTCGCATGAATGAATGCGATGTGCACAAATATAGAAACCTGTGTGGAGTTGTAATATTGTGATTGCACCTCACGTTGTGGCTATAGACTGTAGTTCTCTGCAAAGTCGACGATTGAAACAATGGTACCAACTGGAAATGTGTCCTTGCATAACTTGAATTGCAAGTCCAACCATCGAGCTCTATGGGCATGTCTTGCATACTCATACACTATGCTATCACGAAATATAGGCATAAACTGATACACTAGAATCTTTTCAATAACTAATTCACACCTCTTTGCTTCTTTACCATCTTTTGTATTGTATGCCACTGTTTTATACTTGCCAAACTCTACTAGTTCATTTCCAACCACATGTGTTATTTCCATATGTTCACATATTGGCAAATGTTGCAAGCCACCGCAACGATGACATGTGCCATCCAAGCATAATTTCTTATAGAATATTTGACCTTCCTCTCTTTCACATAAAATTATTGATATGAAGTCTCTTGAAGATGTTGGTGGGGCACATATGGCACAACCCTGCAAATCATTGTTAGTATGCATATCTAAACATATAGACCTATAAGCATCAAAATGGTTAGAAAATTCAATATGTAATCTACAACAACAAGTAGTGCATGTGTGATTTATCTTAACATAGAAAGGTTTTAGCAATTCAAAATATCTTTGACAAATTTTAATTTGAAGATACTTCTCTAGAAATTTACCATAAAACTGTGTTTGAGTCTCATCCAAAAAATTCTTTGCATGTGGCTCGCGGTTCTGACTACCGATTCTCCTTCTTACCACATCCCTTTGATTCGGAGATACCCTTGTGTAATTCTTCCAAAAGTCGTCAATTAGTGATCTTAATGCTTCAACAATTGGTTTATCTTTTCGTGGTAGTCTCCCCGAGAACGCCCATAATTTATTGGCATTAGTGTCCTCTATTCTTTGGTGTCTTCCAACGGCTCTTGATAAAGTTTTCCTGTTAATTCTCAATTCTTGACTTGTCTTTCTAATGAGACGAGCTTTCCTCATTTGACTACTTACTATAGTCGATGTAATCACACGCCATGTTGCATTACTATCTTTTGTGCGTGAGGTGTTACCCACACTCTCATACGCACTCATTAGATTCTTGACAATAGATTTTTCACTTGAAGCCTCTGATGTTTCAACCCAAGAATCTTCATGATAGACCTATACTTTATACTTCGCATCATTTCAACGAATAGTTGACATCTTGCAGTCTCATTTAACTTTTCAAAGAACAATCTCCAAATCTTATTAGCATATCTTCTACAAGTGCATTTTGGAATCTTACCTTCTATTGGCTGCAAAATATTCTCATCAATATCAATCAAATACTTTACCTTTCTATGCAAAATTCTAGGTGGTGTCAAGTTAGGTAAATTCATCTCAACATTAGGAATTTCATCAATATTTAAATGAGATGGGTTAGATGGCATACCTTCGATCGAAGATGGAATAGATGACATACCTTGAGGTTGAGGTGGGAACGATGGCATACCTCCTTCATCACATGTGAGTGATGATGTACTCTCAACTTTAGATGTGGTAGATGGTGTCCCTACATGTTGACTTGTGGTAAAGGATGTGTCTCCAACTATGGTATTCAAATCTCTCATACCACGAAGTTTTTGCATTCATTCTCTTTGTGCCACCAATACCATATCTCTTTGTGATGGTTGTGGTTCCTCTTCAATTGGTATGTCTTTATTTATCGTGTCCAATTTCCTCTTCTCACGAAGTTCCCTCATAGCCATTGCTTTCTTTGCATTCTTAGCTTCTATCTCTTCATGTGTTGGTTTAATTCTTGATCGTTTCCTTGGCATGATGGAGAATTTGTTTGTAGCATGATAAAGAGACCAATATTAGTTCCTAAGAAATGAATACAAGATAATAGTGGGATTGTATTATTTTTATGTTGTAAGGATTTATTCTTGTATAGTTTGACATCATGGTATGAACTAAGGTTTGTTTATTACACATAATTATTAAAGAGCCCAAGTGTAGAAAATATACATGGCATCATGTGAGATTGTAGGTTGCTTTCTTGATTGGGAATGTGTCTATTTTAAACATGTATGATAAAGCATGATAAAGTAATTCAATCTGAAATAAGGAAAATGTAAAGAACATGAATGTAAAGACTTGACATACCTAAAAAATGAAGATTTGAATGGAGAGAGTACCCAATTATGTAGTGTTTTTATCTTCTTGCATCAAACTCCTCAACAATTTGAGTTTTTCACCACTTGCTTCCTTTTCAATGTTAAATTCCTAAAATTGAATCACAATTAACATTTCAACACTACAAAAATTGAAACTTAAATAGATATATATCAAATTTGGTGTGAAAACTATGTTATTTCCTCCTTCTCAAGTTGGCAAAGTAGAAAAGGTGGTGGAAAGATCATGCAAAGGTGGTACAATGTGTCAAATGTGCATATGAACTTCCCAATAGCATGAAAGCACTTCTTTTTTGTCAGAGCACATGCAGAATTAGTAAGAAAACAAAGCATGTGGGCCTAGATCATGGGGGTAACCACTTTTTTACCGTTTCAATAGAAATACAAAATGCGCTTGCGCTATAACGCGCTCACGTTTTGTCCTCCTATAGATTCATCACATCCTTTGCATTGATCACATCTTTTTCCTGCAAGGGCTTGCCAGATGCTCCGCCATATGATAGGCATAACAATGAAGGGGCAAGCCCTCATAATCAAGTTCTTAATAGAAAATGCCCTCAACCCTCAATGTCAAACCCTAATCCCTAAACCCTCAACTCTGATCCCTCGACCCTCAACCCTCAATGTCAAATCCTAATCCCTCAACCCTTAACCCTATCCCTAAACCCTCAACCCTCAACGTTAAATCCTAATCCCTCAACCCTCAACATCAAATCCTAATCCCTCAACCCTAATCTATCATCCCTCAACTCTAATCCCTCATCCCTAAACCCTAAATGCTATCCCTAATCCTACACCCTCAACATACTCGATACTATACCTTAAACTCTAATCCCTTATCCCTAAACCCTCCAACCCTATCCCTAATCCCTCAACCCTTAACTCTGATCCATCAACCCTCAACACTATACCTTAAACCCTAATCCCTTCAACCTCAACCCTATCCCTAAACCCTTGACCCTCAAACCTCAACCCTCAACCCTCAACGTCAAACTGTAATCCCTCAACCCTTAACTCTGATCCCTCATCTCTCAACCCTAACCCTAAACCCTAAACCCTAAAGCCTCAACCCTCAACATCAAATCCTAATCCCTCAACCCTTCACTCTAATCCCTCAACCCTAAACCCTATCCCTAAACCCTCAACACTACACCTTAAACCCTAATCCCTCAACCCTCAACCCTAAACCTTATCCCTAAACCGTAATCCCTTAACCCTCAACCCTAATCCGTCATCCCTCAACTCTAATCCCTCATCACTAAACCCTAAATGCTATCCCTATTCCTACACCCTCAATAGAATCGATACTATACCTTAAATCCTAATCCCTTATCCCTAAACCCTCTAACCCTATCCCTAATCCTTATACCCTCCACACTCTACTTTAACCCTAATTCCTCGACCCTTGACCCTATCCCTCAACCCTTGACCCTCGAACCTCAACCCTTAACCCTCAATGTCAAACCCTAATCCCTCAACCCTTAACTTTGATCCCTCGACCCTCAACACTATACCTTAAACCCTAATCCCTATCCCTCAACCCTTAACCCTTAAAACTTAAACCCTATCCCTACACCCTCAACACTTGACACTATATCTTAAGCCTTAAACCCTCATCCCTAAAGTCTCAACCCTCAATCCTTAAACCTTCAACCCTAAACCCTATCCCTAATCCCTCTACACTCGACACTCTAACCCTAACCTTGACATTAAATGCTAATCTGTCAACCCTAAACCCTAATCCTAAACCCTCAACCCTCAACCCTCAACACTATACCTTAAACCCTAATCCCTCAACCCTCAACCCTAAACCTTATCCCTAAACCCTAATCCCTTAACCCTCAACCCTAATCCATCATCCCTCAACTCTAATCCCTCATCCCTAAACCCTAAATGCTATTCCTATTCCTAAACCCTCAACAGACTCGATACTATACCTTAAACTCTAATCCCTTATCCCTAAACCCTCTAACCCTATCCCTAATCCTTATACCCTCCACACTCTACTTTAACCCTAATTCCTCGACCCTCAACCCTATCCCTAAACCCTTAACCCTCGAACCTCAACCATCAACCCTCAACATCAAACCCAAATCCCTCAACCCTTAACTATGATCCCTCGACCTTCAACCCTAACCCTAAACCCTAAACCCTCAACGTCAAATTCTAATCCCTCAACCCTTCACTCTAATCCCTCAACCCTAAACCCTATCCCTAAACCATCAACACTATACCTTAAACCCTAATCCCTCAACCCTAACCCTAAACCTTGTCCCTAAACCCTAATCCCTCAACCCTCAACCCTAATCTATCATCTGTCATCCCTCAACTCTAATCCCTCATTCCTAAACCCTAAACGCCATCCCTATTCCTAGACCCTCAACAGGCTCAATACTATACCTTAAACCCTAATCCCTCTACCCTCAACACTCTTATTTAACCCTAATCCCTTGACCATTAACCCTATCCCTCAACCTCAACTCTCAACCCTCAACCCTCAACTCTCAACATTAAACTCTAATTCATCAACCCTAAACCCTAATCCCTCAAACCTAAACCCTATCCCTAAACCATCAACCCTCAACACTATACCTTAAACCCTAATCCCTCAACCCTCAACCCTAAACCTTATCCCTAAACCCTAATCCCTCAACCCTCAACCCTAAACCTTATCCCTAAACCCTACTCCCTCAACCCTCAACCCTAATCCCTCATCCCTCAACTCTAATCCCTCATCCCTAAACCCTAAATGCTATCCCTATTCCTAAACCCTCAACAGACTCGATACTATACCTTAAACTCTAATCCCTTATCCCTAAACCCTCCAACCCTATCCCTAATCCTTATACCCTCCACACTCTACTTTAACCCTAATTCCTCGATCCTCAACCCTATCCCTAAACCCTTGACCATCAAACCTCAACCCTCAACCCTCAACATCAAACCCTAATCCCTCAACCCTTAACTCTAATCCCTCGACCTTCAACCCTAACCCTAAACCCTAAACCCTCAATGTCAAATTCTAATCCCTCAACCCTTCACTCTAATCCCTCAACCCTAAACCCTCAACACTATACCTTAAACCCTAATCCCTCAACCCTAACCCTAAACCTTATCCCTAAACCCTAATCCCTCAACCCTCAACCCTAATCTGTCATCCGTCATCCCTCAACTCTAATCCCTCATTCCTAAACCCTAAACGCTATCCCTATTCCTAGACCCTTAACAGGATCGATACTATACCTTAAACCCTAATCCCTCTACCCTTGACACTCTTATTTAACCCTAATCCCTTGACCATTAACCCTATCCCTCAACCTCAACCCTCAACCCTCAACCCTCAACATTAAACCCTAATTCATCAACCCTAAACCCTAATCCCTCAAACCTAAACCCTATCCCTAAACCATCAACCCTCAACACTATACCTTAAACCCTAATCCCTCAACCCTCAACCCTAAACCTTATCCCTAAACCCTAATCCCTCAACCCTCAACCCTAATCCCTCATCCCTCAACTCTAATCCCTCATCCCTAAACCCTATATGCTATCCCTATTCCTAAACCCTCAATAGACTCGATACTATACCTTAAACTCTAATCCCTTATCCCTAAACCATCCAACCCTATCCCTAATCCTTATACCCTCCACACTCTACTTTAACCCTAATTCCTTGACCCTCAATCCTATCCCTAAACCCTTGACCCTCGAACCTCAACCCTCAACCGTCAACATCAAACCCTAATCCCTCAACCCTTAACTCTGATCCCTCAACCTTCAACCCTATCCCTAAACCCTCAACCCTCAACGTCAAGATCTAATCCCTCAACCCTTCACTCTAATCCCTCAACCCTAAACACTATCCCTAAACCCTCAACACTATACCTTAAACCCTAATCCCTCAACCCTAACCCTAAACATTGTCCCTAAACCCTAATCCCTCAACCCTCAACCCTAATCTGTCATCCGTCATCCCTCAACTCTAATCCCTCATTCCTAAACCCTAAATGCTATCCCTATTCCTAGACCCTCAACAGGCAAGATACTATACCTTAAACCCTAATCCCTCTACCCTCGACACTCTTATTTAACCCTAATCCCTTGACCATTAACCCTATCCCTCAACCTCAACCCTCAACCCTTAACCCTCAACTCTCAACATTAAACCCTAATTCATCAACCCTAAACCCTAATCCCTCAAACCTAAACCCTATCCCTAAACCATCAACCCTCAACACTATACCTTAAACCCTAATCCCTCAACCCTCAACCCTAAACCTTATCCCTAAACCCTAATCCCTCAACCCTCAACCCTAATCCCTCATCCCTCAACTCTAATCCCTCATCCCTAAACCCTAAATGCTATCCCTATTCCTAAACCCTCAATAGACTCGATACTATACCTTAAACTGTAATCCCTTATCCCTAAACCCTCCAACCCTATCCCTAATCCTTATACCCTCCACACTCTACTTTAACCCTAATTCCTCGATCCTCAACCCTATCCCTAAACCCTTAACCCTCGAACCTCAACCCTCAACCCTCAACATCAAACCCTAATCCCTCAACCCTTAACTCTAATCCCTCGACCTTCAACCCTATCCCTAAACCCTCAACCCTTAACGTCAAATTCTAATCCCTCAACCCTTCACTCTAATCCCTCAACCCTAAACCCTCAACACTATACCTTAAACCCTAATCCCTCAACCCTAACCCTAAACATTGTCCCTAAACCCTAATCCCTCAACCCTCAACCCTAATCTGTCATCCGTCATCCCTCAACTCTAATCCCTCATTCCTAAACCCTAAATGCTATCCCTATTCCTAGACCCTCAACAGGCTCGATACTATACCTTAAACCCTAATCCCTCTACCCTCGACACTCTTATTTAACCCTAATCCCTTGACCATTAACCCTATCCCTCAACCTCAACCCTCAACCCTTAACCCTCAACTCTCAACATTAAACCCTAATTCATCAACCCTAAACCCTAATCCCTCAAACCTAAACCCTATCCCTAAACCATCAACCCTCAACACTATACCTTAAACCCTAATCCCTCAACCCTCAACCCTAAACCTTATCCCTAAACCCTAATCCGTCAACCCTCAACCCTAATCCCTCATCCCTCAACTCTAATCCCTCATCCCTAAACCCTAAATGCTATCCCTATTCCTAAACCCTCAACAAACTCGATACTATACCTTAAACTCTAATCCCTTATCCCTAAACCCTCAAACCCTATCCCTAATCCTTACACCCTCCACACTCTACTTTGACCCTAATCCCTTCAACCTCAACCCTATCCCTAAACCCTTGACCCTCGAACCTCAACCCTCAACCCTCGACGTCAAACCCTATTCCCTCAACCCTTAACTCTGATCCCTCATCTCTCAACCCTAACCCTAAACCCTCAACCCTCAACGTCAAATCCTAATCCCTCAACCCTAAACCCTATCCCTAAACCCTCAACACTATACCTCAAACCCTAATCCCTCAGCCCTCAACCCTAAACCTTATCCCTAAACCCTAATCCCTCAACCCTCAACCCTAATCCGTCATCCCTCAACTCTAATCTGTCATCCCTAAACCCTAAATGCTATCCCTATTCCTACACCCTCAACAAAATCTATACTATACCTTAAACCCTCCAACCCTATCCCTAATCCTTATACCCTCCACACTCTACTTTAACCCTAATTCCTCGACCCTCAACCCTATCCCTAAACCCTTAACCCTTGAACCTCAACCCTCAACCCTCAACATCAAACCCTAATCCCTCAACCCTTAACTCTGATCCCTTGACCCTCAACACTATACCTTAAACCCTAATCCCTATCCCTCAACCCTTAACCCTTAAAACTTAAACCCTATCCATACACCCTCAACACTTGACACTATATATTAAGCCTTAAACCCTCATCCCTAAAGCCTCAACCCTCAATCCTTAAACCTTCAACCCTAAACCCTATCCCTAATCCCTCTATCCTCAACACTCTAACCCTAACCTCGACATTAAATGCTAATCCGTCAACCCTAAACAATAATCCTAAACCCTCAACCCTCAACCCTCAACACTATACCTTAAACCCTAATCCCTCAACCCTCAACCCTAAACCTTATCCCTAAACCCTAATCCCTCAACCCTCAACCCTAATCCATCATCCCTCAACTATAATCCCTCATCCCTAAACCCTAAATGCTATCCCTATTCCTAAACCCTCAACAGACTTGATATTATACCTTAAACCCTAATCCCTTATCCCTAAACCCTCCAACCCTATCCCTAATCCTTACACCCTCCACACTCTACTTTAACCCTAATCCCTCGACCCTAAACCCTATCCCTAAACCCTTGACCCTTGAACCTCAACCCTCAACCCTCAATGTCAAACCCTAATCCCTCAACCCTTAACTCTGATCCCTCGACCCTCAACCCTATCCCTAAACCCTAAACCCTCAACCGTAATCTATCATCCCTCATCCCTAAACCTTAAACGCTATCCCTATTCCTAGACCCTCAATGGGCTCGATACTATACCTTAAACACTAATCCCTTATCCCTAAACCCTCCAAATCTATCCCTTATCCCTTAACCCTCATGATTAATAGCCTTGAACGTAAAAAATTTGAGGGGAACATAATGCAAGCACGTTATAACGCGCTCGCATTATGTCAAACATGACAAAAAATAGACTTGTGGGAAAGATAAATGCAAGGCAAAACATAACGCGAGCACGTGATAACGCGCTCGCGTTATTTCTTGCTTTGGGAATCCCAAGCCTTGGGCTTGGGATTTGCTTTGGATTTCCAACCCAAAGGCTTGGAGTGCCTTATGAACAGTCACAGACGTGTTTTTCTATATTCTTCAAAATTTCACATAATTTCGTTCGTGCTAACCCTCAGATTTGTACGTGTTTCAAGGTCGAACAAAACGAACACATGGGTAATGTTAGGCTTTCTCTTAGCTATTTGATGATGTGATTTTTTTCACATTTTAACAATGTTAAGCCTTTCATCTTTAATTTCTTTTGTTTGTGTGTCCGTTTTTAGGCAAAAACCACTGTTTGGTCTTTTTTTCATTGTAAAATAACTATTCATTCAAATTTCAAAAAAATTACATATTTAGAAACTAGACTCCATTCTACAAATATTAAAAAAATAAAAGAATGATTTTCAATTAGTTTTCAAAATTTATAGGGGTAGCACGGCCAAAATTCTATTTTTTAGGATGTGTCCACTTTAAAAATTAGTAAAAAATGAAATATTCATCAAAAAAATTTCAGAAAAATCGGGCATAAACTACATGCTATTAGCTAATTTCTCACTGAAGTGATTTTAAAAATACCAAAAAAAAGTTGACCTTTTGAGGGAGCCACAAAACATGCTATGTTATGTTTTTTTGACAGAAACAACACCAATTTCTATGGCTCCCTCTTTTGAACCCCTTAATCTATGCCATTTTCAAAACAAAATAGTAGTTTAGAAAGTAGACTCGGAGCACTACGAACATTGTTTTGGTTGCATCTCCAAATTTTGAGTGTAACTATGCTCAATTTCTCATCCAAGGCCAGTATTTCCTGATTTCAGAAAAAAAGTGGCCACTTAAGACCCCCTTTTGGCCCCCCATCTTCCTGCACTTACCCATAAAGGGAATCTAATTTTCTGTGCCTCATTTATCTGAGATATTAAAAGCTCAATGAAGCTTCTACCTTCTTGATGGTTTTATCCCATCTATACAATTGTTTTTGCAAAGTCCAATGCTTCATCTAGTCTCAATGGAGATCTTTTTATGTGCAAGATGCATTTGCAGTAATGTTGCATAGGGAGCCCTTTCCTAAAGGTCGAGTATGGAGGGCAAATCATAAGTTGCTCCTCCTTCTTGTTAACCTTTTTTTGGGACCCATGGAAATTATTTCCATCCACTTTGATGGTATGCACTTACTTTTGATGAACTGATCCTTAGAGATCATGTTCCTATACTTCTATTGAAGTCAATATGGTTGTTATACCATCTCTAGGACTATTTTCAAAAGTCCTCTGATATTTTATAAAGGCATTATGGTTTTTATAACCATCTATAGGATTGTTTTTTCAAAGTCCCTATTATCGAATTTTCAAATGATGGCACTATGATCTTAGGACTAAGTCCATTATAATTAAAATTGATATAAGTTCCCTTTACAATTCAACAAATGATGTAGTGAGAAGAAACCTAGTACTTTTATTGCTATGCCTATATGTTAGCATTTTATAATTTGGGCTATAAGCCATGATTTGCACTACTCTAGCACTCGTATTCAAGACTTACGATTATCTAATTGCATTTTTTATGTTAGCTAAGCTAACCTTTGCCTTTGTGGCTTCATGACTCAAAATTGATTCATTTTATCTACAAACTTATGTTTTGCCATGTATATCTCTTTATATGATCTAAGAGATGATCCCAATGATGGGAAATCTATTTGTGGTTATTCTCTCTTTGATGAAATAGGTTCAATATCTTGGCAGTTCATGAACCTTCAATTCCACTTCTCTTGGCTCTAAAGGAGCTCAATGTTTAGATTGTTCGATGACATCTATACAAGTACCTTGGTTCATTCAATTCCTTGAAGACTTGAAGACTTGGCTCTACCTCAAGCTTCTTTCTTAAATTATATATTCTTATTCATTGTAAAGGCTTTTATGCCATTCATGTAACTTGTAATCATCCTTTGATGGATTTAAGTGGTGATTTTCTCTCTTTCCCGCACACATCCACTTCATGGATCTCTTCTTCTTCTTCTCATCTCTCTCATTGAGAAGCTTCTTATCTTTGTAATCTATCTTTTGGCTTCTTGCCACTTGCTAATGCACGGGGGTTTTTCTTTGCTTTTCCCCATTCAAAAACCTGTGTTGGACTCTGGTGCATCTTCTTCTAATCTGGTATAATCTTTCTTTGCTTTGCATGTTTAGTTAGTACTTTGATCCTGCATTTGTTCCTATTTTACTTTCAGAGACTACTATCCTCCTAATGTAAATGCCATAGATTGACCAATAAACAATGGGTACTACCCTCAAGACAACTATCAATGTTGGAACCGCAACAAAAATGGGATTGAAAATGACATATGATATGAGAGACCACCGTACGATTTCAACCAATTTTGTTCTTTTCATAGAACAAGGGGGCATAGCACAGAGTTTTGTAGGGAATACAATAGATTCATAGAAATATTTCTGGAAGACCAACAATGACTGTTTATAGAAATGTTCTTAAACCCACAGGAAGTCACACCTGATAACAAAGATACAAGGCAAAATCAAACTCTGATAGTGCCACAAAATGCAAACATGAGAATTTATCAGGACCCGTTCCCCGCACATCAAGATACAGAAGCGACAAATCAAAACAAAACAACTCATAGTTGTAACCCTGAAATCCCACCACAACTAGGACAAAAAGGAGAAACTAGGTTGATGGGATTGGTTGAGATTATGTATAATGAAGAACAAAAGGAGGATCATGAGGAAGAAAATGAGCAAATAGAACCATATGAGGGTACCATCTCAATAGTAGAACTAATACCAACTCCCATTGGACCCTACGAGCTCATAGAAGACTTAAAGAAAATGTATGCACACATTTCGTTCATTAATTTACTCAGGAACTCCCCCTCACATCGCTCTGCACTGCTACAAGCAATGGGCCTAAAATAGCTTGACCAAATTATGCCACCACCTAGTGAGCAAATCAACCATGTGGACTATGATCTCAGCCCACCAAACTCAGAACTTAAGGACCCAGGGTTTTTCTTTGACTTACAATAGATGCCCTTTGAGGCAAAGTTAACAAAGAAAGGAGACCCCACACTATATCTTCAAGTGTGGATCTATGACACATGCATCAAACGAATATTAATCGATGATGGAGCTGCAGTGAACATAGTTCCCTTCTCCCTTTTAGAGAGGATGGGCTATGGACACACCAACATCACCACTTCGTGAGATACTCTAAGTGGATATGATAATCTAAAGGTAGTCACCATAGGTAAAATCACCCTCCCAGTAACTTTGGGGCCCAAAACTATTCCAACCACTTTCTATGCCATAGATAAGGAGACATAATATAACTTGATTTTTGGAAGGCCATGGATACACAGGATGAAAGCTGTGCCATCCACGTTGTTTCAACAAGTTTGATCTAGAGCCCGTCTGTGACGGGATGATAGATCCAGTGAAAGATGTCGCACAGGGAGATCCAGAGCCTTTCAACATGTTAAAATCAAATACATCAAACAAGCACATAGGCATCCCCATAGACTATGAACTTCCTACCAACAAGTTAACCATCCCAAATCCCACACCTCAGTCAATATGCATCAAACGGATGGAAACTCCAGAAAAGACCATAAACACTAGAGAAATCAAAACTTTAGAGAATGGGCCACTACCAAAGCAAAGGGAAATGGTTTCCAAGGATAAAACAATTGAAATCATCGAGTTGATCGAACAGGATGGACCACTCCAATTCCCCCTAGAAATACTCATGATCGATTTCCAAGAGGCCTATAAACTCTTTCCTTGCATAGGGGTGAAGCCTTATAGAATGGAAGGACTAGTCTTTTAGACCACCACATTAGATCTGAGAAATGTAGACTCACAAGTTTTCTCAGATGCAGATGAAGACATGACGGAAGGTTACACACCATTGTCACCACTAAATGAGTCATGTGTCCCCAAGACACCAGAAGAAACAAAATCATATGAACCTCTCACACCAACATAGGATTCACATCAACCAATAATGCCCATGGAGGAGGAACATTCTATCGATAATGAATCAACCAATGTTATAGGAATGCTGCTTGAGATGTTTGTGGTATCACAGCCACAAGAAAAACCATCCACCTCCTCCTCCATTCAGTCAAATGAACTTGGTGAATGGGAAGCACCTCGGGTACAAATAGAAGTGTTTGAAAGACTTCCTAACGAGGATGAAGAGAGAGAAGGTATCTTCCATAGGGAGTGGAAGATGAGAGTGATAGTCGGTGTTGATGACCCTGTCATTTTTGAACTACCAAAAAGTTATATTGGGTATGCCATGGATATGAGACCAGAACCCAATGGGAGGACAAGTATAAGTTTTGTTCCCCCTGATGAGTAGAGGGAGCCACAAAATCCTCTTGAATTATTCTAATTCTTGCAAAGAATTCAAGAGAGACTTGATGTAAATATTTGCATGCAAGAACAATTCAACCTATTAGCAGAGCTATTAAATTGTGATGGAGTTCTATATTGGACTCCTCGTCAACATGTTTTTCGAGACTTATTGCATCTCAAGATGCCAAAAGAAACCACCGAGTTGGTAGCAATAGATTCAAATGACAAACCTTATCAAGTAGGAGAACTTGTCCTAAGAAGGGGAAGCACGAAAAACAAGAAAAGAAGATGAAAGAGAGCTTTTGATGCAGAGTGCACGGTGGGAAAACTTAATCAAACTATTATTGGTAAGACCCGACCTATGTCTTGGCGATCCTCTCTATCGGCCGAACATACTCCTATCGAGCAACTTACAATTCCTCTCACCGACCTCTACACTCTCCTCGACGACCAACTCCCTTCTGTCTTCAAACAAAATTCTTCTATCGGTAATGTCCTCTTTCCTCACATCGACATCCTGATGATAGTTAGTTTTCTCTAATTTAACCATAAAGGTTAATCGCAACTCCGTCGAACAGACTTCACTCTTCAGCCAAACTTCCTCCTTGCTCACCGATACCAAATCTCACACCAATATCTTTTCCTTCACACATACATGCAATGCTTACATGCAACTAGTGGGGCCCACGATCCTCGACTCATCCATTGTATGTTTTGTCATATACAATCCCATATACATTGTTAATATATAATGGGTGGGGCCCTCAGTCTTTGATCAATAGGTATATGCTTTGCCCGATGCAACACAATATGCATAGTCCATATGCATTTGGTGGGACCCTCGGTATTCGCTCACCCTTTATATGTTTTGTTACATACAGACTCCTTATACGACCCCGTCATACATCGGGTGGGGACCACCTTCCTTAGCTTTTCGACGGACTACTTGTATGTGTCCCCGACACCAATACAACCTAATTTGCATCAAAAGGAATGTATGTTTTCAATGTACAATGCGTTATGCATTTACAACATACATACACCAAACCTGATGCAAAACTTATATCGTTCTATCTTTTGCAAGACTGATCCCGACCTTCACCGACGCCTATTTTATCAGTTTAACACCATGAATCAGTGTGGCTACCAAAAGCTCCTCTGAAGCTTATGTTACATTGATGATGCATTAGATCCTCTATGAATGTACAAATGCCAAACCCGCATACACAGGAACAAAAAAACTCAATAAACTGAAAGGTCTATCTTCCTCTACAAACCCTTGATCACTTTGTCAACTCGGTCACTCCACTACACCACGCTTCTCATCAATCCTACAACTAGTCACATAGAGATGCCTAGTTGACTTAAGCCGAGTTCCCTAGATTCCTGGGAGTCAGAACAGAAAATACAAAACACAGGTTGTTTTCCTCCATCACACCAATAATGGGAATGTTTTTAGTGGATAGAGGAATGGCTCTCCATTTGTCTACCAAACCCAAGTTTCTAGGTTTCAAACCAGTCCTTGCAGAACTAGCAGTATTTCACAAATCTACACTTTACAAGACACCAAGAAACTATCAGATAGAAACTAATTTATTGCATGAATGCTTCTAGTCTAAACAGAAATATAGTCACCGAGAAAACATAGAGAGAACAATATTCAATACCCAAAAACTCCAATTCTTCATTCATTCACTCTTCTTCAGCATGCCTCGATACATCATACTGCTCACCTATAAAAGTCTTGAGGCAGTAGTTTACATCCTCCAACTGTGCAAAACTGATTTGAAAACCAGTTAGCCATTGGATTTCCCCTAACACAAGCAAAACCACATGTTTTCCTTGCATAATTACATCAATGTGACCAAAACATGGTCTACATAGGTCTAGTGACCAAATTGACCCAAAAACCCTTATTACAACATGAAATGGCTTAAGAGCCTTATTCAAAAATAAAAACAAAGCATAATCCTGCACCACAGAGAAGGTGCTCCTACACCATACTCCCCCTACAGGAAAAACTCAAGTCCCTTGAGTTGCTAAATGCTGAAGTGTCTTCCCATGCTTCAGAATATCTGCTTCACTCATCCATGTAGCCTCTGAATCAGGAAGATCCTGCCACTTGACCAAGTAGTCCTTGTACACACCCTTCCTTATCTTCTTGACAACTTTGGAATCTAAAATGTATTCCAACTGTAAAGGCTTACTTGGAGGTAAATCTCTGATCTAGTCTTCATCTTCAATCACAGTATCTGATCCATCTTCAGCATTCAGTGGAGGTCTGAAAGGAAATAGGTCTACAACATTGAATATGGGAGAAATACCAAGACCAGATGGCAATTCTATCTCATAAGCATTTGGACCAAATTTATGCACTACCCTGCATGGTCTGATCTTCTTCATCAACAGTTTTGTTGGCTGTCCCTTAGGCAACCTTTCCTTCCTGAGATAGGCCATCACCAAATCTCCCACCTTGAACTGTACATCTCTTCTTTTTAGATCTTCTCTATCCTTGTATTTGGAGACTATTTTCTCCAATTGAACTTTGACCTGATCATGGATTGCTTTCATGGTAGCAGCAAAGTCTTCTCCTAGAGCACTCCTCTTGTCCCAACCTTGTAGATATTTGAGTTCAAGTGGTCCTCTTGGATGGAAACCATAAACAATTTCAAAAGGAATTTTCCCAGTACTTCTATTCCTTGAATCATTATAAGAATATTCAGCTTGACTGATCACCAAATCCCATGCCAACCCATGCTGTTTGGTAAGGCATCTCAAAAGGTTTCCCAAGGACCTATTAACAACCCCAGTCTGACCATCAGTTTGGGGATGGTAGGCTGATGAGAAAGACAACTGTGTGCCCAATTTTCTCCATAGGGTTCTCCAAAAATGACTAACAAACTTGGAGTCTCTATCAGTGACAATTGAAAGGGGCAAACCATGAATTCTGACCACCTCTCTGAAAAAGAGACCAGCAATATGAATGCATCATTTGTGCATTTGTATGGCACAAAATGAGCCATCTTACTGAATCTGTCCACAATGACAAAAACACTATCTACACCCCTTGCTGTCTTAGGAAGACCAAGCACAAAATCCATACTAATGGTTTCCCAAGGTCTGTTGGGAATAGGAAGTGGTTGGTACAAACCAGCATTAGAAGACATACCCTTGGCCTTTTGACATATGGTACAACTTACAACATACCTCCTCACATCTATCTGTACTTTTGGCCAATAGTAGAACCTAGTGACTTGTTCCAAAGTCTTGTCCAACCCAAAATGTCCTCCTAAGGTTCCATTGTGCTTCTCCTTGATGATATTGTCCCTCATTGAACATTTAGGAACACATAACAAACTGCCTTTGAATAGGAGACCTTCCTGTAACACAAAATCTGAATACTCACCATGAAAAGTGTTAGCCAAACTAACACAAACTTCATAAGTAGCCTTGAAATCTACATCTTCCTTGTACAACTCCTTCAAACATTCTATTCCCATGCTTTCCATCTATACTTCCTGTATGACCAGCATCCTTCTACTTAAAGCATCAGCCACTTTGTTGGCAACACCCTTTTTATGCTTAATAGTAAAGGTATAGGCTTGCAATTGTTCCATCCACTTGACATGCCTATGATTCAACTTTTCCTAACTATTTAGGAAGCTAAGAGCATGGTTGTCAGTAAATATAATGAACTCTTTTGGCAGTAAATAGTGTCTCCACTTTTTGAGAGCTTGCACCATTGCATACAACTCTAGGTCATAGGTAGAATACCTTTATTTAGCCTCATTCAGCTTCTCTGAAAAGAATGCCACTGGATGTCCATCTTGACTGAGAATGGCACCTATTGCTTACTGACTTGCATCACATTCTACAACAAAAAATTGTCAAAAGTAGGGAGCACCAATGTAGGTAATTCAGCCACTTTCTTTTTCAACAATTCAAAGCTATCATTAGCTTGCTTTGTCCATTGGAATTTACACTTCACTCCACCCTTGATGGTGTTGAGAATAGGAGCACTAATGTGATTGAACCCTCTAACGAACTTCCTGTAAAAAGTTACCAAGCCATGGAAACTTCTAACATCTCCTACTGTCTTAGGAGTAGGCCAATTGAGAATAGCCTCAACCTTTGTGGGGTCCATTTTCAAACAATCATTGGAAATCACAAAGCTAAGATACACAAGTTTAGTTTTCATGAAATCACATTTATCTAAGTTGATCATCAACTTACTCTCATGCAACTTCTTCATCACCTATCCAAGATGCTTTAGATGTTCTTCCTTGGTCCTGCTGAAAATTAGTATATCATCAAGATAAACAATAACAAATTTTCCAATGAATTCAACAAGTACCTCATTCATCAACCGCATGAATGTGCTTGGAGCATTGCTGAGGCCGAATGGCATGACAAGCCACTCATAGAGACCTTCATTTGTCTTGAAGGCAGTCTTCCACTCATCTCCCTGCCTAATTCTGATCTGGTGATAACCAGATTTCAAATCGATCTTGGAATAATAGCATGAACCACCAAGATAGTCCAACAGATCCTCAATCCTTGGCATAGTAAATCTATACCTTATTGTGATCTTATTAATAGCCTTTGAATCTGTACATAGTCTCCACTTTCCATCTTTCTTAGGAGCAAGTACACTAGGGACTGCACATGGACTGAGACTCTTCCTAATCAATCCTTTCTCAAAGAGTTCTTGAATTTGTCTACCTACCTCTTCATTTTGCTATGGTGTCAACTTGTAGGCAGCCTTATTGGGCAATGTGGCTCTTGGAATCAAGTCAATCTGATGACTTATATCCCTCATGGGTGGTAAGGAGTTAGCAGTATCCTCTACCACAAGACCTTGGTATCTATCCAATAATTGTTGTACTTCCAATGGAATCTCCTTCTATTTTTTGTTTTATTGACCTGATACATCTACATGCTTCATCATCAGGGTATACCCTTGGGTATCCTCCTCCTTCATGATTTGTAAGAACTCTTTGCCACTAACTAACATGACACTGGTGTCATTGCTCTTCTCTCCAATCTGCTCTAGTAAGGGATCCATCTTAAACTTCCTACCACTCTTGGTGATTAGGTATGTGTTCTTCTCACCATCATGTTGTGCCTTCACATCATACTACCATGGACGTCCAAGAAGAAGGTGACAAGCATCCATAGGAATAATTTCACATAGTACCTTATCCTTATAATCACCTAGTTCAAACTCTACCCAAGTTTGTTCTTCTACCATGTAGTTCTGATTCTTATTCAACCAAGATATCGTATGAGGACTAACATGGGACAACCTTTTCAATTTACATTTCTCTACCATTTCAGTAGACACTACATTCTCAGTAGAACCTGAATCAACAATGATTTTACAAAGCTTACCATAGGCTATACCTTGGGTTCTAAAAAGATTCTTCCTCTGTGGGGGCTCCTGCTTCAATGGCATCTTCATCAAGGTTCTCTTGATCATCATGCTCTCTCCTTCAAGAACTAGTGCAGCACTACTAATTGGTGAATTTACACTCTGGCAATCATCATCCTTTAGTAGCTAATTCCTTCTCCCACAATCATGGGAACTTGATGCCATCTCAGGGCATTTGCTCGCAATATGGCCTACTTGATTGCAATTGTAGCATCTTCCAGTGAAGACTCCAGGTCCTCTGCCATTAGGTCTTCTCCAACCTCTGAAACCACTACCTCTCTATTCTACATCAAAATGAGACTCTTGTTGACTTGAATTTTCACTTTTGCTTGGCTGTCCTCTACCAAAATTACCTCTTCCTCTATTGTTTCTGCCACCTCTTCCTCTGGTGTTTTGATCACTTCTTCTTTTCAACTTATCCTCTGCCCTAGAGGCTAATTAAAAACATTCATCCACTGTCTTGGGAATCACCATACTGAACTCATCTTGTATATTATATCTCAAACCATCAAGATATCTGGCCACCATCTCTTTCTCCTCCTCTCTGTGATTGGCTCTCATGCTCAATCTGTGGAATTCTTTAGTGTATGTAGCCATGCCCATATCTTTCTATCTGAGATGATTAAACTTTTTGATGGTCTGTAACTCATAATCACATGGCATGAACTTGGTTCTTAGCATGGCCACCATTCTACTCCATTTGGTGATTGGACTCTTTCCAATTTTCTCCCTTTCACATTGTGTGTAGTTCCACCAAACCAATGCAGAACCTCTCAATCTGGTTTTTACAAACTTGACCTTCTTACTGTCACTGTACTCCTTGAAGTCAAAATAATTACTTATGGCTTCAGTCCAGTCCACTAGAGTATCTCCATCTAGTTTCCCATTGAATGTGGGAACATCCATCTTTGGATCACTACTATCTCCATGACCCTTGAGTGCGTTCAGGAATGCCTTTTGATCTACAAACATACCTTCTCCTTGAGGATTCTCCTCTATTTCTTCTTCTTCATCTTCTTTTGACTTAGAAGTGCTTCCATCCTCTTTGTTCTTTCCTTTGGATCTCTCTTCTTTCAGTCTTTCTTCGAACATCTCCTCTACCATCTTCTGGATGGTTGTTTTGCTCATCGACTTGGGAGGCATTGTGCTAGCCTCTATTTCTATCTCCAGCTCCTCGTCTAACATACATGGCTCTGATTCAGATATTAGCTCTGATACCAATATGATGTAGAGTGCATGGCAGAAAGCTTAATCAAACTATTATCGGCAAGACCCGACCTATGTCTTGGCAATCCTCTCTATCGGCCGAACATACTCCTATCGGGCAACTTACAATTCCTCTCACCAACCTCTACACTCTCCCCGACGACCAACTCCCTTTTGTCTTCGGACAGACTTCTTCTATCGGCAATGTCCTCTTTCCTCACGTCGACACCCTGATGACAGTTAGTTTTCTCTGATTTAACCGTAAAGGTTAATCATAACTCTGTCGGACAGACTTCACTCTTCAGCCAAAATTCCTCCTCGGTCACCGATACCCAATCTCACATTGATATCTTTTCCTTCACACATACATGCAATTCTTACATGCAACTGGTGGGTCCCACAATCCTCAACTCATCCAATGTATGTTCCGTCATATACAAGCACATATACATTGTTAATATACAATGGGTGGGGCCCTTGGTCTTCGGTCAATAGCTATATGCTTCGCCTGATGAAACACAATATGCATAGTCCATATGCATTTGGTGGGACCCTCAGTCTTCACTCACCCTTTTTATGTTTTGTTACATATAGATTCCTTATACGACCCTGTCATACATCGGGTGGGGACCACCATCCTTAGCTTTTCAACGGACTACTTGTATGTGTCCCTGACACCAATACAACCTGATTTGCATCAAAAGGAATGTAGTTTTCAATGTACAATGTGTTATGAATTTACAACATACATACACCAAACCCAATGCAAAACTTATATCGTTCTATCTTCGGCAAGACTGATCCCGACCTTCATTGATGCCCATTTTATCAGTTTAACACCATGAATCGGTGTGGCTGCCAAAAGCTCCTCCAAAGCTTATGTTACGCTAATGATGCATTAGATCCTCTGCGACTATACAAATGCCAAACCTGCATACACAAGAACAAAAAAACTCAATAAACTGAAAGGTCTGTCTTCCTCTACAAACCCTTGATCACTCTGTCAACTTGGTCACTCCACTACACCATGCTTCTCATCAATCCTACAACTAGTCACATAGAGATGCCTAGTCGACTTAAGCTGAGTTCCCTGGATCCCTAGGAGTCAAAATAGAAAATACAAAACACAGGTTGTTTTCCTCCATCACATCGATAATGGGAATGTTTTCAGTGGACAGAGGAATGGCTCTCCATTTGTCTGCCAAACCCAAGTAGTATTTCACAAATCTACACTTTACAAGACATGAAGGAAACTATTAGATAGGAACTAATTTATTGCATGAATGCTTCTAGTCTAAACAGAACTACAATCACCGAGAAAACACAAAGAGAACAATATTCAATACCCAAAAACTCCAATTCTTCATTCATTCACTCTTCTTCAGCATGCCTCAATACATCATACTGCTCACCTATAAAAGGATTGAGGCAGTAGTTTACATCCTCCAACTGTGCAAAACTGATTTGAAAACCAATTAGCCATTGGCTTTCCCCTAATACAAGCAAAACCACATGTTTTCCTTGCATAATTACATCAATGTGACCAAAACATGGTCTACATAGGTCTAGTGACCAAATTGACCTAAAAACCCTTATTACAACATGAAATGGCTTAAGAGCCTTATTCAAAAATAAAAACAAAGCACGATCCTGCACCAGCTTTCTCAGAAGATTGGAAAGGTCCTTACATGGTTAAGGAAGATGTCGGAAACAATGCCTATCTCTTGTGCACAATGGAGGGAGAGGAATTTGGCAAAATAGTCAATGCCTTTCACCTCAAGAAATATTATGTCTAAAAAACCAAAAAAAATCATAAAACATAAAAATACAAAAAAATTATAAAATCAAAAATGTCAAAAATAGTTTGTTTCTTGCATTTCTACATCATTATATTCATCTTGCATTACAGTTTATGACTTGCTCTAGTACTATTTTCCCTTTAGTAAGGAATCTAATGTTTTCTAGATATACGTTATCTTTTCAAGACCTAGAGATCCCCATTTTTTCACAATCATCATTATCCCCCTTCATTCCCAACAATTCTAATTGAAACCTAACTCTTAGCTTTACACTGATCCGAATCTTAATGAGTCAAGATGTTAGGTCTAAGCAAAGTCAGCATTCAAACCTACAGTTTTCAAAGGAAGCTTGCAAGTAGACCTTCCCAATTCTTCCCTAGTATTAGAGAAGTCCAGCCAGATTACAAAAACTTTAGGTGGCGCTCAACCCTTTATCTTTCTTGGCCAAAAACGCCAAGAAGATTAGAACTCTGAAGGAAGCAATCTAAGATATGAGTGAATAAAAAAAATGAGTGATCAAAATAAGAGTGTCAAAAGTGAGAATTGAGAGGTTAAGGCATTACATAGCAAAAGTTCCAAAAGGCATTCATTTCTTGAAAAGTCAAAAATCCAAAAAATGAGAAAAGTCAAGTGAGGAAAATACAAAAAAGTAAAAAGAAAAAAAAAAGAGATACAAAAAAAGAGTGAAAGAGAGAAGATTGTTGAATGTCCGTACTCTTGGGTGGAGATCAGTCTAAGATCGAAGACTCAAGGTTGACATTCTAACAGAGAAAGAGAGGTACTAAGAACACACACCCACTAGCTGAGCAAAACTGAAGAGTCTAGTAATCTCTAGGATCATCTTCTACCTAGGGACCCTTGTTATTTCCCTTTTATCCTTTACCCCAGGTCTACTTTGCTTGCCATCTATGATCTAAGTCTAGCAGACACCAATAAAATTTGCTGCTCGTCTAAGTTGAAAGCTTACCAATTTGTCTTATCTAGATAAGGATCAGTGTTTAGCCTTTAGCAAAGTCTAGAAATTAGAAATGCTCCATATTCATTTCCACTCCCCACTTGAGTTTCCCTAAATCCTATCTCACAGCCTTGAATAGGTCTCTTACATCAAGACAACTCACAATCCCCTAAATTGAAAATCATATTTAAGAGCAGTCACATTGTTTGTTCCACTTGCATTCATGCCAAAAATCATAAAAAGAGTCTCAAAGCAATAAAATCAAATGTCATATCTCATGGCATTTAGTAGAAGTAATAGTCTCATTTACAACATTTCTTGTGTTCCTGCATTATCATATCGTAAACTGCATATCATATATGTCATACAAACATTACAAAAATATGTCATCGTTATCATACTTGCATTTGCTAAAAGAGTTGAAAAGGTCAAACATAATTGAAAAGTTCCTCTAAACTTCCAAACATGCACAAGAGATGAGTACAGATTTTGATAAGAGAAAACCATAAAAGATAGACTTCCATAGATATATCTGAAGTTTGCATACACAAGGGTATCAAAGAGATAAGACACAATGCTCTCAAGAAAGTAGAGGCTCCCCATGTAAGGGGGCACAAGTTTCAAAGGAAAAGAAAGTCAGGGATGGTTCCCTCCAATGGAACCCTCAGGACTTTGGCTCCTCCATCTATGAGTACCACTAGTCACTCCCTAAGATCTATGAGAATGAGGTGCTTTACTATGAGCATGAGACTGTGAAGGCCCCGCCATGCTAGTATCACGCCATCTAAAATTAAGGCTGGCCATTTCTTGGAGTATCCGGTTCTCACCCTTGAGTATGTCAACCTAGGTCTTCAAATCTGTAGTTACCTAACACCCATGGTAGACAGGAGAAAAAATGTTAGTCTGTCATCCTGCAGCTGGGGGCACACCAGGATCATCCAAAAGACAATCATGAGTCATCCTAGTGAAGGGAGAAGTTAATCCAACATTGACCTCATGAACAAAGTCCCTCCACTCTTTGACATTGCTTGAAAAAGAAAATCAAAGTAAGACCAAGTCAGATCCATGTAAAAAGAGAAATGACAAAAAGCCTCAAAAGCAAGTAAACGAAGAAACTTATGTGGATCACTAGGCTGCCAATTAGGGTCAAATTGACGCATCACCTCATCTGAGTGAGGAGGTCGAGGAACAATAAGAGGACCCTTGAGGACATCAGGAATATCATCAGAATCATCAATATCAACGAAATCCTCATCCTCGGCAGTGACCTCATCTAACGAATCATTACTATCTAGAACATAGTCCTCACCAGTGGACTCTGAATCAATAGTCACAATCAGAGATCAGGAAGGAGTCCCTCTCCCTCCCCTCTGTCCTCCTCTAGAGACCCTAGTAATGAAGATGCATGGAGTCAAAGGGGTCCAAATGACATTTCCAAGTTCACCCATCTCTTGAATGGTCCTGTAACAGGTGGACGCTAGGGGCAAGTCCTCAGGGACATCCTCGCCAAACTGCTACAAAACACAATCAACTCGATGAGACTCAACCAGACCATTGCCGTTTGTAATTTTTGAAACGTCTCAATAGTGCTCTCTAATCTCACCATCTTGGGCCCAAGCCCCCTTCATGTCGTGATAAGGATCGAAAATCATATCATCATCAATGAGAGTAGCAATAGCGGGTAAAGTAGTATCAAAATGACCAACATGTGCCCACATTGTTGCTCTCGATAGCCGTCTATCTGGAAGAGGAATAAGCTTCTGATAAGGCTTCATGTGCTCAAAATTCCATGCCATGATCAAAGAAGAGTGGCTAAAGGCTAAAGCCCCTCACTGTGAAATCTGATAGAAGTCTCTGTAAACTATAGCCAGGATGTCCGGTCCCCAAGCAAAAACTGTGCCCTCGTCAATCTCACAAATGATGGGTGCCCAACACCATCTCAGATGAGCCAAGGCCTTGTCTCCTGATAGCCTTGAAGCAATCAAACCAATCAGGAACCTCCTCAAGAGCAGAATGTAGAGTAATGGCACGGATGTAAGATGAACTCCTGTCTGGTCACCAGGGTGATTAAACCCCATGAATATAGCTCAAGAAGCCTTGTCCTCATAGGACTCGCTGATAGGAAGAGATAAGGGATGTCTCCTCATAGGTACTCCTAGAATGCAATACACATCATACAGAGTGATAGTCCACTCTCCATAAATCTATGGGAACTAGAATGTGTTCCTGTCTGCATCCCAATAGGTCAAGATGTTGCAACATACGTGGGATACAAGATGAATCATAGGTACATGACAAACTCTAGCAAGACCTGCCCTCTTTAGTATAGCACAATCCTCAGTACTCAATGAAGCAAACATCTCGGAGAGCCATCTTTGCTCTTGGCAGGCATTCCATCAGATACGCATGTCCTACAAAATCAGAAGAGAACTTTATATTAGATCTCATAAACTCATAAAATCCCTAAAAATTGTAAAACTCTAGAAAACCTTACACCAAAAATCACATAAACCTTCAAAAATTGCAATAAACAAGTAGATTCAGTGACCAAATCATGTCAGATCGAAGTGAAACGAGCATTAAACATCAAATGCAGTCAAAAATTAGTCCAACAGGGTCTCCCTTGGGTGACCCAGGTGTTTTTCAGGATCTCCCTCGGGTGACCTTGCTGCTTTTCAGGATCTCCCCCAGGTGACCCTACTTGACAAAAGGGGTGACCCTAGGAGCGAACTCCTCAAGCAAAAATCACTCTAAAAAACTCATTTTTGACCGATTTCAGAAAACGAAAGATCAGTCTTGCTCTAACCGATGAGATGAACACAATGCAACAGAGAAAATCACCAAAAACAAAAAATTTTAAGGGATTTTTCAAAAAATCAAACTAGGGTTTAGAGAAGAGTTTTTCATTGATTTCATACCTGATTCTCTGTGGTTGAAGAAGAGGCAACCATTTCTGCAATCTCCTTGATGATACCTCTCTATCAACTACTCACATAAATGATTCCATCACCATTTTTATCTGATCTCACAAATTGGCTCACTTCATTTGCCCTTAGCTTAGTTCATTTATGCATTTTAGATTAGTTCTTTGCTTTTATGCATCTATTTTGTGCATTGTTTTGCGTGCTCTCACCCCTGCAGGTCAAAATTGACAAAGGCAAGCAACTAGTCGAACTCAAGCGATCTATGGTAAGATTCGTCATTTTAGTTTTCATTATTTACTTTGATATATTTAAATGTCAGATTAACACTAGTTATTGTAGGTACAAATTGTGGGAAAATCAACAATAGGTAAGGCCTAGTTCTAGAATGGTACCTACCTTTCATGTAGACTACCGTCCCCGAGGGGGCAAATATGTTAGCACAAAAATCATGCACTACCTTCATGAGGACCCCTATGATGATTCAAATCCTTGTCATGTACATGTAAGCATGAAATAATGTCCTTTAAGCAACATGCCTCTTGATGACGTGTCTTCTCTTCTTGTCTTGTGTTGTTTCTTCCTTGTCAATTTCTCTCTCTCCCTGTTTGTGATGCTTTTCGACACTTGTTGCGACACTTGTCGACTTGCATTTTCTAGCTTTTGACCTTGATCCTAAGCCTTGTGAGATTCTTGTAGGTGCTTTTTCACCTCTCCCCTTTGTTTTTCCTCTAGTGCACCTCCTAGAAGCCTTCTAGAGGTCCTCTTGTCCATCTCTCGCTTTCAGTTTTCAGTTTCGTCAAACCAATCCAAATCTCCCCCTATTATTTTCAGATCTCCCTCGGGAGATCCTATTGATGCAAGTGGAGATTTGTATTCTTCCAAATGACTGACCTATTTCTTGATGTAGAACCTGTCCTTTTCCTTTCCTCTACCATCTCCCAGCCTATTTTTCTGCATCTAACCTTGTTGAGTACGGATTTCCCCTGAGTGACCCTACTGGCAAAATGGGCGACCCTGCCATTTTTGTAGCCACGAAAAAACTCAAGTTTCTCTCTCATTTTTACTCAGTTTTCACCTATTTTTCTCTTTGTTTGCATGGTTTTTGATCCCTGATATAGATTTAAATATTTCATGCACCCACACATGCATAATTAGCTCTATTTGATCTCAATTTAACTCTTCAATCAATCTCATGCATTCAGTCACTTCCATTTCCTCTCTAGTGATAAGCTATCTTTGCTTCATCACTCTCCAATTAGCTGAGTTCACTGGATAATCAACCTTGTTAACTCCCCAATCTATTCTTGTTAACTCATCAATCATATGAGTTAACTCTCCAATCAATTCCTTCCTTTAAACCTATAAATTATACCCCCCTCCCTTAAGCACAAAGGGAGGCAAATTTATTGTGCACACAACTCTTACCAAATTTTGCTCTCCAACTTAGCATTTAAATGCTCTTACAGGATGAAGGTGCCTTTTGCTTTATTTGTTCAACCAAGTAGTGTCATGCTGCTTCATTCTATGCCATTGTGCTCAACCCAAGCTCTCATCGAGCTCATACAAGCTTCATCTAAGCTTCTTTCTGCTTCTTTGGGTCATTTTATTGTCAAGAGGATCACCTGTTGCTACAAAAGGATTCAAGGTTGCCTATTACAAGGATTGCTGAGGGTAGTGGAGTCAACAAATCTTCATATCTCTCATGTTCCTTCATTCTTTTCTTTTAATTCATAGTAATTAGAGAACCAAATTTGCTCTTGGGAGTAGTAAAATGTTGCATTTTCCTTGATAGTTAGATCTTGCATGATAGATTAAATGCTTTCATATTTCTAGATGTAGTTTATTAAAAGAAGCATTTTCCCTATTCTTAGGTTAAATTGCATTCAAAATATTGAAACACGAAAAAATATAGGTTAACATTGCATTGAAAAAGTCATATAGGATTGCATACATATTTCCTTTTCATAGATTAGAAGCACTTTTATTTCCAAAATACTCTAAAAAATACCAAAAAGAATGTTTCGCATATCATTTAGTTTGCATGCATATAGAAACAATAGAATAGACAACATTGCAAACCCTCAATTCCATCACGAGGGAAACACGGTTCAAATGATCCCAAACAAACCCTTGATTTCATCACAAGGTAAAAACAAAGTCAAAACACAAGTCAAACCCTAGGTCAAACAAAACCCTAGGTCAAAACCCTAGATCTGGTTAAGGTTAGTCATCACATGACTTCCTCTCTTCTGATTCATGAATGTGCTTAGGAGTGAGGAGAGTGGGTGACGGCTATCCATGACGAGACCCAAGAGATTCATCCAAGACCACAACAACAATCATTTGTCTTACCACAAGGAGACCCACTCGTCCTCTTGTTGTTAGAAGAAACCAGACAACGATAGATACAATAAAACCTCTTACAATGCATATAAAGACAAGAGGACATCAACGAGAATAATCATTTACCCACACAGAGGCGGAATCTTAGAAATCCAAACAGGAGAAGAGAAACTAGTGACCCTTTGAGTCATAGGGTTATCTTAACTACAACAACAATCAAATGAAACATACAACAAAACACACAACAACAAAGGCCGCAATACTTGCCAACCCCTCTCCATGAAGTCCAGCTCTCCAATGAGCTAGACCACCACCATGTCTCGCCTCCTCTCGATTGGCTAATTCCACATGAGAAAGAGTGATGTGGCAGATTGCCCCATGGCAAGGAGGGAAAGGGCCATGTGCATGTCGAAATCTGACTTGACAGCCCTAGGAAACCATAGTCATGATTTTGAGCATACAGACACTGATCAAGAAGGAGGGAAAGTTATTTGAAAAAAAGATTTTTTTATTGTGACAGTTGTCAAGTTTAATGCCATATACTGTGGCACTATTCATTTGTATTTTGTATTTAAATACTGATGTAAGAAACTAGGGGGTGACATCATCAAAGACAAAAAGCTAAGAAAGGGGAGGCAAAATTTTAAGAGCTAAGCCCTTGGTCACATGGGAAAATAAGCTCTTGGACGCGCTCTACCATAGGGGGCTTAAATTTCTCCCTCACACACAAGTTTTTTTTCCTTCACTCTTTGTATGTAATTTTTTTCCAAACACATTGGAAAATTATTTTCTAGAGGTGTATATTTTTTGCATATGCAAAATTTTCGAAGGGCCATAACTTTTGCAAATCGACTCAAAATTGAGTCATTCCTTTTGCAAAGGTGGTTCTTTTTTTGCCTCTATCCAACAAAGTTGATATCGCACTATCTTTATAAAGTGCCTGATCATGCTTTTGTAGGGAGACTATAAGCACTCATTCCATTAATTGCGCAAATTGGGGGAAATCAAACTAAAGGGAAAAATCCACTCAAATAAGTAAACAGATGTCAAGTGCACTCAATTATAAAGTGCCACTTTAAGGGGGGTATTAAGATAGAGTGCTCAAAAACACTGAGACTACACTAAAGTACCACTTTAAAAGTAAAAAATGAGCATTAAGAAGTTTAAATTGCACCATTTCATCACCTAAAAGAAGGTCAAAAGGTAATGGCATCACCTAAAGAAGAGGTCAAAATATGGGTTCTAAGTTCAGTAGTAGGTGATCACATGTCACCATTCATTGAATTATTTGTAAGGATCAAACACTACAATACTACCAAAATATTAATGGACCAAGTCTACCATAACATCCTTGGCAAAGCTACTGTCAAATTGGGAAATGGATATGTCCATAATGTCTACTTCATTCCTGACTTATTCAAAAATTACCTTTCAGTATATGCACTCACACAATCTAACAAGATAGTTGAGTTTACTGCTAAATTAGCCTTCTTTCGAGAAGCAAAAGATTGAAGACTTGTTGCAGTAAGCAAGGTTTGCAACTTTGACTGCACCTTCATCTTTTCGCATTTCACATCTGGTGAAGAAGACAATCATGATGCAACTTCAGAGCCTAGTGTAAACTCTTGGATCAGATTAGTTGGTTCTATATAGTAGAAAAATTGAACTCTACCTACATTCTTAGTTTGTAAAAACACTCATATAGTGTCAATATATTGAAAGTGTAAAAGTGAAATGTAAGCACACTGATCTATAAAGTGTAGAGGGGAGTTTGCAACATTACAACTTGAATCGCATTGATTCTTACCTCATTCATATGTGCATATATGCACATCCTTGTCTTCAGTTATTTTGTATATTTCTTAGATTAAAACACTACTTACTTCAATCAATTTCCTAAAATCTCTTGAAATCAAGAGAAGGGCAAGTTTTACAACTTCAACATGCTTCAGGAGTTCTACATATCTACATCAGAATCGACATTGGTATCATCATCTTCTAGGGGGGATATCTAGTCCTCTCTCTATTTTCTCTCTTTTTGGAGGAAAGTTTTTTCCCACAGGGTTTTCTTTCTTTCTCCATTTTTTGAGAGATACATTTGTAAATGAGTACCTAAAATAGCACACTGCCGGGACTCATCATTCATAAACTCACCTAAGCTATGCTTAAGGGGGGGTGTTGGTGGTTAACTCCATGAGTTAACACTAACTCAATCATAGTTAGGTGACTTATAGCACATGCCAATTGACATTTTCAACTTGGTGAGTCATTTGTAATAGGTGTCAATAGACTTGACACATCACCTCTATTTCCTAGGGTAGTTACGTTATTCTCTTGCACTGAATATCACCATCTATCCTTGTTTCATGGAGAGTTGGGTATGCAACCTCTACTATTTATACTTGTTATTTGTTAATACAAATTGTTCGTTCTCACTTGTAATCTCGTGTTTGATAGTCTTTCCACGATCTTGGTTCTCACAAGGTATACACTTAATCAACTGTTGTAATCAACTATTTAAGGTAGAGATGTTGATATCTGTGGTCCATTCAAAAGAAAAAAGTATCTACAATCACCAAAACATGATTCTTTTAGTTAATGAATCATATAGGGGAATCTCTACACATACATACTCATACTAGTTTTAATATAACACATATCATATTACACATGAGAATAGAAATGTGCAAGAGAAAAGTGCATACTTTTCCTTTTTACCTTTCTATTTTATATGATTTTTGGCCTTTGAAATATATTATTGTTATGCTTAAACTATTTTATTTTGCATTTAAGTTGACCTTAGAGTCTATCACCCACATCTACTATCCTTCACATTAACAAGAAGACTAGTCTTTCCCCTTAGGACATGATCATGCCTAAAGGATTAAATTACATCATAAGGAATATATTGCATGCTTGAATATGTCTAGGACAAAAAAATCACAACACATTGACCAAGTCAATAGAAAAATGATAGATCACCTTAAAATAGATAGACACATCCTAATACATTTTATTTCTAGTTATCAATCTCAAATCATTACGTTAGGTTTGATTATTTAGTGATTAATTTATCATTTAATTATATAACTAAATTAATTGTAATTGTGTCAAGTATTTCCCTACATTTTGGCAAACAAGTCTTGATTTAACACCACCTAGGGTTCTACGCTAGGCATACTTTTGTTTTTGAATTTTCAAATATGATATTTCTCTTGTTGGAATTGAATAAATTCAATAAGAGACTAGGGAACATAATGGTAATTGGTAGGTAGTGGATTTGAAAGGTTCACCATTTTTTTTCTTAAGTTATTAATTAAGATAATCTCATGTACCTTAATAAGTCATAATGGTCACATGTCAATTGTTTTCCTTCTCTACAAGGAGATAACTATATTTCTTTCTATGGAGGAATTTAATACCATTACAATTTTAATGTGATCAATGTACCAATCAATCACCTTGATGTAAATAGTAAGATATTAAACTTGTAAATTCTAGTGAGAATTGCATATCTATGCCCTTTTTCCTTATGTTTTGGACCCACCTTGATTAGAGTGTTGTTAATGCAATGACTAGTCTACAAGTGACATATTCTTGTATGAATTTGGCTCATGACATCATCCTATCCTAATCCCATTATCACTCATCCCCAAAGATTGGTATTGATCCTTAGATCTCTAGGTGTACTTGACCTAGCTCTTTTTTGCAATCATGGATTTGAACCTCAAAATTGAAAGGAAGCTAGGTGTGAGGAAATCGCTTCCTACACTAATCTAATAAGGGGAGGAGAGTGCAAATTCATTTTAACCTTTACAATTATAGAATGTTTAATACAACAACAGAGATATTGCAGCAGCAAACAACATAAGAATGTAAGACAGAAGAAGAGAGACACAAGATATATGTGGGGAAAACCCTTATTGGGTGAAAAACCCCACACTCCAAAACCTGCACAATGTATTATCAAAATTGTAATGGTTTACAATACACTTGCAATGCAAGCTATCAGGAGTCTTTGACACTTGTATCTTGGAGATAAACCGGCATCATAACAACACCTGTTAATCACCCCCTATTTCTCCTCTCCAAGCACCTACTTATAATGAAGTTTTCAAGGCAAAACTGAACATATCTTGGAATGGGCATCCAACTTGGCCTCATGGCCCAAAACCCATGCCTAAGGACACTTGTCCAACACTACAACATGGTCATGACACTTGTCATATCACCCCATCCCAATATGGTCACCTATTTCCAATTTGGGCAATGACAGATGCTCTTATGCACCAACCGACTGTCAAAAAATCTATCATAGCTGTCATAACTTACAACTGTAAGAGAATCTATCATAAATAGGCTATAAATAGCATATTCTCTTACAACATGACAAAACCCTCTTTGGGGCACCCAAATATGCCTTCTTCCAAGATGCCTTGTGACACATGTCTTCACCTGTCATAGAACCTTCTATTTCTGACTCTTACATGTCATAAAACTGTCATAGGAATATGTCATGACCGTTTCAATCAATATTCCTTTACACACTAGTCAAGATGCCGACACATGGCAGAAAACCTCTACCACACAAAAGGGACACCTATCTCCACATGGAGTGAGTTGACCATCCTAGTCACCTTACAAGTGGAGTGACAACTCATCATGCCACTTCACACTAGATGACAAAATAGGATGTGCAACAAAATTACAACATAGGCTAAGTAAATAAATTACATTACAATAATAAATGAAAGGAATTTACAAGGTTGAGACACCTTAATTCCCAACATTCTCCCACTTGTCGAACACCTTGTAAGAGCCAATAGAAATAACAGGATTTAACTGCTATAGGCCGAGGGGCCCATAGACTCTGAACACCATATGAACTTCTCTGTGCCCACTGGTTTCGTTAATGCATCTATAACATCACACTCTGACTATCACAACAGATAGTAAACTATGTTGTACCAACACTAATATTTGAACATAATATCTTTTAAGCCAAATTGCTTCCTTGCAAGAATGAGTAGCTGCCAAATACTCAGCTCAACTGAACTCCATTATGCTCACTAAATGCCAAAAAATATGCTGAAACACTAAATGCCACATAGACACACCAATGTATCCAACTTCAAACCAGTTAACAGAACATAACTTTGAAGTCCAAACATCTTCAAAACAAGATCGAGCACGTAAGCTCCAAAATAGTTAGAACAACAACGACAACTAGTTGTTTACATCCAACTAAATAACCACCATTGATAGAACTTTTGTACATGACATATTCAGCCCATACTACAACTCTCATCCCTATATAATCCACTATAGTTACCATCTCCCATGATAACAAACATACCAATAACCATTGATGTGCAAAAAATCTGAAGAACTTTGATACTGCAGTCCAGTGAAAAACCATCTACCAAAGATATACATACATCCTAGGAATCAAACTGCATGAGCAATGCCAACTAAAGTAACTCAAAGTCTACCAATCAACACTTACATAAAAAGATGGCTTATAATAAAAAGAACAAATTACAATGATCTGCCAACTATAAACAATTGCTATAAAATAGAGCATACTCCACAAACAATTTTCTGCTCACTCTCTCACCTCTAATCTCCTCCACTTCTCCCAATTCCACATCTAAAAAGAACACATATTGTTGCCAAAAAACAATAAAGTACAACAACAATAGATGGCCACAAACCTAGTGATCATACTAGATGAATAAGAACCTCTAGGAAGAAAAAAAGACCATAAAGAGAAACTGCAAACCATATCATGTCCTTCTGCCAACATCACCAAGTGCTAAGCTATGCCAAGTATGATTTCCTTCATAAAACCCCAACTGAAAAGCCTTAACAACACCCAACCATTCAATCTCATAAGATCAAATAAACATCAACATGGATGTAAGCCTCTCTAATCAAGGTAGATCAAACTCATAACCATTCCATAACAAGGAATAAGCCCAATCACATTTCCTAAACTCCTTATAAATGAACATCATAAAATAAAACATATGAATCAAGAAGATAACCATGCTGACATCCCTCAAATGAAACCTCTAGAACCAATAACTATAGCTCAAGATTCATATCCATGAGAAATCAAAGCATAAAACAAAATGAATCTAAAATAACCTGGGCAATACCTATTAGATCATTTTCTGCTGAGTGAACTAAAAGTGGGGAATGAGAATGATCCACTGAGATACACCGAGTCTCATATACTCTCTCCAAGAACAATCTCCTCTCAAGTTCAAACATGAACTCACATCCATAACAAGTGAAGGCTCTTTGGTCTTTCTGCTAAAACTTAACCATCCCAACACATGATCCCTACAACAAGAGATCTCAAGCCTCACCTCAAGTCTCTCTAGTATCCATGAGCATCCACCAACCAATACATGCCAACTTCAAATGCATCCTGTAAAATCATGAAGCTTCAAGCAAATGATTAATACTCAAAACCAAAGAGAACAAACAAGATCACTATCAGAACTCCCACTACACATCTGCATGATCAAGAAGCCCATTATGACATCATGATCTAACCATCTCCTCATAAGAAGATCACATACAACAAAATGTACAATGATGCATACATCCTGTCTCAAGAGAACATGTATCATGCCAAAACTTTAAGCTAGAATCAAGAGTAAATCATGACATAGTAACAATATCTCTAAACAAAGGATGAATATGTCATACTAACAAATCATAAACCTGACACCTCAATCAAGATGTCAACATCTCAAACATATGAAGATAACCATCTCCTGACAACAAAACTAAAAATGTCAAAGAAGTCTCAAAACCAAGAGCTCCTCCATGACACGAATATCCACCGCAGAAGATCATCCATCACTTATGATGAATCCAACATCACTTCTAAAGCTCCCACTGAAACTCTGATATTGATCTTATCAAGGCATCATGATAACCATCCTCTCAATCAAGATTAGCCATGGCTCTAAAACAATCTAATAATTGTCCTGAGCAATATCAGCAACACAAAAGAATAAAGTAGAACCAAGATCTCCAAGTCAAGAAGATAAAGCCATTACTATCAAAAGCTTACACTAAACTGTGTAACCAAGCTATCCATGACATTATGATAAACGTGCTATAAGTCCAAATAACTGACTATCCATGCACTCAAATTATCCATCCTCTTATCCCAAAGCAACATACCAAATACACAAATGACCACAGACAAGGCCAACTAACAAAGTCTGCTTAAATACTAAATCAATCTTGTGGATAAAGACAATCCACATCCAAGTCATCCCACTGCAATCAAATAGTTGATCAACCCACAAAACTGCATAACTCGTAGATCTCAAACATGAAACATGCAAACTCATCATCACATTAGTAACTTGCAAACTGAGATACCAAAGAAGACAATTTGTAGACTTCAAGACTCAACCATCAAATCAATTCTAGATTCAATTTGCCAACAAGTCCACAAACGAGTGATCATAGTCAAGGAATTAATCAAGCATATGCTATAGAAATGATGAGTGATAAATAACATAGCAACATCTCCACACTGAGAAAGATACAAACCTCCTCACATTATGCATGAAGCATACATACAAATCTACAACTATCATACATCCAGAAACACTCTCAAGGAATCATAAATTGAAAAATAGTTTGTCTGCAGATTTACAAAACCACAAGTTTTGATTAACCATGTAAAACTTGCAAAACCACCATGTCACTGACATACATGCAGATCCATAACCACTTATCATCTGGAAAACACACATGTCTGAAAATCACCAATATAGTTAAACTAGAATAATGGAATAACATAGATAAGCATAACCATAGGTTTTGAACAAAACATCTACAAAACCCTCAGATCAAATCAATATGAAACTAAGACATGCAAGTACAACCAACTAAATGAAATAGAGGTCCAGGAACTTCAGGCCCACTTGTAGGCCAACTCCACAACCATCACCATGTACAAGCATATAGAGGAACTAGGCTGTTCTAGAAGCTTTGAAACCATCCAAAGATTAACTCCACAGCCTACATGCATTTGGGGTTAACAAGACAATGTCTTCAAATGTTAGGGACTAAAATCAAGCACCCAACATAAGCACATCAAACCATAGCCATGGCAACCCAAGTTTCTCCATGTGATTTGGGAGCCAAGAATGAACACCCAACATGAATACTTTGCTGCAAATGACCATAGAGTGATAGAACATAACCACCATGCATGAGGGTTATTGCATATTGTCAAACATGAGCTCTAGATTAATACCATACTAAATGTAACCACATGATCAACTCCACAACACTCCATCTTAAGTTTCCATAACTCAAAATTTGTGCCGTTAAACATCCTCATCTCTATTCTTCCAGATGTGCATGGCATCTCATTCTTGCAACAAGATTTCAGAATACTCTGCACAAACTCCCACTCAACCTAAGATTAGTACAAAAAACTCCTATAAAACAACTAGGACCAAAGAGGATAGCTCTGATACCAACTAAAAGGAAGCTAGGTGTGTGGAAATCACTTCCTACACTAATCTAATGAGGGGAGGAGAGTGCAAATTCATTTTAACCTTTACAATTACAGAATGTTTAATACAAAAAAAGAGATATTACAACAACACACAACATAAGAATGTAAGACAGAAGAAGAGAGACACAAGATATACGTGGGGAAAACCCTTATCAGGTGAAAAACCCCACACTCCAAAACTTGCACAATGTATTATCAAAATTGTAATGGTTTACAATACACTTGCAATGCAAGCTCTTAGGAGTCTTCGACACTCATATCTTGGAGATAAACCGGTAGAATAACAACACCTATTAATCACCCCCTATTTCTCCTCTCCAAGCACCTGCTTATAATGAAGTTTTCAAGGAAAAATGAACATATCTTGGAATGGGCATCCAACTTGGCCTCATGGCCCAAAACCCATGCCTAGGGACACTTGTCCAACACTGCAGCATGGTCATGACACTTGTCATATCACCCCATCCCAATATGTTCGCCTATTTCCAATTTGGTCAATGACAGATGCTCTTATGCACCAACCGACTGTCATAGAATCTGTCCTAGCTGTCATAACTTACAACTATAAGAGAATCTGTCATAAACAAGCTATAAATAGCATATTCTCTTACAACATGACAAAACCCTCCTTGGGGCACCCAAAGATGCCTTCTTCCAACATGCCTTGTGACACATGTCTTCACCTGTCATAGAACCTTCTATTTCTAACTCTTACATGTCATAAAACTGTCAAGGAATCTGTCATGACCATTTCAGTCAATATTCCCTTACACACTAGTCAAGATGCTAACACATGGCAGAAAACCTCTACCACACAAAAGGGACGCCTATCTCCACATGGAGTGAGTTGACCATCCTAGTCACCTTACAAGTGGAGTGACAACTCATCATGCCACTTCACACTAGATGACAAAATAGGATGTGCAACAAAATTACAACATAGGCTAAGTAAATAAATTACATTACAATAATAAATGCAAGGAATTTACAAGGTTGAGACACCTTAATTCCCAACATTTTCAAATTTAAAATTCAAATTTTACATATTTTCACTAGTTATTGTGAGCTAACCAAGTGCATGTTTGTGTTGTTTTATATGTACTATGTCATTGTATTTAAATATATTCTTTAGTTCATTTGAAATCATATTGAAATCATCAAGGACAACCTAGGAATCATTGAAGAGCATCTATCTTAGAGCATTTATGAGAGTATCATATCAACATTATTATAGCATTACATCAACATACACCATCCTAGGTTCACTACATGCTTGTTTGTTATCCTCGATCCTTGTTCCAAAGTAGTTGAACCAATCCAACTAAGGGTCTAACAAAGAAGAACATGACTCTCATGATTTAGTTGATTCACCAAAGGTGTTTGTAAACACCACTAGTCCTTACTAAAATTTAGATGCTATAAGATCAAGGTGATCAAATTCCAATAGTCATGTTTTTTTGCCAATTCATTCCATGGGTATATGTTAAAATTTGGATGCCAGATAATTTTTGTACTCAAAGATCTACACCAAAGTGAAACATTGTTAGTTTGTAGATTTTGACATGGTGGTCTAAGCAAGCCCTAAAAATCCAACAATGTGGTGATGAATCATTTTGAGGTATCTTCTGCATGATTTTCCCACCTTTAGAATTCCACCAATTATCACATTTAAATTAATTTAATTTAGCATTTATTGTTTTTAGTCACAACTCTTATATTTAGGTCAATTGTTTGACAACTACTTTAATTATTTAATTAGCCTAGATATATTTTAAGTAAGGGTGTGTATTTTTCCCTTACATTATTCAGAACCTAACTTTCTTACACGAGGTTTGACTTGAGGATTTAACCTTCTTTTTTAGGGTTTTTAGATCTAAATTTTTATTCTATATCCTATTTTAAGATTCCATTATGGTTTGTATTCCCTTTTTACTTATGCTTCATAACTATACCTTCCTTTAGGTTTTTGTTCTTCATTGTGTGATCTTTCTTACACCCACCCTGCTTACCCTTGTTTTTGCCTGTAGGATTTCATTTTTAAACCTATTCATTTACTATTTTTCCTAATTTTATAACACATTTTACATATATTATTTCCCATGCTCCACATACCATGACTATTCTCACCTCTACCTTGGATACTATATAAGGAATTTGATCAACTTAAGTATAAATTGGATGATATTCCTACTAACCATGACTATATTACATGTAATCCTCCAAATTTCACACCTCTTATATTTGAAGTTGTGACATTTCCATTGCCCATTGGCTTTGTAGCACATATATTTTAATAATTTTATGAAAAGGGATATCATGATGTCAACTTAAAATATTTTAATGTTGCATGCCTTTATTTTGTGTATGAAAATAAAGTCTTAGCTGAATTGTTTCCACAAACCTTATAGGACTATGCCATTCAATGGTTCTATTATTTAGCTCTTGATTCTATCAATTATTTAAATGAGATAGCCACAACTTTCTTATGACTTTTTTGTGTCAATATGTGTTTGAAAACAACTCTAACTAATTTTATTAAGTGTGCCCAAGGACATAATAAGCTTATTAATGTCTTTATGATTTACTTCAAATATTTATTTGGTAAATAAAACATCGCATAGATGATCATGAGTTGCAATCCATATTTCTTGAGGGAATCCTTCCTCCAATCAAAGACATCATGTATGTGAATAGATTGGCTTATTTTATAAACATTTGTGCTCATGTAAAGAAAATTTAATATTAATTGATTTCATCTAATGTGATTAAGTATGAATCATCTTCTCATGGTTCTACATCTTTTACCCTTCCAAGTTCCAAAATTATAATACTTTTCAAAAGAGTGATGATTCTAAAGAGAAAATGGACAATGCACATCATGTGGCTAATACTTCCCATGTGCCTTCTTTCAAGCCTCACAACTTAGAAAGTATACAAGTTGTACAAGAATCCTTGGACACCATGCTTCAAAGTTTTCTAATCTCTAATTTGATTACTCTTCCACATATTCATCCATTAGATCCAAATAGAGGGCTACCTAAAGACTATAATGAGAATATATTTTGTAACTTCCATAGAGTTAATGGACATTATACCCAAGTTTTCATGGCTTTAAAACGTAAGGTGAAAATTTTGATTGATAATAATATGATTCATACAGAGGGTGTCAATGATAGGAGAAATTATTTGATTTCTTCCCCCTAATCATAATCTGAATATTTATGCTAATCCATTTCCAACTCAAGCTAATGACATCAATGCATCTCATCAACATGATCCTTTTAGTATGGCACATACACATGTTGATATAGATTCCATGGATGATTGTTACATTTATTATCATTCATAATCACATATAGATGATTTTGTGGGTATTATACCCTCTCTATATACATTTTTGTCCATGTTACTGTTATGTCATAAATTGTCCCCCTAAGAATTTTACCTCCTAAGTTTAGCTCCTGGGTCCCTTATTTTTCATCATGCATGTTCATTTTAACTCCCGATGCAAAATCTCTAAAAACCCATGTCAAATGGGGCTAAAGGGACCATGTTGAGCTTGATCCTACCTTGAAAATGGGGCCTAGGGCTTGGGCGTTCATGCCCTAGTCCTGCCCTATTTGGTTGGGACCTAAATTTTGAATGTCGATTATGTGACTATTAAAAGGTTCCATTGCCGACATATTAAGTTTGAATTACGAAGTTTGTAGCAAGAATGCATATATAAGCATGTTTAGAGTTTCATTTGTAAACTAAAAGATGATTATGAACTTTTGATAAACTTATGATTGTAGAGCATTCAAAGCATTCATTGTTGCAGAGCAGAATATTGTTATTGTGTTTGTTATGTAGATTTGGCTTCATCTTCTCATGTGTTGAAGGATTTTCATCTACATGCGAGCTACACCTTCAAGGTGATATCTATTTGTGTTGAAAAAATCATAATTTATCAATTTGTTTTTGCCTCTATCCCATAGGGATACACACTCTTTATCAAACAATGGTGTTAGAAGGCTTGAATGCCATTCCAGGGCTTGACTGCGCAAGCTCCTAAACACCACAACCCCCATCCCCCTTCTTTGTGATTGCAAGTGATAGGTGTCATATTTTGTAGAAGTGGAGATACAGGAGGTTGTGATAGAGTGTGTAGGTTCTAGATCCAAGAAGAAAAGCACTACAAGGGCTTGGGCACCTGCCCTGAAGGCCTTCAGATTTGCACAACAGCAAATCTATGAGACAGTGGTGATCAATAGCAAACAAATTCCAAAAACCCCTAAAGAAGTTCCTACATTAGGCTTGGGCACCTGCTCTTTATCCACTGACTTATCCACATCTCAAATTCTAAAATCTAGTATGTATCTAATTGTCATTTGATATCTCTATGTGAGCATTTGTCAAGATTTGTTCATTTATTTATGATTTTCCATAATTAGGGTTTTAAACATAATTAGACATTAAATTAATACATTAATCAAAAAATTCTAAATTTCCCTATTATTACAAGTGACAACCAACCCGTAGGTGAATCCTCTTGCAAAATTTGAGATTCAACTCAGTTAAATGTCCTTGAATGGTATGTAGTGAAAGGAGGATCTAGGCATATCATCAAATCAACCCTACATTCACTTTTCCTACATAACATTTTGGTGAAACCATGTTTTAATTGAATTTTGCACCTTACTGAGTGTTGTACTTTAGATTTACAACCATTCACTTCATTTTCATCTTATTGCATTTGAAAATTTACAAAAAAAATTGAAAAATTTGAAAAAAATTGGCATCAGGTAGTAGGCTTTAATTTTTTACATAATTTGTATCAATTTCATTAAATTGCATCTAACATCTGATTTTTAAATCAGATCTGATATAAATTACAGCAGTACATCATTTTACAATCATTTGCATTGCATTTTCATGCTTAAATTGTTAGATTTTGCTTGAAATTGTGCATTTTTCATATAACTTAGTTTTTCCAAAAGCTAAGGTTTGTAGTTAAAATCTTGTTTCAGATTTTACTACTATTTTAAACACTCTTTTAGTACTGATTTCTGATTGTAGTGTTTCATTATTGTGTCTTTGCATTTACATCTTAAATTTTGCATTAACACATAGTTAATTTCAACAAAAACTAGCATATTCACTCCCTTGAAATTGCACTTGTATTGATCATTGTAGCACTTGTGAGATCATTTTAGATCTAATCTAAGCTATTTCACATCATAAATCTAATTATAATTCATTCATACATCATTTTGCATAGTTTCATGCACCTTAATTTCATAATTAAGGTTTAAAATCCTAGCATTTTCACTAGATTTTGACTTATCATCCATCTATATTTGCATTATAGGTATGGTGTGAAGGATATTGCTGAATTATTGGAATGATATTAAGGTTATAATTCTCTTCCCCTCATGAATTTCCTTACAACACCTTATCTTTTAGATATTTACATTGAAAAATTGTTGAAAAAGTGAACATTTTAGGTGTATTTTAATAAGCATACCTTCATCTTAGGGTTTCTTCTATTAGTTTATGCATTGAGTGTTGTATGATTTTTCATGAGTCCTGTAACCTTCTGACCTAATAGAAATATCCCTTTAGGGAGAATTATTAGACTAATGGGTACATATGAAAATCCATTGAACACCTTCTTTACAAAAGGAGAAACACAAAATTTACAAGATAACATACCTCCTAGAACTACAATGGAAGAACAATTATTTCATGATGTTGAGGACCCTATTGAGGTGACAACACATGTACCTGATGAGCAAATAAAGAAACTGGATAAAGAACTAGTAGACATGATATTTCCACAGTCCATGATATAGAAATAGAGAACTATCTGATTTTCAAGCATTTTTGGAAAATGAAAGGATAGTGGAAGAAGCTATACCTGCGATTCATAACTTAAGAGAATTGTTAAAAGAAGGAAAACATGGTGTTAATGCACTTCGAGGATTAATGCATATAGTGCATCACAATGTTATGCCGGTGAGTGAATGTGTGAATGTTATTAATAACATGTCATCATTGTCTCTTACACAAGTATCAACACCTATATTGACTACTGGAATGTCTACTTTTATATCACCAATTTTCACTACTAATGCAAATGCTTGTAGTAATTCTACCACTGGTATTGGAATATTTAATGGCACTAATTCACAAAATTACAAAGGTATGGGATTCAATTATCAAAAACAACCACCTAGGGTGACGTCTTTTATAAATAATCACTTTCAACCACCTCTTACATACAACTATTCTCAACCACCTTCCACTAACAATAACTCAACCACCTTTTGTTACGACTCACAATCAATCTCCTCAAAATATCATGACCACAGCTTCTAATTCTCAAACTACATCTCCTAATGATGCCATCATAAACCAACTCTAGCAAGGCATGACTTCCTTACAAAAAAAGGTGACGACCTTGACAAATTCTTTACAACCTAATATACCAACTTGTCATGCTCATAATCCTTTATCTTATGCAATATTGAGAACTCCTATGCCTGAGAAGTTTGAAACTCCTTGCTTTGAAAATATGGTGGAAAAGGTGATCCTAATACTCATGTGGAAACATTCATGACTGCGTAGCAATTTCTACTTTGAAGAGGACTTGTTAGTAAAGCTTTTCCCATGATCTCTCAAAGATACTGCTTTAGAATGGTTTTTCTCTTTACCTCTGAATTCAATACACTCTTTCTCTTAGCTAGTTGATCAATTTTTACAACAGTTTCAAGCAAACAATAGACCTCAAGTCTCATTAATTGATTTAGTTCATTGCAAGAAAGGTCCAAAAGAGAAGTTAACTAAGTTTATTAGTCATTATCAAGCTCTTTATGCACAAATTCAATACCAGATGAATGATGAGGATGTTCAAAAGGTATTTATCACAATCTACAACCTAACATCTATGATAAGATCCTCTTGATGAATTATAACTCTTTTCAACATTTATGCATAGCCCTTCATGATTACCAACTTTCGTCTAGTCAGTATGAAAACCAAAACTCATTGGCTCAAGTTGATCAATCCATAGCTAGATCTTCACAGAACATCTTTAAGAGGAGTAATAAGAGTTTCATCAAGGTTAATGGGAAAAATTCAAATAATTTTTCACAAGTGTCTGCTATCACTAATCTAAAGAGGGCACCATTCCAAAATCGACAACAAAGACAATTCACCCTGATATTTGACTTCTTACATTTGATCATGAATCAAGCAGTGAGTAATAACCTCTTGAAGCTTCCTCGAATTTAACCATTGGATGCTAGTAGAATGCAAGGACCTTACTTCGATGCTAATTCTTTTTGTCATTATCATCGATAACAAGGGCATGATATTGAATGATGTATGTGTCTTAAACATAAAATACAAGGCCTGATTGACTTGAATGTTATACAAGTAACTGGTGTGAATGACAATGGAAATAAATAAGTTGCTCCTCTGAATCAGAATTTACAAATCTTTACTAATCCATTCCCTAGAAATAATCAGAACAATATGATGGAACAAAATACAATAGAGTAGGAAGATGATTATTTGGATTATGATGAAATAGTGGGCATGATAGAAGTGGATAAGGAGAAAATTAAGAATTCAACTCATCCACAAAGAAATGATATTTATGCTGAGGTTCCTCCTCTGTTATCCCTTCAAGGATCAGCAGATAACCAAAATACATTGGAAAGATAAATCAAACAATTGAAACAAAAGATTATGACACAAGAAAAGGTTGCTACAGTGGAAGATAGTCTTTTTCACTCCAAAAGACTAACTCACCAGAATAAGAAATCAAAGGATAAAAAAAGAACACGATAATTATCATCAGTGGGAAATAGTAATCATTCCCCTCCTTGCAAACAATAGAATATTTCGGATGTACAATGATTGGACAAACAAACACCGATTGGTCATCTTGAAAATACAAATCAAACAAATGAGAACTTTTTATAAAACTTGATGGAGCACCTTTCTAAGTTACTCACAAGTTCGCGCCTTTCTTAAGAAATGGGTAACTATTTCTAACCTTGCTAGTCACCTATGTTGTAGCATTATTTGCTCATTTATGTGACCTCCCCTCTTGTGTTGTGTTCCCCCCGTGATGTGTTATGTGTTGTTGAGGCCTCCTTGGATGACTCTTGATACTCTTGTAAGGTCAAGGATACTAGGAGACCACCTCTATTGTGACCATTCTTCTATTTGTATAATCATTCTTCTATCTTGTTTCTCCTCTATTTCCATTGTTGTGTGTTGTGTCTTAGGCACGTAGCGTTGCGGTTGATGACCTAGGGGCATCCTCCTACATGATTATATTCGTAAGACACTTGTTCTCCTCTCTCATTTTATTGTTTACCTTCTTCTAGTATTCTCTCTAGTGGGTGGATGTTGAAAAAAAAACATATACTGATACGGATTGCGTGTCCTTTCAGCGAGTAAGCGAAAATGGACCTAGTCCATATATGAAGACGAGGTTGATATATATATTAAATTTGACGCTTGGCTAGTAGAATCACTCCGTGTGATATTTTGTTGTTGTTTTATCATGCTAACAAATCATAACAATACATCTACTCCATACACTTTTTTTTTTGGGTGTCTCGCCTTGTTACATTCAGTTTTGAGATGCCTGCAGTATAAGCCCCATGGCTATACTCAGACTTGAACCCATTTTTTTAGCCTTGGCTTCTTTATTTTCATGCATTGCTTAGATTAAGAAGTGTGTTTTTGTGGGATTATTTAGTGATCGTGAAGTACATGTTACCTTTAGGGGTATGGGCTTTTCAAAATATCTTGTTCCCTTGTCTATTTTCCCTCTACCTTAATGTGCTTGATATCGGTACACGATATCAACCACCTTAAGGTGGGGGCATATAAGGTAAGTTGTCTGATGATTTTGGTACTAACAAAGCATGTTAGTAAGCTATCTGTGGAGGTGGGATGTTGTACCTCCGGCATGAGTGCACATCTTTATTCTATGTTGCAAACATAAAGCCCTTTGTGGATGCAGGATATCATGCATATTGTTTTATTCAAATCCCTTTGCGGAGGCGGGGATGGTGTATATCTTGAGCTAGTGTACATCCTTTTTATTTCAAAAGTCCTCTGAGTAGGTGGGGTTGGTGTATCCTCTGTTAAGCGTGTCTTTGACGATTGTTGTGGCATAAGCCCAATTGTCAGGTGTGCCTATAACGTGCTTGAGATGGTGGGGGATTAGCAATAAGTTCCTTCCATCACCTTGTTTGTCGTGTTTAAGATGTATAGTATGTCTTTGGTATGCTATATGGTGCTTGTGTTTTCTGTGTGTCTTTCATGTATAATTTCAAGGGTGTGGCGAAATGCCCCTCCTACACTTAGGATTTGTATGGCGTGTTTTCTCCCAAGCATAGTCTCAAGGGTGTGGCGAAATGCTCCTCCTATGCTTTAGGTTTTGTATGGCGTGCTTGTTCTCAAGTGTAGTCTTAAGGGTGTGGTGAAATGCTCCTCCTACACTTTGGGATTTGTATTACATGTCTTCTCCCCTATATGTAGTCTCAAGGGTGTGGCAAAATGCCCCTCCTATATTTTGGGGTTGTGTTACATTTTTACTTTCCATGTATCTGCATTCATTTATATATATGAAAAATGAAAAAGAAATAATCACTGCATTCACTATCTTCTCCATGTCTTGTGTGCATGTTACTATCTTCTCCATGTTTTTCGTGCATGTTACTATCTTCACTATGTTTGGTGTTTCTGCGGTGTTCTTTCTCTAATGTCTACCTGAGACTGGGGGCTAGAAATAGTTCCTCAATCTTTGTGTATGCATTAGCTTCAAGTGCCTATCGTGTTTGATGTGTTTTGACCATACTTTAATGCATGTTTGGGTCATAAGATCATACATACATTAAAGTGGGGGCTAAATGTTATGTCGTAAAATGTACCCCTAGGACTTTTCCCTCCTAAGTTTAGCTCCTGGATCCCTTGTTTTTCATCATGTGTGTTCATTTTAACTCCCGATGCAAAATCACCTAATCCATGTCAAATGGGGTTAAAGGGACCATGTTGAGCTGGATCCTGCCTTGAAAATGGGGCCTAGGGCTTGGGTGCTTGCACCCTAGTCTTTCCCTATTTGGTCAAGACCTAAATTTTGAATGTCAGTTATGTGACCGTTAAAAGGTTCCATTGTCGACATCTTAAGTTTGAATTATGAAATTTGTAGCAGGAATGCATATATAAGCATGTTTAGGGTTTCATTTGTAAACTAGAAGATGATTATGAACTTTTGGTGAACTTATGATTGTAGAGCATTCAAAGTATTCATTGTTTCATAGAAGAATATTGTTATTGTGTTTGTTATGTAGATTTGGCTTCATCTTCTCATGTGTTGAAGGATTTTCATCTACATGAGAGCTACACCTCCGAGGTGATATCTATTTGTGTTGAAAAAATCATAATTTATGAATTTGTTTTTCCTCTATCCCACAGGGATACACACTCTTTATCAAACAATGGTGTTGGAAGGCTTGAATGCCATTCTAGGGCTTGACTGAGGCAAGCTCCTAAACACCACAACCCCCATCCCCTTCTTTGTGATTGCAAGTGATAGGTGTCATATTCTGTAGAAGTGGAGATACAGGAGACTGTGACAGAGTGTGTAGGTTCCAGATCCAAGAAGAAAAGCACTACAAGGGCTTGGGCACCCGCCCTGAAGGCCTTGTGATTGCAAGTGATAGGTGTCATATTCTTTGAAAGTGGAGTTGCAGGAGGTTGTGACAGAGTGTACAAGTTCTAGATCCAAGAAGAAAAGCACTACAAGGGATTGGGTGCCTGCCCCGAAGCCCTCTAGATTTGCAAGGTAGAAAATCTCTGAGACAGTAGTGATCAGTAGCAAACAAGTTCTAGAAACCCCTGAAGAAGTTCCTACCTTGGGCTTGGACACCTGCTCTTTAGTCCCTAACTTATCTGCATCTCAAATTCCAAAATTTGGTATGTATCTAATTGTCATTTGATATCTCTATGTGCGAGCATTTGTCAGGATTCATTTGTTTATTTACGATTTTGCATAATTAGGGGTTTAAGCATAATTGGACATTAAATTAATGCATTAATAAAAAAATTCCAAATTTTCCTATAATTCAAGTGACAACCAACCTGTAGGTGAATCCTCTTGTAAAAGTTGAGATTCAACTCAGTTAAATGTCCTTGAATGGTATGTAGTGAAAGGAGGATCTAGGCATATCATCAAATCAACCCTATATTCACTTTTCCTACATAATAGTTACTCCACTAATTACATTTTTAATGAAGAGATCCTACAAAATAATCATAATGGTTTGTTATATCTCATTAAAAACCTTAGGTGGACTTCACTTACTAAATTTATTATTATTCAAGCATGGGACACTTTAAATATGTATTGAAAAGATTTTATTTAATAATCATATTAAGCATAAAGATTATGCAAATTATTGAGTAATAGAAAATGATTAATGTTATATTGATCATCATTTTGGGCACATCATTTTACCTATTTAATTGGATCGTAAAGAGGTACAAGTACTTTTTCATGTTATTCCTTCTTCAAATAGAATTTCTATTTCACTAAGTAAACCACGACTTGACCATTTGAAGGTCATTCCTTCTATTGTAGATCAATGTATTAAGTATGTTCATGAGGGTAGAGTTAGAAAATGTTAGAATAGATTCATATGAGCCTATTTTAGAAATGAGTTATTTTAATTTGGATACTTACATTCACACCCATAAGTAACAACTATGTGTAAATGAAGATGCTCTTCATAAGTTTTATCAAAGGAAAGAAAAGGATAAAACTATAGTTGCACAAGATCATACTAAGAATTATGTACCTCCTATTCCACCTATAAGAAAGATAAAGAAGACATTGTGTTGGAATTCATTAATTTTCCATAGTCCATAGTGTTGTGATTTTTTCCATTTATATATATATTTATAAATTTCTTGGTGTTTGTGTCTTTGCACTGGTTGATTTTTTCCGTGCTTGTGGTTTTATTACAATTGTTTTTTCTTGTATTCATTTCTCATTCCCCTTATCTAATTGTGTAGTTCTTTTTTGTTTTTGGGATTTTCATTTGTTCTTGATTTTGTATATTTGTCCCCATATATATATATATTTATATATGTTTTTAGTCTATGTTCTTCTCTTTGCGATTGTTTTTGATATAATAAAGTGGCAAAAACCAGGGGCTGAACCCTTACAACAAAATCCCAAAAAGCAATAGCAAAGGCTCACGAACAAAAGGAACCACCAACAACAACTACACCATTAACAACCGATTAACAATAGATAGTAAAAAGTAGCAGTTAGACAATAGATAAATAGAAAGCAAATAAACAAAGCTAGGGAGAAACATCTTCCCAGCCTTTGGACAGAAATTCATAAATTTTAGCAAACTCTTTGATTTTCTCTTCATCTGTGCCATGGGCAAGGGTGTTGTGCTCCTGCAGCAGAGTCAAATTAAGCAAAGCTAAGCCACAAAGCATACTGCTTATGAAACATCTAATGGATCGAAACTTCTGCTCCAGGGATTCCACACGGCCTCTAAGAACAACAATTTCATCCTCCTAAATGCCACCTTCCTCCTTAGCATCCTCTTCAATCTCCTCAACAGTCATCCCCTCCCCCTCTTGAGCATTATCATCAGGTCCAAAATCCCCTCCATCAGTATCCTCAGCTTGCGTCTCCTTTTCCTCCACTCCTTCAGTCTTCTTTGAGATCTCCTGTACCTCAATGTCTTCACCTTTAGACTGCTCATCCCCCTGAGTAGATGACTCAGAGTCACTTTCAGAGTAATCAATCAATTTATCTTGAGACGTTGGTTTGCCTGCAATTCTGCCAGACTTCTAACACCCAAAGGGTAACCCTCATTCTTTCACCCATGTTTTTCTTGTGCTTGTTTCCTCTTTTTTTGACTTGTTTCTATCAGGGCTTTAGAGGGGTGTTGTTCTTTTTTCTTCTTCATTTGGGTTTGTTTGATTTCATTTTGCTAGTTAGGTCACCTATTTTGTGTTTCTCACCCTCATTGATTTGTATATTGTCTTAATTTTCCCGAGTCTCTTCTTTTTATATTTTCTTGGGTTCCCTTTAGGTGGTCCTTTCTTCCTTATTTTGTTTATTTTCTTACATTGTGTCCTTGTTTTTCAATATTTGGTTTATTTGCACTATGGTCCTTATATATATATAAATTTATTTATTTGTTGTGTTATTAATATTAATTTATATATACATTTTAACTCATTAATATATATATATATATATATATAGAGCTATTTTTCCCATGTGGTTGTATTTTCTTTGTAATTACTCTTTTATTCTTTCTTTTGTTTTTTATGTCCGCTAGATTTGTTACTATTGTCTCTTCTCCCTAGAGACTTCTTTGATCCCGCACAATCTTTCACCCTCCTTTTTAATCAGATTGGGTTTGCAATTTTATCATTTTTATGCTCTTGTCTTGCTCTTTTTCTCTTGATGATGGATCACAGAGTGTTATCCGAAACATTGAGAGAAAAATCCTGATCACAGTCAAATCCAGAAGCACTCAATCACAAGGCATTGTGTTTTTGAAATCGACATTTCATGCTAAAGGAACAATTTATTCATGGGTGCTAGAGAAAATTGTTATGGATGAACAAATACAAAGGATCTCTATGGAGCCACCTCCAAAAAATAAGAAAATTTGGTAAAAAGAAGGATGTTTCCATGGTTCCATCCATTGCTTGTGTATTCACTAAGAGCACCACTTGTTATCAAGATGAAACCCATATAATTGAGGATGAAGAGATTTATGTTGTGACTTGGATGAGGATCTCACTAATGTTTTTGTTTGAGACCTTTTACATATTTGTGCTTTATTTATGGGTGAGTGTGAGATCATGATGGGCCAAATTATGGTAATGACAAAAAAACTTGCCATATATGGAAAAGTTCTAACATTTGTACTTATATTTTTATTTGGATGGAAAAAAGGGTTACCTTATATTTAGGCAAGTGGGTGTCCCAAAACTTGCCGAAAACTTATAAAATCATGTGTATAATGTTATCCTAAAAAAATTCCATGACTTCATTCTTGAAGATAGTAAACTTTTTTTAACCAAATTAATAAAATGAAGTGTTTATAGAGGAAACTCATGGGATTTTAAAAATATAATTTATTCCTTATTATATCTTTAATATGTAATTATTATTTACTTTAATACTTAATTTAGTCCTTAGAATCTTTAGAAGTGCATCTTTTAAATTTTTTATTTCTCCAAATTAATTTAAAAATATTCAAAAAAATTAGTATTCCATAAGCAAAATTTATTTTCCTAAAATTTTATTACTACCTTTATTTTATATTTTGTAGATAAGTCCTTCAATTTTCTATGTGAAGTTACTTAAGTCTATTTTTAGAATTTTTATTGCCATTTAATGGTGTTGTTTAGCTTATCATGTTCTTTCGCTCACCCTTATACTCATATTTTAAGCATTCACTAAGAGCACCACTAGTTATCAAGATGAAACCCATATAATTGAGGATAAAGAGATTTATGTTGTGACTTGGATGAGGATCTCACTAATGTTTTTGTTTGAGACCTTTTACATATTTGTGCTTTATTTATGGGTGAGTGTGAGATCATGATGGGCCAAATTGTGGTAATGACAAAAAACCTACCATATATGGAAAAGTTCTAACATTTGTGTTTATATTTTATTTGGATTGAAAAAGGGTTACCTTATATTTAGGCAAGTGGGTGTCCCAAAACTTGCCGAAAACTTATAAAATCATGTGTATAATGTTATCCTAAAAAAATTCCATTACTTCATTCTTGAAGATAGTAAACTTTTTTTAACCAAATTAATAAAGTGAAGTGTTTATAGAGGAAACTCATGGGATTTTAAATATGTGATTTATTCCTTATTATATCTTGAATATGTAATTATTATTTACTTTAATACTTAATTTAGTCCTTATAATCTTTAGAAGTACATCTTTTAAAATTTTGATTTCTCTAAATTAATTTCAAATTATTCAAAAAAATTAGTATTCCATATACAAAATTTATTTTCCTAAAATTTTATTACTACCTTTATTTTATATTTTGTAGATAAGTCCTTCAATTTTTTATGTGAAGCTACTTAAGTCTATTTTTAGGATTTTCATTGCCATGTAATTGTGTTGTTTAGCTTATCATGTTATTTCACTCACCCTTATACTCTTATATTTTAAGCATTCACTTTTGTTAGTGTAGTTTAGCTTATCATGTTCTTTCACTCACCCTTATACTCTTATATTTTAAGCATTCACTTTTGTTAGTGTAGGTTTTTAGTTTCCTAGTATAGGTTTTTCATGCACTTTTATTTAGGCTTTCTTAGGTTAATAAAGTGAGTATTAGTGTGAGTGGTGTGAGGTACGACATCTTCCATGGAAGTTACACTCTCCTATTTTTAAGTACTTTCAATGTACTCTCCCTATTGGTTGTACTTTCCACCTCCTCCCTCTCACATAGTCCATATATATTCACTCTCTTAGCTTGTATTTGTATTCATGCAACTATTTGCTTTTGTGCTCTCCTAATGCTATTTTTCTTCTTATATGTTTGCAATACTCTCTTGGATACTAACTCTAAAAACTTGTTTTGATTTCATAAATTATATTTGTATTTATAGTTTTATAGTATCTATTTCCTACATGGTATTAGAGCTTTGGTGCTATGGTAGTTCTTTAGTTTCCATATTTGAGAGATTTAAGGGGACTAATCAGTTTGTATGCAAGTTTCCTAAGAACTTATGCTATTCTCTTGCATCTTCGAATGATCTAGAGAATTAGAAAAGTTTTATAGAAAATTCTTAACCTCTAGGGTTTTGCACTTGTATTTTCTAAAATCTATGTGATTGCAACTTTTCAGTAATCCCGATAGTATTTTTAATTGTTACATAGTGTCCAGAAGACTTGAGAAAGTTAATATTTGTTTTCATTGAAATTGAAATTGGAGATAAAAAAGCTAGCTTGTAAATAGGGGTTTTGTTCATTAGACAAACAACTTTTATTGGGAGCATTTGTGGGCCAAACAAACCTTACCATTACATCTACAAGGCCACAAAACTCCTATTTTGATATAAAATTATCCATTTTAGTGTAGGTATTTTCGGAGCATTCTTTTTCCTGGAGGAGTCTTACGACCCCTACATAGGCATATTGATTGGTTTTAATTTTTTTTTAGATTATATTGGGCATTGCACACCCCTGTGGGGCTATGTAGGCCCATTTTGGGGCCAACATGAACAAATACACCCCATTTTAGGCCCCAAATGGTTCACTTCTATGGACATGGAGTCTGTCACCAACCTGGTTGGCCCACCTCTACCCTGTACAACATGCACTGACCAACTTTTCTGCTAGATTAGCCCACCACTTTATCTTGTTGCCTCCACCAATGTGCTACTTATGTACCACCTACATCTTTTCTAAACCCAAAATCTACTAGGTCGCCAACCAACCACCACCAAAGTACTACCAACATTAGTGGTGTTGCTCTCCAGCCACTAGGTTCTCTACCCCTCTTTGTTAGACTTTACAAATTTATAGGGCAACTTAAGAAGGCCCATTCTTAGTCGTACAAAGGCTTATTTTGGTGAAATCTTTTTATTTAAGTTTAAATTTAGTTCTCCTCATAGTGGTGAAGTTATTTTTCTATTTTGACACTCTAGTTTTCCAAAAAATGAGGTTTCCTACAAATTTTATGGTGTCGTTCTCATTTTGAGGCCTTTCGATAGCTGCAACTTGTGCATATAGACTCCTTTATGGGATTTTTGTTTAGAGTACATATTTTTCTACGAACTCCACACTAACTTACTCTTCATTTATTCTCATATTGTACTTGAGCTATTGTTTCAATATTTTGGCCAATTTTAGGCCTTGTAAGACTCTAAAAAAATAGTATTTTCATTGTAACTTAGCACACTAGTCATAAAGTGCAATTCAAGCATTGTACTCTCTAGGGGGTCATTTAGAAAATATTAATAGGGGTGTACTTGTGTCATCTTTTTTCAACACATTTCTTTTTTACATCCTTATTTTTTGCATTATGGACCAAAGTTTAGTTCCTTTGCTTAGACCATACAACAAATTTTGAGTGGAAATCTAAAATGGTAATCTACTTTAAAAAGGTTGGTTTACATAGAATAAAAGTGGGATTAGAACTTGAACTTGATTTTGTTGTAGAAAAACCTAAGTAGTTTAACAAATGAGATGAAGCTTATGGAACATTATGTTTACCGATCTTGTTTATATTGAATCTAACAATTCTCCATATGAAATTTGGAGCAAATTGGGAAGTTTGTTTGGGATATAGGATTCTATGAGAGGCCATTAGTTGGAGAATGAAATCATTAGCTTGAGCCAAAGTAGTTTCAACATCATTTGGGACTTCTTCACAAAATTTAAATCACTAAGATTGCAGTTGAAATAGTGTGGAATTAGAAAGAAAGATGAACAATTGGTCCTCAATATTCTCTCTAAACTTGGTTTTGACTTTTCAATTTTTTTTTCTACCTTTATTCTATCAAGAGTGCTCTTGAAACTTAGTTTACCATGCCATATTTGGATGACTTTTCCATCTCTCTCACCATGGAATAGGATAATCTCATTCATATGGACACTCTCAAATTCTCTAGGTCACATGCCCTAGTCACCAACCAAGACATGGAAGAATAGAAAGGATCAGGTAATAAGGATATGAAACATAAAAATTGCAAGGAGAAAAAGGATTAGAAATTGGTTACCCCTATAGTAGTCAATGAGACCTCTTCTTCAAAAGGTGACAAGCCTAAGAAAGATACGGTCAAATGTGCCAATTGCAAAAGTCCTAGTCATGACAAACATAAATGTTTGAAAAAATAAATAGATCACATGATACATATTCTAGAGAAGAATAATATCAATATTCCTAAGTCAATAAAGCAAAGTTCACATGAGGGGGACCTAACAAGGAAAAATATAATAGAAAGGTGAAAGGAAAAGGAAAGACCCTTGTATTAGTTTCTTCATAACCACCTATTTGGTTCTTATTTAGGTTCTTCACACCACATGGCTTCATCTAAATACGTGTTCACATCTTTGGAGCCTTTTTCTATGCCTACTATTTTGATGGGCAATGACACACTTGTAGAAGTGTGTGAAAGAGGACATGTTGATGTAGAGGATGAAACTTAAATTAGGATGTGAAACTTAAATTAGGATGTCTAAGTTTGTGTGCCTCATTATCAACTAATCCCCTTTTTGTTTATTAGATCACTCACACAGGTTCAAGGTGAGTGTGAGATCATCATGGACCATACATTGGCAATAGGCAAAACAAATGCAATATACTTAGCCAAAATCATGAAATGAATATTTGATTTTTTGTTGGGGTTGGATAAAAGTTTGAATTTGGCTTGGTAATGCCAAATAAATATGGATATTCATATTAACATATCAAATATCCATTTTTATTGGATATCCATTATATTAAAATGGATATCCATTATGGATTCTTCCATTCCATAGTGACAATATAATACCAACTTGTGGGTTAATTCTATCAAGTAGAATGGATATCAGTTTTAGGCAATTCAACATTCTCCAAGCATTCAATAATTTAGAGGTAAGTTTTTAGAATTTATTTTCTTAATTAAATCAAAATTGTTATATCATTTAGGGTTTTCAATTTTTTTGATACTAAGTAATTTTTTTTATTCTATTTACTTGAGACATTAATTTTGAATTCAATTTCAAATGTAATTTAGTAACTTTTATTATGTTCTAAATGTTTAATTTAAATTGTATATGGTTTAATAAAATGTTGTTCTAAATCTTAAATGTGTATATTTTAAATTTGAAATAGGTAATATGAATGAGAAACTTGAAAACCCAAACCCTCCCCATTGAACCCTCCAGCAACAATTCAATAGAAAATTAAAAAAATATTAATGAAATAAATAAGATTATAGAAATTTATCATTGTCATCCTCAATTGACCTTAATAACATCCACCTTACAGGGAATTATCAACCATATTCATACCCTCACAAGACAACATGACTCATTTGGAAATGGGGAGAAGTTGAGAGGGAAGAATATTCCATCGGTTTAAAATATGACCAAGTCAAAGAATTAGATATTAGTAAAGATATGTTAGTAGAACATGTTGTCAACCCTAAAACCAGATTGCCTATTGATGTTCAAAGTTTTGTTTTTCATGGTATGTAGACCCTTCTCACTTAGGTGACCAAGCCTCTAGTGCTCCCCAACATTATTTTCTCTACTAGTACTTTTGTATTCAAAGCATGAGCACCCTTAGGTACCTAGAAAACATAACTATCGAAAGTGGATGCAACACTCCTCTTTATTGTTGTTTCCAATAGTGAAGGTGAAGATTTTGAATATCCTTTCACTACATGAATACAAGAACTATTAGATTGTATTGTGTGCAACCAACTAAAATAAAGTGCCAATACGAACACCATTAGCAAGCACCATAGCTCCTCTAACCATCTTGCACCCTCCACTTGAGAAAAAAACTTTCACACCCACATCATTCAATTTACTTACAAAAAGTAGATTCAATGACAAGCCAAGGATATGTAGAACACCATTAATCCCCTTCACTCATCCATCAAGTAATCATATCAGGACTCTTCCATGGCCAACAATATTTAGATGAGAATCATCTCCAAGGTACAAGTGTTACATCACCAAATTTGACATGCTTTTATTTTCACTTTTACTTGATAATAGTAAACATATGAATGAATATTTCTGTATATGAAACATAATACAATGTTTGGAGACATTAATTTTATGGAAAATAGTTACATAAATATGTTTATTTTGAATGATTAAGTTATGGAAATTTATATGATGAGAAATTAAATTGTTACTCTTATGTTTTATGACTAGGACACTGGTACACTGATCATGATCTGTATGTGAAAGTTTTGGACAAGAAAATAGGTATCTGTGACTCTCCAAGAAAAAGAGAGAGAAAGTATCTTTGGGGGAGAAGGACAAAGACCTAGGGTTGTTAACACATATTGCCAAAAGAGTATAGTGTGTTAAGGATAGTGGATTCGAATTGACTAAGGTTAGTTGTGTTTCATTGGCGATTTCTTTTTGGTCAAATCAACAAGTTGTCGAAGTCCTTTCAAAAATCTAGAGTTTTTCATTTCGTCAATCTTGTCATTTGAGGAAAGTGATGTCATCAAGGATGCTCGTAGCCATTAATGACTAACGTAATCCTTTATTGATCGCGTCGCAAACAGTTTCATGTCGAGTCAACTTAGCGACAATGGTTGGATTGTCATTATGTTAATAATCCATTAACATAAAATTTATCTTTATTGAAACACAAACGACGTGTTGAGTCAGATTACATGATAGGGAGACGAGCTCAAACCAGTCACATTTATGCATAAGAATTGTACCTTGATATTAAAGTGTTCTTATTTGGATAAATTGTGTAAACTAAGTCTAAGAATATGTTTTTATTTCTCTAAATAACAATAAGTAAAGGATTAGGCTTGCCACCTTCCCTAATGGTTCAAGGATTAATCTAAACTCTTAGTCTCTTTAGTTTATTAAGAGATGTTCTTGAGATAATTATATAATCTCATGTTTCACGTAAGTCATGAAAGACTCTTATTATTTTTCTTAAAAAGGGGGGAATTGTGATTAGTTATCCATTATAACCACTTTGAAAGTGGATGATTAGAATGCACCACCTTTTGTGAAGGACCCGCAGGCTCATTGGTGGTAAGTGACAATGATTTTTCAATCATGTCATCCTTAAAATGTTGCATGCTCATTTTTAGAGAAAAAGGTGGCATCATATCTGGGAAACGCCAAATTAGTTTAACCATCTCCTCATATAACATGAAGTGACCAACTTTAAAAGAGGAAGGGGAGGTGGATTGATGTGTAGAAGAAGAGTGCTACGCCAAGTTGAAGTCATCCAAAGAAACAATAAGTCATCAGCTTCAAAGATAGGTTGAGAGCTTCTGCTAAGACCAAACTAGGAGCATTCAATTCATTGTTGTTAGGTTCAAAACTTTCTTCTGCTAAGACCAAACCAAGAGCATTCAATTCATTGTTGTCAAGTTCAAAACTTTCTTTAATGACTTTTATCCATTAGAAATTTGTTCTAGTTGAACTATTTGCTTTGAAACCACAGTGCCATGAGTGGTGTAGTTTAAGAAAGATAGTTTTAAAAGAACTAGAAGCCGTATTTGTTATGCAATCATGAGTAAATGTTTAGATATTATAGTAAGAAAATAATAGTTAGAACGTTGATGATAGTTTTGAATCTTCTGTATAATTTGTTGGTGTGAATGTAGGGTTATCACCTAACCGGTTTACCCTTGTGTGGATAATTCATCTTATTTAACTATTTATTAGTTAAATAATATTCACACATCAAACTTTCATGCCAGAAAATATTCCAAACTTGTCCTATCGTCGTCTTCCTTGAATCCAAAATGGCGGTCTCTGACTAAAATGCCGACGACATATTTCAACCATTTCTAGGTGGATATCTTATTACATAGTGGTGTATCATAACATCAAAAGTTTTCAGCCATTTCAACAATCCACAAACCAATTTTCAATGGTCGTCTAGCGGTTTCAAACTAAAACAAGTAGTTTCCCGCTGACAATAAGCTATTTTCCGTGGACATAGTGAACTCCCAGCGTCTAGGCCAAATCCATAAGTTTGCACAAAGTTATCCATGGCCAGATCTTCACTCCTCGGTAAACATTTCCTCACAACATCCTACGATGGTTTAAAACCTTTTCCCGGCTGGTGCATAACTCTCTTGGAGGAATCGTCGGCGAGGAGCATTAAGTGTTTAGAATTGTTACAAGCCAGAAAAATTTCTAAATAGTTACTTGCGGTCACATTTTCTTCACCGACAGCCTTTCCTAGGCATGCCAAAGCTGCACGCAACACAAAAACCAGCAATTCAAAAGCGGTTTCCTGCCCAGGTGCAAGTGGTTTTATCATGAGAAAGTAGTTTTAGAGATAAAAACATCAGTTTTTCTCTGCAAAGGTAGTTTTCTAGTGATTTTTTGCTTTTCTTCTAGGGGGGTTTTTATTATAGCAAAAGGGAATATTTTGCTGACATCAGCACCAGAGGGCCATTTTTGCTCCTCAAAGCCTTAAAAGGGGGATTTTTTTCTTTTTTTCATAACTTTTGCCCACAGAGGTGAAATCGGGCAAATGAGATATCATTGGAAAGATGACAAAGAGCACATCACAGTGGTGTCAGTAGTTTTATGATATTTTTTGTAGGTGATAGCTATAGCAATTTGAAGACAGATCTCTATTTTTTGCTTCCGAGCTCACAACTTTCTACCACGATCTCTAATTTTTGTGATTCTTGTGGCATTAGAAAAGTATTTAAAAGATATTCAAATCCATCTATGTACTTTTCTCAGATTTAGCTCCAGGTTTATTTTATTTCATTTGTCAGTTTTTTGGCTTTTGTGTGATAACTTGGACATATTGGCACTTGATGAAGTGAAACTTGTTTTTGAGGGATTTGTTTGCTCTAATAAATCAATGGGAGTGATTTTAATCTCCCTTGGATCTCTTTTAAGAGATTTTCATGCTTTCCCAATTTTGGTCCCTTGTGGACAATTGTAAATCGCACTAAGTCTAAAGTGCCACAATCATTATTTTTTTGGGAAGTAATCTCTTTGATTGAGTAACAGGGGGGTTGCACTTGTGTTCTTTTTTGTACTCTTACATCATGGATCCAAACAAACTTCCTCTACTCACACCATATAACTATCATGAGTGGAAAACTAAAATGAAGATTCATTTAAGAAGTTTGAAAATTCATAGAGTAACAATGGGTACAAAAATTGAACCAACAATAGTTATAGAAAAGAGAAAGCGGTACAATAGATGTGATCAAGCCTATGGAACGCTATGCTTGTATATCTCTCTTGATCTTCATTTTCATATTGAATCTTGTACTACACCTAATCAAGTGTGGACTGCCTTAGAGAATCTCTTTGGTAAGAAATATACTATGAGAGATTTCAAATTAGAGAATGAACTAATTGATTTGAATCCAACCAACTTTGCAAGCATCAAAGACTTCTTCACAAAGCTAAAATCACTTAGATTGCAACTCAAACAATGTGTAATTGAGAAAGAGACACTCAATTGATTCTTTCAATCCTTGCCAAGCTTGGTCCTGACTATTCAGTTTTTTTTTCTACCTGTTATGCTACGATGGATGCACTTGGGAAAGCTTTCACAATGCCCCCACTTGATGAGTTTGCTCTATCACTCACAAGGGAGCAAGCTAAGTTAGTACACATGGGCACATTGAAGTCTCCTAGAAATCAAGAACGTCTTGCTAATCAAGGTACAAAGGGTCAAAAGGCTTCAACTAGCAAAGGCAAGAAACATAAAAATAAGGATTTCAAGAATAATGAGCAAGAAAAGGAATCAACCAAATCACCTAAGTCCTCATCCTCTCCCAAGGAGGAATCATCTAAGAAGGAGAGACCAAAGTGTGCATACTGCAAGAAACTAGGACATGATGAGCATAAGTGCTATGAGAAGAAAATTGATGAGTTGACTCAAATTATTTAAAAACACAACATCAAAATGCCATCATCATCACCTAGTACATCCTATTCTTTGACACCATCATCATCTACACATACAGGGACAATAGACATTGCTAATGGGACAATCAAAGGAAAAGGACAAGCAATCTTTGCTTCTACCAGTCTTTAGTTAAAGAGATGGCTTCTTGATTCTGGAGCTTCTCATCATATGGCATCTTCACAACGGATGTTCTCTTCATTTGAGTCATGTACTTTGCCACCTATTTTTATGGGTAACAATACATACATGCATGCAATTGGTAAAGGAACTATTGATGTTGGAGAGAATACATTCAACAATGTGTTGTGTGTACCTTCCTTGTCAACCAATCTCCTTTCCATCTATCAGATTACTCATTGTGGTGTAGGGAAGAAAGTTGAGTTCACTCCTGATTTAGTGATCATATGAGACTTTGAGAGTAGAGATATCATTGCTATTGGGATGGCTGATCATGCATCTCATTTGTATACATTCTCCCATTTTGCTTCTTCTGATGATGTAGATCCATTGATTTCTATTCACACTCATGCAACAAGTGTGAATCATGTTTCCGAGAAGTTTGGTCACATGAACCTTGGTGTTCTTTCACCCACTTTGGTTCATGAGACTAGTGTGGAGCTTCCATCACCCCAACCTCCTTCTTCAGAGATCGACATCGACAAGGTTTCATCTACTTTAGTAAAGAAGGATCATTCCACTCTTTCAGACACAGCTTTGTGGGATACTTTCTTGGCAGGTATATCAGACTTGTTTTATGAGTCTCATATTGCATATTTGGAGGACACACTTGAGGGGTTATCTCTCCTCTTTGATGATAGTTACAACACAATTGTTATCCCATCTACTTCATCTTTGGAGGTTGTTCTTCATCGGTCTACCTAGGATTTTAGATTGGTCACACCTCATTGCATTGTGTCATTCTTTGATTTTGACATGTGGACACTTGAGCAATCTTCAAAGGCATCCATCATGAGACTTCTTCCCTCATATTTCTTCTTGGAGATCGAGTTTCTTCAACATCAACCTTTGGATTGGTTTCTTTCTAAGGGAAGAAATGTTGTTTGTAGGTATAGGACACTTTCAAGCATTCATCTTCAAGTATTTACCATTGGTATAGGAGCTACTTCATTGTGGGGGGGCCTATAGTCCCACTCTTTCTCTCCTAAGGAGGGAATTTGATTGTACATATGTGATATAAGTTGTCCTTGGGGGTCATGTTGAGTCCTCCTACTATCACTTCTTCTTTCACTTTCATTGTTTCATACATTCTCACTTTTGGAGAGGAGTTTTTTTCCCATGAGGTTTTCTCCTTTTCTCCACTTGAGATTATTGTACATGGGTACCTAACATGGCCTAGTAGCTAGGACCCATCCATCATTGCATATTTCTTTAGTCAACTACTCCCTAAGTTGCACTTAAGGGGGGTGTTGGTGTCAACAGGGTTATCACCTAACTAGTTTACCCTTGTGTGGATAATTTGTGATGCCCCATCATGCAACCCTAGAGACTTAGGCTAACAGGTACTATATATATAAGCAAGTAAATGCATTTACACTAGATAGAATTAACACTACTTTAAGCATTAAAACAAGATGATCAACTAACACCTCTAGGGAAACATAACTGCATCAGATAACCATAATTTATAACAACACAAGTAATAAACCTCATGATACAAAAGAAGAAGATTACATTACCCATTTACAGATATGAACACTTACAAAAGTTCAAAAACAAGATTACATGATTACAAGATTCATGACTGATTACATCAGTTTACAATATACAACAAGATTATACAATTATGGAAGTATACCACAGCTCTATGGATGCAATACAATCTAGAACTGGAACACTTTAGTAGTGATCACGAATTAGGACGATTAAGGAAAACTAATGTATTAAGCTCTTCCACCTGACCTTGTGGTACCCTGAGGTCCACCCCCTAAGCTAGGAGATAACAATGAGGTTCCCAGACACAAGCAAGGATAGGAGGACTAATAGAAGATAGAAATACCATAGGTTTTACATGTGAACAACACTGAACACAACAATCAACATCCAGAGGCAATAAAATAGGGTAAGCTAGAGTGCAGTAGGAAGAAGTGTCATCGCATGACTCTACATGGGTTACCCTGATTGTCTCTCTCTAGAGGTCAGCCCCCATCTATGGTTACCCTGACAACCTCTCTCCAAGTGCCGGCCCCATAGGTCACACATATGGTCTTCCTTATTTTGATTAATGTGAAGTCTACCCTTTCCCCCTAGTCAATTATTAGGTTTTCACTTGTTAAACACTTCCAATGGGTTACCTAGATAGCCACTTTGGGCACTGGCCCTACATCAGAAGCCACTCCCCTTCCTACACTCAGTTGACCCAACCCAAACAAGTACTATACAAGAACACACATGACATACCTCCAACACTTATAACAAGCCAAAATAACCTAAGGTATGCAAAAGTCTAAATTTAATGAAACAAATAGCAACTTTCTCTCTCTAGAATGCAAGCACTCAAAGCCATCGAAAGTTCAAGGTAGACAAGCCTCTGGAGTTGGGTAAATTGAAACACAATAGCACTATTACTACATCCATTTCCTGATATGGAAAAAAAATGAGGATTAAAATGACTATTACAGTCCATTAGAACAATATGACTTAGAACCAAAGAGTAATATAATAAACCAATTACATCGTTACTACTTGACGCTAATAACTAACAATAGAATTTAAAGCAAGACCATATTTAAAATTAACTCAACATATCACCATTGAACAATTTTAAACCAGAAAGCACTAAAATAAACCACTAAGAAAGAAACATACTAATACGATCAATTAAGATATGCAAGAACAGATACTATATCAGAAAGAATATAGATATAAAATGTTTTGATAATGATAAGAGACTTCGAAAAGAAAATGCTCTAGTAGACATGTATGCAAAAGTGAGAGATCAGACAAAGTGCATTAACTGTTCAATAAATTGCCTCAACGAGATGTCAAATTATGGAATGCAATGATTAAAGGATATGCATAGAAGGGATTGTAGATTTAATAACAACAATAAAGATGGCATATGAATGTCTACCACTAATTGATACATATCTCTGAATTGACAAACTTGGTAATGCTAACTCGTTTGGATATAGTTTTCATAGGTACTGAATCTTATATAAAAATTTCATAGAAACCCAATTCAAAAATATAGAGTTATTGGTGACGCAACTAACTGTTTAACAGAGATAAAATGGGTGAAAGGTAGACAGTCACAAAATATTCATATCTCCAAAACAACAAATTGGGTATGGACAAATTTTGGATATGATTTAGGCAACTAGGTTGAAAACTTAGAGGAACCCCGTTCATACAACTAACGTTATGGGTAACATAACAGACTGCTAAAACATAGATGAAATGGCTGAGAGGACAGTCACAAAAAAATTCATATCTCCAAAATGAGAAATTGTGTATGGATGCTTTTTGGATATGATTTAAGTAATTAGGCCCTGCACCATATATCAAAAAATTAGATGAACCCAATTCACAAAACTAAAGTAATGGCTAATGTAACAAACTACTAAAATAGAGATCAAATGGCTGAGAGGTAGATAGTCACAAAACATTCATATCTCCAAAATGACAAACTGAGTATAGACGGTTTTTGGATATGATTTAGGCAACTAGGTCGTACACCATATATCAAAATGTTAGATGAACCCAGATCGTAAAACAAAAGTTATGGCTAATGTAATAGACTGTAAAAATAGAGATGAAATGGGCGAGAGATAGACAGTCACATCAATTAGTGATTCCCAGAAATGCAATGATATAGACATGCATAATTGGATTTGATAACAAGGCTTCTAACCTCTTAAGTAAATTACCATCAATAGGAAAAATTATAAATCAAACATTTCCTTCAGTAGAAAAATGAGATAGAAATTAGAACCAAAGGAACCTCATTCCGCTTGCTTAACTGGGCTGAAGATTCGATGCCGGGTTCAACTGCTACAGCCACAAACTATTCTCCCTCCAAAAGTTTCATCTACTGAAGATCATTATGAGAGAGAAATCTCCCCCCTAAATACAACCCAAAAACTCCCTATTTTTAACGAAAGAAATCCTCTAAAATCTTCCAGAAGATTTCCCCCCACGAGGCAATAACTCTTGCATGAACAATATCTTACAGTTTGCTATTTTAAACATTTTACAACTAGACCAAGATAAATATATTTTATGGTAACACATAAATATTATTTATTTATTTTTCTCTAGTTGCAATTACATTTATTACTATTATTATTATTATTATTATTATTTATTAACTTAACTTCTAGAATAATATATTTTTCATAAACTAAATTTACAAAAGTTCATTTATATATTTATTTTTTTAACAAAAATGCTTTATAACTAATTATTTTATTTTAAGGAAACAATAACCAAAACAATACCAATAAAATAACCCAACTATCAAACCATACCTGACTACTATACAAGATCAGAAAACAAGACCACTACAACAATGACTAGGCTAGGGGACCATATGTTATCTCCATTCAACAACTTCCATTGGTATGAATGCATGCTCAGACCTACCAATTTAGGTGGAGTCGATGTCTAGTACTTGCAACCTGTAGCAAACAAAAGTGTCGAATACATACATATAATAATCCAAGCAGGCACATAGTGACAGAGAATCGCAACATAGTAGGGTACTCATTATGAGTAATACTACACTATCCCTTCACAAAACACATCACAAGTATCCACATTAAACAAATTCATTAGTAAATAAACAACCAGATAACACATAGACAAATAATCACATTAATCACATAGTAAAAATAATCTACATAATCAATTAACCTATAACTTATCACAACATAAGACTAATGTACTAATCATAAAGTATCAATAGTGTCATCATAATAAACATCAATGAGTGTCATCAACTACATCATAATAGTAAGCCTACCATCAACATATCTATCATGCCCTAAGTATTCTGAGTATTCTACCTTCTTCTTCATGCTCCTTAGCCCGGCAACCTTCTCATCCAAAGTGAGAATGGAGGGGCACTACATCCTCCCCCCCTAAAACTTGACTTATTCTTAGAAGTCACAGACTAGGGTGGAAACATAACATATTAGTATTGCAACTTTCGATTGCCAACATATGCATCCATATTAAGCAATTGTTCATAAAACAAGCACAATCATTCAATAAAGACAAGAAGAACATCAATACTTTACCTTTAAGGCATATCATGTGATCTACTCGTACCTAATCACACATATCTCAAAAATTTCATACAATTTAGAGAATTGCATTCACATATAATCAGGGAGAATACATCTCATAACTATTTCCACTATGCTTTCAACTATTGCCAACATACAAAGTACAATCCTCTGCGGAGTCCTCCCTTGAACATACTATCAAAGGTTTGAAATGAACATGATAGAAACATCACTTAACATAAAATGCGGCCAACAGAAACAAACATTCAGAATAGCCACCATAGAGATTTCAAAAATAAATGCAAATCCAAGTGGGAAAATAATCAAATCCAACTTTAAGTCACAAAGTGCGGGCAATTTTCAATAAATCAAGTAAAAATAAAAGGGGTTTGGTGACCACTCTTGTCATAAGAAATTTCAAAGAAAGAAAATTCACTGTTAACCCCCAACAACACATGAAACAACTAGCAAAAATTCTAAAACAACCAAATTACAAAACAAATCCAAATCATGGTGTGACTAATTTTAGCCACAAAAAGGGAGTATCCACTACACAACACTCAAGGACACAATGTCCAAAATGTGTTAGAGAATGTACACCAACACTCAAACAATTTAGTTAAATACATACTCTTATTTAAGCAACTTTTATACAAAGATTTAAGGCAACACAGTAGCTACTTATATACAAACAACTTCTATTTTTAATACAGTATAATTTCTTTTTACTAAGCTATGAACATATGCAATTACTTATGTGAGAAAATACTTACAAAGGAAATGCATGATGTCACACACAAGAATAATTAAAAACTATAATTGACTTACATTATCACATTCATGATCTCATAGGCCCAACACAAGCTCCCGTTTGATCTCCTGCACACAGTTCCTACATAGGCATATACAATGATAACTTTCATAAACTACAATAGATCTTCCACAAGTGATCATGACCAACTAGGAAATAGATGTGAGGTTATCAACAACCGCGTTAAGATACCCCACACATGACAAAATCACATAACCACATGGCTCACGAAATGATTAAATCATTCCAATATTTAATTACATGCACTAATAGTAACCATGCTTCTTTCTTATAATGCACTAGTGACCACAAGAGAAACTCAAAGACTCTATAAAACAACAAGCACTAACATTCAGGGAAGCCATATTGTCAAATAAATCATCACATTATCAGAGAAGAGGAAGAGAGAACACATAAGTAAACAAGACATAATCAAAGGACAAGTCTTTAAAGTTATCAACATTCTAATGTCATACTAATGCACACCGGTAAAAGGTACCATTACCAACTCGCCACAAGAGAAAATCACTTCACCTAGAACAACAACAACAATCCAGAGGTCTCGATGTTGCAACTTCGCTCTGATACCAAATGTAATGCCCCGTCATGCAACCCTAGAGAGTTAGGCTAACATGTACTAAAATTATATATATATATATATATATATATATATATATATATATATATATATATATATATATATATATATATATATATATATATATATATATATATTAAGCAAGTAAATGCATTTACACTAGATAGAATTAACACTATTTTAAGCATTAAAACAAGATGATCAACTAACACCTCTAGGGAAACATAACTGCATTAGATAACCATAATTTATAACAACACAAGTAATAAACCTCATGATACAAAAGAAGAAGATTACATTACCCATTTATATATATGAACAGTTACAAAAGTTCAAAAATAATATTACATGATTACAAGATTCATGACCGATTACATTGGTTTATAATATACAACAACATTATACAATTCTAGAAGTATAACACAGCTTTGAGGATGCAATACAATCTAGAACTAGAACACTTCCGTAGTGATCACGAATCAAAACGATCAAGGAAAACCAATGGATTAAGCTCTTCCACCTGACCTTGTGGAACCTTGAGGTCCACCCCCCAAGCTAGGAGATAACAATGAGGTTCCCTGACACAAGCAAGGACAACAAGACTAATAGAAGATAGAAATACCATAGGTTTCACATGCGAACAACACTGAACACAACAATCAACATCCAGAGGCAATAGAATAGGGTAAGCTGGAGTGCAGTAGGCAGAAGTGTCATTGCATGGCTCTACATGGGTTACCCTGACTATCTCTCTCTAGACACTCGCCCCCATCTATGGTTACGTTGACAGCCTCTCTCCAGGAACTGGCCCCATAGGTCACACATGTGGTCTTCTTTATTTTGATTAATGAGAAGTCTACCCTTTACCCTTCATCAATTATTAGATTTTCAATTGTTAAACACTTCCAATGGGTTACCCAGACAATGACTTTGGGTGCCAGCCCCACATCAGAAGCCACTCACCTTCCTGCACTTAGTTGACCCAACCCAAACAAGTACTATACAAGGACACACATGACATACCTCCAACACTCATAACAAGCCAAAATAAACTGAGGCATGCAAGTCCAAATTTAATGAAACAAAAACTAGTGTTCTATCTCTAGAATGCAAGTACTCAAAGCCATTGAAAGTTCAAGGTAGACAAGCCTCTGGAGTCAGGTAAATTGAAACACAATACCATTATTACTACATCCATTTCCTGATATGGAAAAAAAACAAGGATTAAAATGATTATTACATCCCATTAGAACAATATGACTCAGAACCAAAGAATAATATAATAAACCAATTACATCATTACTACTTGATGCTAATAACTAACAATGGAATTTCAAGCAAGACCATATTTAAAATTAACTCAACATATCACCATTGAACAATTTTATAATGGAAAGCACTAAAATAAACAACTAAGAAAGAAACATACTAATATGATCGATTAAGATATGCAAGAATAGATACTATATCAGAAAGAATATAGATATAGAATGTTTTCATAATGATAAGAGACTTTGAAATTGAAATGCTCAAGTAGACATGTATGCAAAAGTGAGAGCTTAGACAAAGTACATTAACTATTCAGCAAATTGCCTCAAAGAGATGTCAAAGTATGGAATGCAATGATTAAAGGATATGCATAGAATGGATTGTAGATTTAATAATAACAATCAAGATGGCATAGGAATGTCTGTCACTAATTGATACATATCTCTGAATTGACAAACTAGGTAATGCTAACTCTTTCGGATATAGTTTTCATAGGTAAGAGCTGTGTTGGTTATTTTCCCAGACTAGATGCTTATTCCCAGTAATCCCTACAAAATAGCCACCAATGATCAACAAGATTCTCGGGCTAGGGGCCAGCAGTATAGGAGATAGACTCTGTAAATATCTCCTCGTCTTCTTTAGGCTCTGCAGAACCAAGGGGGGTACTCCCTACTCAACATCTATAAAATGCATTTATGAATTTGCTGGGATGTTGACACAAAGCAGATAAATCCTCTCTTATGCAGACCAAAGCTGTGAGATAAGTGCAAACGGGCTAGCTTTGGGCCTATATTCAGTTGTAGACAGAGGATTTTGGTCCTAATACTATTTCTAAAGTCCTAAAGGTTTGTATATGAACTTTGAGTTGGTTTTATATTTGGATGTAAAACTAGGACCTTGGGTTGTGACCTCAATACCAGACTGGATTGGTGCCTATCCAGGGCTCGGAGTCAATAGACATACACATGTGAATGTACACATAAACCCATATTAATGACTGAGTTTCAAGGGGATTGTTTAATATCTGCCTTACAGATATTTCCCAAATTTAGGTATTCAGTTACCTCTGCTTAGAAGATCCTCACAGCAATATATTCTTCTTAATACTTTAATCAAAAAAATTTAATCTACTCCTAGAGTAGAAGTAAAAGACCAAGCATTCAACATAGCAAATCCATATTCAAGAATCTTAGACACCCCTTAGCTGTTTAGATTCAAAAGAAGAATACATTCAATTTGGAGACAAGTAATAAAACACATGCAATGAAGCATTACTCATTTAAATCAACATGAAACTAGTAAGTTTATGCATTAAACAGAAAACATGAGATTCATAAACTCAGAAAAACATCTAAAACAAGGCCACCAATGAAGTTGTATCTTATCACAGCACCCAGAAATTGTCCAGTTTTCAACAACCACCACAAGTAATACAGTTTGGCCCTTATACCAAGACTGTGTGCCCGACAAAAAATAATTACAAGGCAAACCAAAAATCCGCCAGATTCAATGCATGAGGAATGGCGCTCAAAAATATTCAACGCTGTGGGGAGATAGAGAGGAATAAGTAGATGGAATTGGGATCTGCACCGCCATTCAAGGACATTCATCTTCAATCGGGTTGTTGACCCATCCATCAACGACCCATACCGCTGCATCTCCACCATTAACGCTTCAGCTACTCGCCGAATGCAGCAATGAACACACCCATGGTTTTCCCGCTCAAAACAAGCCTAAGGGAGCAAGGAAAACCAACTCCATAATTTTAAAACCTGGCCGTTGATTTTGATTCCATCGCTGAGATCAAACGGCCCAAAAACTTGTAGAAAAGTCAAGAACCCATGGTCACGTGCCACGTAGGCACTCCATATTCCTATCGCTGACTTTTACCCCTTTCATTCTACCTTTTCTGCCCTTGTACATGCAAGGAAAGATGCATATACACTCGTCACTGTTTGCCTCTCAAAATCCTTTGTACATGCACAATGCATATACATGCAACAGTCCCCAGGCACATGGCAGCTTGCGATTCATCCTCCGTTGCAGTGCATTTGATTGCCATTGGCCATCAGAATGACCCAAAAAGATTGGTCAATATATATGGTCTTGGCGATAATCTCTTTGTATATAGGCCCTTTGCACATGCATACAATTGCTTATCATACAAGGTGGACCCCAAATGTTCATTAGGCAGATTAAAAACTTATTCGGGTCCGACTTGTATCCCTTTCATTGTACCTCAGCTTGTATATCAGCATATACAAGTGCCTTATACAACCCACGGACCTCAAATCACCATTCGCTGTATTTGACTCCTCCTTCGCGTCTAGGTTGTATATCCTTGTTTTGTATATTATGTTGTATGCTGCATATACAAACCCAATATACATGCTACGGACCCCAAACCTGTGTGAAGCATCTTGGAATTCTAATCAGATCTGGAATGTATATCTTTTCACTTGTATATTTCTCTATATGTCGGCACATACAAATACAAATACAAGCCCAGACCTCGCCACAATTAAAAGGCACATCTGAAATACTTTGGAATCCATCTTGTATATCTACAAATGCATGTCTCCCTTGTGTATCGACCATATACAAACTCACTTGTACATACCTGCGGGCCCCAAATTTGTATCTCTACTGCACTGTAGCAAATGTATGTGTGTCAGCCTTTGTATATTTTTCAATGTACATTTCCCCTTGCATCCTGAATATACAAACGCATACATACAAACCCCTGTGTACAAGTAGCGAATATTCCTGGAAGATTCCTGCTTGTATATTTCACCCTTGTACATTTTCCTTTTGAGCTTGATATGCATTTGGGAATGCATACAACTACAGAATATTTCCAGGAATCTAGGAAAGATTCCCCTAATGTATATGCAACCCGATATACATTTTGAAATGCATACAACTCAAAATTTTCACCATTTCTTGAAGCCGATTGGGATTTCACAAGCTTGTCAACAGATTTGATCAATTGCACATACAAACTTAACATTTTTCAAGGGTGTGATAGGAAAAGGTAGTAAAACATTACATGGGGGCTGGTCAACCTATGAACATTAAAGCACGAGGATGAAAACTGGTAACCAGGAACCCACCACAGAAGGTCATCATTAGGATAGAAGAAGCAATGCAAGACCCTACGATTCAAAAATTTTAGGGTTTGAATGGGAATATCTACAAATGTTCAAGCTTAAAACCCTAAACATAAATGATTACCAATAGGCTCTGATTGGGGATGTGCAGGCGCAAGACTACAGCGAGGGTCAGAATACTCCGAGGCAGACCAGACAAAACACAAAACTCAAAACACGACCGACTATACAAGGCATGTACAAATATTTACATCTAGTTTATAGTGTGCACAGAAGGTACTCATTTATGTGAAAAAGGTTTTAAGGAATTTACCGTGCACTGGAAATTCCAACAGTTCACCATTTAGGGCTTGGAGAAAGTAAGAATCATTCTCATAGACATTGCCAATTTGATATGGGCCAGTCCATAAGGGCTCAAATTTACCGTGCTTGCCCTTATCCTGGCCTCTTGCATTCCACATAAGCACTAAGTCACCTATCTGAAACCTTCTCACTGTAGCCCTTTTATCAAATAGATACTTCACTCTTTGTTGTTTCTTGATGTTTGTTCTCTGTGCTTCTCTTCTGATTTCATCTAGTCCAACCAGCTGATTTATTCTTTCAGTCATTGGGTCCTCAATCTCCTCCTCGTTCCCCTAGATGAATTTATAAACTGGTAGGAGGTTATTCACAGGCAATCTGGTTGCTGCACCATATACTAATTCAAAAGGTGACCTTCCAACTGCTCTTTTTACTATCACCCTGTTAGCCCATAATGCCAACTTTAACTTTGAATCCCAAGCCCTTTTATTTTTATCTATCACCCTTTTGATGATTTTCATGAGACTTTTGTTGCTTGACTCTGCTTGACCATTCCCTTGTGGGTGGTATGGTGATGTATGAAACAAATCAATTCCATAATTGTTGCAAAAATCAACAAATTCACCAAACCTGAAGCACATTGCATTATCTGTGACCAATTTGGCTGGTACTCCAAATCTGATAATAATATTTTCTAGAATAAAATCCATCACCACCTTGCTTGTAGCTTTTTAGCTGGAATGGCCTCAATCCATTTAGTGAAGTAATCAGTGGCAACCAGAAACCAAATGTACCCTCCACTTGGTTTTTCTGAGATTTCCCCTATAAAATCAATTCCCCATTGCTGAAATGGAAATTCTACAGTTATAGTCCTAAGGGGTAATGCACCTTCATATTTCAGCTTACCTTAGAACCTTTGGCAATGATCACATTTTCTTACCATTCTGTGTGCATCTGAGAAGAGAGTTGGCCACCAGTAGCCAGCCCTAAGGATTTTGTGGGCTGTTGTATGGGCAGCATAGTGTCCACCACACACTCCATTGTGCATATCACTTAAAATATCCCTGGCCTAATCTTCATCCACACATCTGAGTAATACACCATCAGAGTTTTTCCAATACAATTCTCCTTGAATAATGACGTATTTAATAGCCTATAATTTCAAGGTTCTCATCTGATTATCACTGAGGTGGGTAGGACAGTTTAAATTCTACAAATAATACACTATGTCCTTATACCACTCAGATTCTGACATATTTATAGTTTCACTATGCACTACATTCACTTGGCTTGCTTCTAGATTTGATTGTTATCAATTTTGCTAAACCTTGTCCCCTTACCAATTTTGTGATCTGTATTTCAATGTTGAACTCTTGTAGTTTGTTTATCCATCTACATCTTCTTCCAATTACCTCATGTTGAGTAAAAATATCCTTGATTGTTGCATGAGGCACATATGCAACTATCCAAGAGCCTACCAAATATGGCTTGAAACTTGTAACTGCTCTGACCAGTGCATATGCGTGTTTCTCCATGATGTCATACTTTAATTCAGCAGCCTGCAATGACTTACTAAAGAAAGCAATAAGCTGTTCAAACCCTTCTTCATTTTTCTGCAATAATCATGCAGTAATAGTGTGGAAAGAAGCAAATGAAAATAATTGAAATGGCTTAGAAAAAATAGGAGACTTTAGCATAGGAGCCATCTTTATAGCTTCTTTATGTTCTGAAATGATTTGGTTGCTTCATCCTCCCATTTGATAGTTGCATTCTTCTTCAACATCTTGGAGATGTCTCTTGTGGTCTCTACAAAGTTAGGCACAAATCTCCTAACAAAGTTAATTTGTCCAAAGAAGGACTGAATACCTTTCACTATTTTAGGGACCTGAATTCTGTCAATTGCAGCCACCCTCTCAGGATCAATCCTGACCCCATCCTTGGAAATAATGTGTCTAAGCAATTTTCCTTCCACTACCACAAAAGCACACTTCTTTGGGTTGAGTGAGATGCCATATTCTAATGCTCTAATAAAAATTTGCTCCAGGTGCATGCAATGCTGCTCTTCCTTATTTGAAAAGGTAGTTAAGTCATCCTGATACATAGCCAGGATTGAATCAATCAATCCTACAAAAGCAACATCCATTGCCCTTTGAAATGTGGCACCTGCATTTGTTAGTCCAAATGGCATCCTCACATATACATAGGTTCCCCATGGAGTGGTGAAAGCAGTCTTGAATTGTTCTGATTATTTTACCTTCACTTGATTGTACCCTGAAAATCCATCCATCATGGATAAAAGTTCATAGCCAGTCACTTTCTGTAACATGGCTTCCATGTTGGGAAATGGACAATTATCCTTCAAAGAGGATACATTCAGATTCCTAAAGTCAACACAAAGTCTGATGTCACCATTTTTCTTTCTAACTAGGACAAGGTTAGACACCCAAGTTGAGTGTCTGATGGGCTTAATTATTCCAGCCTCCCTAAGCTTCATAAGCTCTTCTTGCATTTTTGGAGCTAGAGTTGGATTGATAGGTCTTTGTTTTTGTCTAAATGGTTTAGCTCCAGGCTTCAAAGGGATTTCATGCTAAAATAAATCCTCTCTATAAGATTTGAGGTCCTCATAAGACCAGGCAAAGACATGCTTATATCTTCTTAGTAATGCAATCAACATAGTTCTGATATGTGGCTTGAGCTATTTGCCAAAGTATACCTTCTTGGGGGCCTGAGATGTCCCCAAGTTTATCTCTTCTAAATCATTCTTGTTCGTTGGAGATGACTTTGTAACAAATTAGTCCCTATTGTCAAAAGCTCACTCTAAAGCAACCAGTCCTCTAGGGATTTTATTTGTCTTGAGTTGAATTACCTCCTTCCCTAGGAGAGTTTCTTTTCCATCTACAACCTCCACAAAATTTTGAAAATCCATTTCCTAGTTCTCATACTCATCAATGCAATGTAGAAATCTCAGTAAATCTTTGTCATCATCAAACACTTGCCAGCTACATACATTATCTGGGACTGCAGGTTTGAGTTTGACTTCAACATTTGTAACATCTGATAGAGTTATATCATCTGGCCTTATGGCTACATTGGCTAGAAAATCTGCCCTGACATTTTTTGATCTCTCTATCCAATTTATTGAAAAAGCATCAAACAATTCAATTGTATCCCAAACAACATGCTTATACTATTTTAATCTCTTATTTTTTTATGCATATTTATCTCTAACTTGGGAAACAACTAACTCTGAATCACCAAACACTTTGAGCATCATAATTCCACACCTCAATGCAACATTTAATCCTAACAACAGAGCCTCATACTCTGCAATGTTGTTTGTACAGGCAAACTTTAGCAAGAAAGAGAATTTTAGAAGCTTACCAAATGGAGACAGAAACACAACTCCAGTACCAGAGCCTTCCTTTGAACAAGCTCCATCAAAATACATGGTCCAAAGACCCTATTGATCCAGTTCTTGAATGCAAATATTTCCCTCTTTATTTCCTTCATCATCTGAGACAATTATGAAATTATCACAGTCAGTATCCACAAAACATATATGCTCCTCTGATTCTTGATCCTCCACTGTCTCTGATGACCTTTCTTCTCTAATTAGGTTGACATCCCTACCATTCATAGGGATCACAGCATATGACAAATCTAATTGCATACTCCCACCAATCAATGCTGCCCATCTTCTCAACAGCAACATGCCATATTGTGGCTTGATATCAACAACTGTTATGTTCATTTTGTAAGTCTTCTCAGGGTAAGCCGCCAGTCTGAAGTCAACATCCTTCATGATTCCAATGACAGGTACCTCCCTAGCATCCATTGCATAGCACTTCCCTCATGCCTTATCTATTTTTAACCCAGCTTGTTGCACGATGGCCAAAGGCGTGATGTTTGTGGATACTCCTGAGTCAAGCATACAGTTCTTAATTATTGTTCCATTTATGACAAGGGAGACATAAAATGGTTCAACCTGTGAAGGACACTTTGTCATGGTCATCCCAAGATACACCTCAAGAACTTCATCTTCATGAATGTACAGGGCTTGTTTCTTACCCTGAGGTTCATCACTCAACTTGGCTTGACAGGGTACTCCTGAAATTAAGGATACTACTTTATTTTTTAATTCTTCCACTTTCATCAGTTCCATTAGTGGAACAGAGACTTTTATCTATGATAAGACTTGAGACATGTCAAATGGAGCATAATTTTGAATAACAATTGTAACTTGCTCCACCATTTTACCTTTACTCTGGGATGATCGAGCCTTAGTTTTTATGGCTCCTTGACTGTCATTCTTAATCTAAAAAATTTCTATTTTGATCTTCAACCTTAGGAATTCTACTTTCTAGTCCTTAGAAATCATGACCTATTTTTTGCTTAAAATTTTGCCTATTATTGTTCCATTGTTTCTTTTGTAGTTCAGCCCCTTTATGACTATGCACAGGTTGGTTTACAAAGGTATTCTCTGGTTGGTGTGAGTTACTTACCTGAGCTTTACCCCTTAGGTTGTAATTGCTTTTAACCTAAGCTACTGCTGCAGATGTGAGGGCTCTAATTTCTTCATCAGAAGGTCTCCTCAAGTTATTCAAAAACTTTGTGTGAATCCTGAGCACAGGCATAATTATCTTCCTCATCCTCATCATAGGGAAACTACTGCCAAACCTAAATCTCATCATTTGCACTTACATCAGCTTCATGAGAAGAGTATTCTCTATTTGTAGATAGCATATTGACATTCTCATCTTCCATGCAATGCAGCTCATTACACTCATCACAGGCAACAACATTGTTGTATAGACACTGAGCAATCATACATGGTGACTATGAGTGAGGCATTTGACATATGATACACCATGGGGTGTCATTAACAATATTTACAGCCTTCTTCAAAAGATAAGGAGTTTCCTTTTTATTTTGAGTCCTTTGATTTGTGTTGCTGTTTGGAAGAATAGGCTTACCATTATGCCAATTGGTGTTATATGGCATATCATGTAATGATGGTCTTCTTTCTTGCCTTGGGTAAACTTATCTGTCAGGACCTGTTCCCTTTTCATTTTTAGCTATTCTATAACCCAAGTCCTTGACAATAGTTGTTAATTTATCTAATTTATCCTCAGAAGTAGATGCACTGCCTTGAGCAGTTTGAGCTTTAGTATTCGGGTTTTGCAGAATTTTCACATTATCTCTTCTATTTGTCTTACCAGATGCTTTTCTATTATTTTCAATATTTGTTGCAATCTTGAAGGCATCTCTGAGGCTAGCAGGGCTCTCATCTCTCAATCCATAAGCTATTTTGGCATCAAAAGCATTTATGTGCAACACTATGCACATAGGTTCATTAGGCCTCAAGTCCTGTGGCAATTTGTTCAATACCTTAGTGAATCTAGCATTGAAATCAGCAACCTATTCATTTGATCCTTTGGTAATGCCAATAAATTCATTAATGAAAAAACTAGGATTAGTTTTGTCACCATATTGTTCTTTGAATATCCTCCTGAAATCCTCCCATGATGAAATGCTTCTGTCAAGTAGGCCTTTATACCATTCCTTGGCTTCATCAACTAAGGATTGCATAAATGATTTCATGAAAATATCCTCATGCTCAACCTCAAAGTTGTCCATGATATTCTAAAAGGCTTTTAAATGGTCTTCACCTGATATAGTATTATTTCCTAAAAATTTAGGTACTTGCAGCCTCACATGTTTGTCAATAAGGTTTGGGTAACCAGGAATGCCATAAAAAACTAACTGCGTGAATCTGTCTAGCTGCATCGGCTGTCTACCAAACTGATTTACATTTACATTTCTATTTGCATTCTGATTTCTTATATTATTAAATGGTATTCTAGCATTGTTTGCATTCTGCCTTTGATCATTGTGTTGATCCTGTACTTCATTCCTGTGTTGATTTCTTTGCATATTTGCATTGCCAAGGGTGGGAACTGAATCATTCTGAGGAACTCTTAGGGCTTGCACTTTCTGTCTCATATCATCTCTGATCTTTACTACTTGCAGATATTCTAATTCTGCCCTTAAGCTCTTAATTTCATCAGCTAGTTCCTCCTCTCTAGGCATAGATGAGGATGGTTTTATCACATTCTGATCATCATTATCATCATCCCTTAGGGATTCAGCTTCTTCAAATCTGTTAGGGGAATCAACAAAAGGGCATTCTTGAAACACCTCTAACCTCATTTTTAATCCACCACTCTGCTGTCTCTCATATACATTCTGGATTTCAACTTCAGTGTTTGTAAAATAAGGTATTGTTTTCTCTGAGGATCCTGGATTGTTCTGAATAAACTCATTTTTCCTGGGGCTAGGAGAACCATCTTGACTGGTTCGAATAGTCCCTTTTTTCCTATACATCATTTTTATGGGTAACTCTTCAAACAAAGGGTTACGTTCGGATCTTCTCCCTTGCATACAAATTTTTATTTTACCAGTTGGGAGATTAGTTCAGAGTCGCCACCTATTACTAGGAATTATTTTCTTTTAAAATGTTCTTTCACTTCACTCCCCAGCGCAGTCACCAATTTCTACTGGTTATTTTCCCAGACTGGATGCTTATTCCAAGTAATCCCTACAAAATAGCCACCAATGATCAACAGGATTCTTGGGCCAGGGGCTAGCAGTATAGGAGATAGACTCTATAAATATCTCCTCATCTTCTTTAGGCTCTGCAGAACCAAGGGGGGTATTCCCTACTCAACATCTATAAAATGCATTTATGAATTTTCTGGGATGTTGACACAAAGCAGATAAATCCTCTCTTATGCAGACCAAAACTGTGAGATAAGTGCAAAGGGGCTAGCTTTGGGCCTATATTCAGTTGTAGACAGAGGATTTTGGTCATAATACTATTTCTAAAGTCCTAAAGGTTTGTATATGAAGTTTGAGTTGGTTTTATATTTGGATGCAAAACTAGGACCTTGGGTTGTGGCCTTAATACCAGACTGGATCGGTGCCTATCTAGGGCTCAGAGTCAATAGACATACACATGTGAATATACACATAAACCCATATTAATGACTGAGTTTCAAGGGGATTGTTTAATATCTGCCCTACAGATATTTCCCAAATTTAGGCATTTAGTTACCTCTACTTAGAAGATCCTCACTGCAATATATTCTTCTTAACACTTTAACCTAAAACATTTAATCTACTCCTAGAGTAGAAGTAAAAGACCAAGCATTCAACATAGCAAATCCATATTCAAGAATCTTAGACACCCCTTAGCTGTTTAGATTCAAAAGAAGAATACATTTAATTTGGAGATAAGTAACAGAACACATGCAATGAATCATTACTCATTTAAATCAACATGAAACCAGTAAGTTTATGCATTAAACAGACAACATGAGATTCATAAACTCACAAAAATGTCTAAAACAAGGCCACCATTGAAGTTGTATCTTATCACAGCACCCATAAATTGTCCAGTTTTCAACAACCACCACAAGTAATACAGTTTGGCCCTTATACCAAGACTGTGTACCTGGCAAAAATTAATTACAAGGCAAATCAAAAATCTGCCAGATTTAATGCATGAGGAATGGCGCTCATAAATATTAAATGCTGTGGGGAGACTGAGAGGAATGAGCAAATGGAATCAAGATCTGCATCGCCGTTCAAGGACATTCATCTTCAATCAAGTTGTTGACCTGTCCATCAATGACCCATACTGCTGCATCTCCGCCATTAACGTTTCAGCTACCCGTCGGATGCAGCAACGAACACACCCGTGGTTTTCCCGCTCAAAACAAGCCTGAGGGAGCAAGGAAAACCAACTCCATAATTTTAAAACCTAGTCGTTGATTTTGATTCCATCGCTGAGATCAAACATCCCAAAAACTTGTAGAAAAGTCAAGAACCCATGGTCACATGCCACGTAGGCACTCCATATTCCTATCGCTAACTTTTCCCCCTTTCATTCTACCTTTTCTGCCCTTGTACATGCAAGGAAAGATGCATATACAATCATCACTATTTGCCTCTCAAAATCCTTTGTACATGCACAATGCATATACATGCAACAGTCCCTAGGCATGTGGTAGCTTGCAATTCATCCTCCGTTGCAGTGCATTTGATCGCCATCGGCCATCAGAATGACCCAAAAAGGTTGGTCGATATATATGGTCTTGGCAATAATCTCTTTGTATATAGGCCCTTTGTACATGCATACAATTGCTTATCATACAAGGCGGACCCCAAATGTTCATGAGGCAGATTAAAAACTTATTCGGGTCCAGCTTGTATCCATTTCATTGTACCTCAGCTTGTATATCAACATATACAAGCGCCTTATACAACCCACGGACCTCAAATCACCATTCACTATATTTGACTCCTCCTTCACGTCTAAGTTTTATATCCTTGTTTTGTATATCAGGTTGTATGCTACATATGCAAACCCAATATACATGCTACGGACCCCAAACCTGTGTGAAGCATCTTGGAATTCTACTCAGATCCAAAATGTATATCTTTTCACTTGTATATTTCTTTGTATGTCAGCACATACAAATATAAATACAAGCCTGGACCTCGCCACAATTAAAAGGTACATCTGAAATACATTGGAATCTGGCTTGTATATCTACGAATGCATGTCTCCCTTGTATATTGATCATATACAAACTCACTTATACATACCCGCGGGCCCCAAATTTGTATGTCTACTGCACTGTAGCAAATGTATGTGCATCAGCCTTTGTATATTTTTCAATGTACATTTCCCCTTGCATGCTGAATATACAAACGCAGACATACAAACCCCTGTGTGCAAGTAGCGAATATTCCTGGAAGATTCCCGCTTGTATATTTCACCCTTGTACATTTTCCTTTTGAGCCCAATATGCATTTGGGAATGCATACAATTGCAAAATATTCCTGGGAATCTGGGAAAGATTCCCCTAATGTATATGCAACCCGATATACATTTTGAAATGCATACAACTCAAATTTTTCACCATTTCTGGAAGCTGATTGGGATTTCACAAGCTTGTCAATAGATTTGATCAATTGCACATACAAACTTAACATTTTTCAAGGGTACGACAGGAAAAGGCGGTAAAACATTACACGGGGGCTGGTCAACCTATGAACATTAAAGCACGAGGATGAAAACTGGTAACCAGGAACCCACCACAGAAGGTCATCATCAGGATAGAAGAAGCAATGCAAGACCCTACGATTCAAAAATTTTAGGGTTTGAATGGGAAAATCTGCAAATGTTCAAGTTTAAAACCCTAAACATAAATGATTACCAACAAGCTGAATCTTATATAAAAATTTTAGAGAAACCCAATTCAAAAATATAGACTTATTGGTGACGCAACTGTTTTAATAGAGATGAAATGGGTGAAAGGTAGACAGTCACAAAATATTCATATCTCCAAGACGACAAACTAGGTATGGACAATTTTTATATATTATTTAGGTAACTAGGTCATGTATCATATAGCAAAAAAATAGAGGAACCCAGATCATAAAACTAAAGTTGTGGCTAATGCAACAGACTACTAAAATAAAGATAAAATGACTTAGAGGTAGACAGTCAGAAAACATTCATATCTCGAAAATGACAAACTGGGTATAGACGATTTTTGGATATGATTTAGGTAACTAGGTTGTGCACTATATATCAAAAACATAGAGGAACTCAGTTTATAAAACTAAAGTTATGGCTAACGTAATACACTGGTAAAGAGAGATGAAATGGCTGAGAGGTAGACAGTTAGAAAACATTCATATCTCCAAAACGACAAACTAGGTATGGACGATTTTTGGATATGATTTAGGTAACGAGGTTGTACACCATATATCAAAAATTAGATGAACCCAATTTGTAAAACAAAAGTTATGGCTAACACAATAGACTGTATAAAAAGAGAAATGAAATGGGCGATAGATAAACAGTCACATCAATCGGTGATTCCTAGAAATGCAATGATACAAACATGCATAATTGGATCTGATAACAAGGCTTCTAACCTCTCAAGCAAATTACCATCAACATAAAAAATTATAAATCAAACATTTGCTTCAACAAAAAACTGAGACATAAATTAAAACAAAATGAACCTGATTTCACTTGCTTGACTGGGCTGAAGATTCGATGCCGGGCTTAACTGCTATAGCCACAAACTAGTCTCCCTCCAAAAGTTCCATCTGCTGAAGATCCTTATGAGAGAAAAATCTCCCCCCTAAATACAGCCCAAAAACTCCCTATTTTTAGCGAAAGAAATCCCCTAAAATCTTCTAGAAGATTCCCCCCACAAGAGGCAATAACTCTTGCATGAACAATATCTTACAGTTTGCTATTTTAAGCATTTTACAACCATACCAAGATAAATATAGTTTATGGTAACACATAAATATTATTTATTTATTTTTCTCTAGTTACAATTACATTTATTACTATTATTATTATTATTATTTATTAACTTAACTTTTAGAATAATATATTTTTCATAAACTAAATTTACATAAGGACATTTATATATTATTTATTTAACAAAAATGCTTCATAACTAATTATTTTATTTTAAGGCAACAATAACCAAAATAATACCAACAAAATAACCCAACTATTAAACCATACCTGACTACTATGCAAGATCGGAAAACAAGACCACCACAACAATCACTGACTATCATGACCAAACTGACAACACTGACAGGGTACACAACCAGATACTCATCCTCTTCAAGGATGATGGCTAGGCTAGGGGACCATATGTTATCTTCATTCAACAACTTCCATTGGTATGAAGGTATGCTCAAACCTGCCAATTCAGGTGGAGTCGATGCCTGGTACCTGCAAACTGCAACAAACAAAAGTGTCAAATACATACATATAATCATCCAAGCAGGCACATAGTGATAGAGAATCACAGCATAGTAGGGTACTCATTATGAGTTATACTACACTATCTCTTCACAAAACACATCACAAGTATCCACATTAAACAAATTCATTAGTAAATAAACAACCAGATAACACATAGACAAATTATCACATTAATCACTTAGTAAAACTAATCTACATAGTCAATTAAGCTATAAATGATCACAACATAAGCATAATATACTAATCATAAACTATCAACAGTGTCATCAACTACATCATAACAGTAAGCCTGCCATCAACATGTCTATCATGGCCTAAGTATTCTGAGTATTTTACCCTCTTCTTCATACTCCTTAGCCTGACCGCCTTCTCATCCAAAGTAAGAATGGAGGGGCACTAGATCCTCCCCCCCTAAAACTTGACTTCCTCCTGGAAGTCATAGACTAGGGTGGAAATATAACATATTAGTATTGCAACTTTCTATTGCCAACATACGCATCCATATTAGGCAATTGTTCATAAAACAAGCACAATCATTCAATAAAGACAAGAAGAACATCAATTCTTTACCTTTAAGGCATATCGTGTGATCTACTCGTACCTAATCACACATATCTCAAAAATTTCATACAATTTACATAATTGCATTCACATATAATCAGGGAGAATACATCTCATAATTATTTCCACTATGCTTTCACCTATTACCAACATACAAAATACAATGCTCCACGAAGTCCTCCCTTGAACATACTATCAGAGGTTCAAAATGAACATGATAGTAACATCACTTAACACAAAATGGGGCCAACAGAAACAAACACTCAGAATAGCCACCATAGAGATTTCAAAAATAAATGCAAACCCAAGTGGGAAAATAATCAAATCCAAGTTTAAGTTACAGAGTGCAGGCAATTTCTAATAAACCAAGTAAAAATAAAAGGTGTTTGGTGACCACTCTTGTCATAAGAAAGTTCAAAGAAAGAAAATTCGCTGTTAACCCCCAACAACACATGAAACAACTGTCAAAAATTCCAAAACAACCAAATTACAAAACAAATCCACATCACGGTGTGACTAATTTTAGCCACAAAAAGGGAGTATCTGCTACACAACACTCAAGGACACAATGTCTAGAATGTGTTAGAGAATGTACAGCAACAGTCAAATGATTTAGTTAACTACATACTCTTATTTAAGAAACTTTTATACAAAGATTTAAGGCAACACAGTCGCTACTTATATACAAACAACTTCTATTTTTAATACAGTACAATTTCTTTTTACTAAGCTATGAACATATGCAATTACTTATGTGAGAAAATACTTACAAAGGAAATATATGATGTCACACACAAGAATAATTAAAAACTATAATTGACTTACATTATCACATTCACGATCTCATAGGCCCAACACAAGCTCCCATTTGATCTCCTGTACACAGTTCTTACACAGGCATATACAATGATAACTTTCATAAACTACAATAGATCTTCCACAAGCGGTCATGACCATCTAGGAAATAGATGTCAGGTTATCAACAACCACGTTAAAATAGCCCGCACATGACAACATCACATAACCACATGGCTCATGAAATGATTAAATCATTCCAATACTTAATTACATGCACTAACAGTAACCATGCTTCTTTCTTATAATGCACTAGTGACCAAAAGAGAAACTCAAAGCCTCTACAAAACAACAAGCACTAACATTCAGGGAAGACATATTGTCAAATAAATCATCACATTATCAGAGAAGAGGAAGAGAGAACACATAAGTAAACAAGACATAATCAAAGGATAGGTCTTTAATCTTATCAACCTTCTAATGTCATACTAATGCACAATGGTGAAAGGTACCATTACCACCTCACCACAAGAGAAAATCACTTAACCTAGAGCAACAACAACAATCCAGAGGTCTCAGTGTTGCAACTTGGCTCTGATACCAAATGCAATGCCCCATCATGCAACCCTAGAGAGTTAGGCTAACAGGTACTAAAATTATATATATATATATATATATATATATATATATTAAGCAAGTAAATGCATTTACACTAGATAGAATTCACACTATTTTAAGCATTAAAGCAAGATGATCAACTAACACCTCTGGGGAAACATAACTGCATCAGATAACCATAATTTATAACAACACAAGTAATAAACCTCATGATACAAAAGAAGAAGATTACATTACCCATTTACAGATATGAATAGTTACAAAAGTTCAAAAACAAGATTACATTATTACAAGATTCATGACCGATTACATCAGTTTACAATATACAACAAGATTATACAATTCTGGAAGTATAGCACAGCTCTAAGGATGCAATACAATCTAGAATTGGAACACTTCCCCAGTGATCACGAATCAGAATGATCAAGGAAAACCAATGGATTAAGCTCTTCCACCCGATCTTGTGGAACCCTGAGGTCGACCCCCTAAGCTAGGAGATAACAATAGGTTCCCCGACATAAGAAAGGACATGAGGACTAACAGAAGACAGAAATACCATAGGTTTCACATGCGAACAACACTGAACACAACAATCAACATTTAGAGGCAATAGAATAGGGTAAGCTAGAGTACAGTACGAAGAAGTGTCATCGCATGGGTCTACATGGGTTACGCTAACTGTTTCTCTCTAGACGCTGGCCCCCATATATGGTTACCCTGACAGCCTCTCTCTAGGCGTTGGCCCCATAGGTCACACATGTGGTGTTCCTTATTTTGATTAATGTGAAGTCTCCCCTTTCCCCATAGTCAATTATTATATTTTCACTTGTTAAACACTTCCAATGGGTTACCCAGACAGCCACTTTGGGTGTTGGCCCCACATCAAAAGCCACTCCCCTTCCTGCACTCAGTTGACCCAACCCAAACAAGTACTATACAAGGACACACATGACATACCTCCAACACTTGTAACAAGCCAAAATAACCAGAGGTATGCAAAAGTCCAAATTTAATGTAACAAAAACAAGCTTTCTCTCTCTAGAATGCAAGTACTCAAAGCCATTGAAAGTTCAAGGTAGACAAGCCTCTAGAGTTGGGTAAATTGAAACACAATACCACTATTACTATATCCATTTCCCGATATGGAAAAAAAATGACGATTAAAATGACTATTACATTCCATTAGAACAATATGACTCAGAACCAAAGAATAATATAATAAACCAATTACATCATTACTACTTGACGCTAATAACTAACAATGGAATTTCAAGCAAGACCATATTTAAAATTAACTCAACATATCACCATTGAACAATTTTAAACCGGAAAGCACTAAAATAAACCACTAAGAAAGAAACATACTAATATGATCGATTAAGATATGCAAGAATAGATACTATATTAGAAAGAATATAGATATAGAATGTTTTGATAATGATAAGAGATTTCAAAAAGGAAATGCTCTAGTAGATAGTATGCAGAAGTGAGAACTCAGACAAAGTGCATTAACTGTTCAACAAATTGCCTCAAAGAGATGTCAAATTATGGAATGCAATGATTAAAGGATATGCATAGAATGGATTGTAGATTTAATAACAACAATCAAGATGGCATAGGAATGTCTATAACTAATTGATACATATCTCTGAATTGACAAACTTGGTAATGCTAACTCTTTTAGATATAGTTTTCATAGGTAAGAGCTGAATGGTATATAAAAATTTTAGAGAGACCCAATTCGAAAATATAGAGTTATTGGTGACACAACTAACTATTTTAATGAAGATGAAATGGGTGAAAGGTAGACAGTCACCAAATATTCATATCTCCAAAATGACAAACTAAGTATGGACAATTTTTGGATATTATTTAGGCAACTAGGTCATGCCCCATATATCAAAAACATAGAGGAACCTAGTTCATAAAACTAAAGTTATGGCTAATGTAACAGACAACTAAAACATAGATGAAATGCCTAAGAGGTACACAGTCACAAAACATTCATATCTCCAAAAAACAAACTGGGTATGGACAATTTTTGGATATGATTTAGGTAACTATGTCGTGCACCTGTATCAAACACTTAGAGGAACCCAATTCATAAAACAAAAGTTATGGCTAATGTGATAGACTACTAAAATAGAGAGGAAATCGCTGAGAGGTAGACAGTCACAAAATATTCATATCTCCAAAACACCAAACTAGGTATGGACGAGTTGTGGATATGCTTTAGGTAACTAGGTTGTACCCCATATATAAAAAATTTAGATGAACCCAGTTTGTAAAACAAAAGTTATGGCTAACACAATATATTGTAAAAATAGAGATGAAAAGGGTGAGAGATAGACAGTCACATCAATCAGTGATTCCCAGAAATGCAATCATACAAAGATACACAATTGGATCTGATAACAAGGCTTCTAACCTCTCGAACAAATTACCATCAACAAGAAAAATTATAAATCAAACATTTGCTTCAACAGAAAAATGAGACAGAAATTAGAACCAAAGGAACCTGATTTCACTTGTTTGATTGGGCTGAAGATTCGATGCCAGGTTCAACTGCTGCAGCCACAAACTAGTCTCCCTCCAAAAGTTCCATCTTTTGAAGATCCTTATGAGAGAGAAATCTCCCCCCTAAATACAACCCCAAAACTCCCTTTTTTAGCAAAAGAAATCCCCTAAAATCTTCTAGAAGATTCCCCCCACAAGAGGCAATATCTCTTGCATGAACAATATCTTACAGTTTGCTATTTTAAACATTTTACAACCAGACCAAGATAAATATATTTTATGGTAACACATAAATATTATTATTTTTTTCTCTAGTTGCAATTACATTTATTACTATTATTATTATTTATTAACTTAAATTCTAGAATAATATATTTTTCATAAACTAAATTTACATAAGGACATTTATATAGTTATTTATTTAACAGAAATGATTCATAACTAATTATTTTATTTTAAGGCAACAATAACCAAAAAGAATACCAATAAAATAACCCAAATGTCAAAGCATACCTGACTACTATGCAAGATCAGAAAACAAGACCACCACAACAATGACTAACTATCATGACCATACCGACAACACTGACAGGGTACACAACCAGATACTCATCCTCTTCAAGGATGATGGCTAGGGTAGGGGACCATATGTTATCTCCATTCAACAACTTACATTGGTATGAAGGCACACTCAAACCTACCAATTCAGGTGGAGTCGATGCTTGGTACCTGCAACTTGCAGCAAACAAAAGTGTTGAATACATACATATAATCATCTAAATAGGCACATAGTGACAGGGAATTGCAGCGTAGTAGGGTACTCATTATGAGTAATACTACACTATCCCTTCACAAAACACATTATAAGTACCCACATTAAACAAATTCATTAGTAAATAAACAACCAGATAACAGATAGACAAATAATCACATTAATCACGTAGTAAAACTAATCTACATAATCAATTAACCTATAACTGATCACAACATAAGCATAATGTACTAATCATAAAGTATCAACAGTGTCATCGTAATAAACATCAATGAGTGTCATCAACTACATCATAATAGTAAGCCTACCATCAACATGTCTATCATGCCCTAAGTATTCTGAGTATTTTACCTTCTTCTTCATGCTCCTTAGCCCAACCACCTTCTCATCCAAAGTGAGAATGGAGAGGCACTACATAATTCATCTTATTTAACTATTTACTAGTTAAATAATATTCACACATCACACATAATTCACCCATGTAAAGTTGACTTAGTGAGTCTACTAGGTGTTTCTAGTTGAGTCTAGTTGTGTGTTGAGTTGTTGATAGTTGGAGTGAGTTGTCTTATCTTCCACATGTGTAAATAGTTATCATCCTCTAATTGTCACATGTTGTAGGAATATCTCCACCTTTCACTCCACCTTTCTAGCTCTCACCTTGCCTTTATAAGAAAGGCTCTCTTCATGTATTGTAATCACCAATAATCTTGTAATCTTTTGCATTCATTGATAGAATAACATTATTCTCTCATTTGATCTCTCTTGTGCTTTCATGAAGTCCTAGATCCTAAGTGGTTCCAATCATAGCCAACTCTAACATAATTAACAGCCGACTATGATAGAAGCATAGTCTTTCCTGTTGGTTGAGGTAGCTTAAACAAAGACCACATTGTATGAGATTAAATTTATATTAGGCTAGTTCTTGGTTTATAAATCTTCATGAAAACTGTGTGTTAATCTTTTGTAAACATCCATGTGCTTGAAGGGTCTGCAAAAAGTTTTCCTCTCGAATCAAGATAGCTTGTACACGTTAAATACTTGAGTCTTCTTGTTCATCTCTTGCATGTCAAGAGCTTAGGAAAAGAATTGTATAACTCCACAGTTATTATTTTCCTCTATACATTTAGAACCATGAGACTATAATATTTTTTATGATAATGATAGCACATGGCATAAGGAAATCCAATATAATAGATTTTACATGCTCACAATACTGTCAATAGGTCATGATATGTACCTGTTAGTAACCAATGTATGACTTTAACCAAGGTCAAAGGGTATCAAGATTTAATCTTTCTAGAGAAAAGTATTACTATAACGACCTTAGATGGATGAAAGGCTGAATATTGATATTTGTTTGTTAACAAAACTCCTTCTAAACCCTAGGTTATATGTCATGAAAACCCTAGATTTATTAACTGATTTTAATATCAGTCGATTAAGGGTCTTGTATGATACAAAAGTTATTACAAGTCAAGACAATTAACCTAGTTGGTTATTTACTTAAACATTTTGTATCATGTCAACCTGCGAGAGGTATAAGTATGTGACTTGAGGAAAATTAAACCATAGATAAAACTTGAATAATCTCTAAGAAATTAGATTATTGTTAACCAATCTTTTAGTCAAGAAACTCTAAAGGATATTGATATCAAAAACTTCCCAGGGGTGTTTTATCTATACCAATTTTCAAGTTAGCAGTCTATTATTCTCTCATGATGAGATTGAGTAAATTGTTAGTAATCAATGTAAGTTAAGAGTGTCACTATGCCTAAGAGCATTAAGTAAAATTGTATAAGAAGTAGACTCCTAGAAACCTATGAAACAAAATGCCGTGTATATCTGAATAACCTACTTAGTCGAGGAGACTAAATCCATTATGGATTGGATAAAATCACTCGAATAAGTCAACTGTATGATTAAGATAACATCCAAGTCAAGTTGGGGTGGGTGAACGAAATGATTGCATTTATTACAAATGCTTTTCATACTTAAACTTTGGCCAAATTAATGCACATGCCTCTAAGTGCATTGTCGGTTCACCGTATCTGGGAATACATAATCTATTGGTATGATCATCCTCAGCTAAAGGGTATCTACGGTTGTATGGTCGATAGATTTATGTAGGATACAAACACTAGTACTTAGATGGAAATACCATATGTCACCCTAAGTCTATACCCTTCATGAAGGGTAGGGCCACTTCCAGAATGGAAGATGCATGGGAGATCATCTATCTGTGGTTGGAGGAAAATCCATCCAAAGATTCTTTCTCTCTCCTCAACCTGAGGCATACTGAGACTTGAGATGAAGATGTTGACAATCTAGATGTAGTATACGCTGTGGTAAGAAGACTTGTGATTTCTATTAATTAATATATATATATATATATATATATATATATATATATATATATATATATATATATATATATATATATATATATATATATATATATATATATATATTTCAATTACTTATGAAAAGGCAAAATCTTTATCTTATTTGAATGATTTCTTTTCTAAAAAGAAAAATTGATACAAATCATTACACTTTTCTTACTAGTTAAATTATGAAATGAAAATTTTTATTACCAAATTTTCACCTTATGAATTTTTACTTCATGGCAATTATTAAATTTCTAGTTTTGTGGACTTTGGATATTACATATGGTATCAGAGAAACCAGGTTTGGCACTAGGGCTTATGAGTCCAATACGCTAACCTAGAATCAACATTAAGTGGATAGCTAATGTTTTGATTTCTTGTACCAGGATGGTACGTCTTAAAATGATTGCTAGAAAGTCATTTATTGGGAAAGAACGTTACTTGTAGCCTAAAAGAGAGCGCGAGGCCATTGTATAAACCATTGAAGGAACTAATGATGAAAATGATATATGGTTAAGTGACATTGAAACCCTTGCAAATGCCATTACTTGAATCAAATGAGTTAAAAAGGAAATCCTACAGACAACTGAGATTGCAACTAGGATTATGGATGACTCATGCCCATATAACACACCTATGATTATGAGAGATCTTCATATACCTTCAAATGTTGAGATCATTATACTTTCATCTAGTAGTGAGTCTAAGGGTTATACACCCCTTGATTATGTGTCTGATGATGATTTAGAGGGATATACTCCCCTTGTAAAATGATATATGAATCATACTATGTATGTATCCATGAAGAATGTATACACCTTTAAATAAACCATAATAAAAATGAGCTTGTTTTTGTATCGACCATTGTTGTGTGAGTTAATTACATTATGATTTTATGAGATGTATTAAAATCAAGAAACTAATAGATAACTCAATGTTAACAGGTGTGAGAACAATCCATAATCATTGTGCGAACAAGAACAAACCATGGAGAGAATCAAGAGGATAGCAACTCGCAATTAAACTCCACAATTATATTGGATCAAATTTTAGCCATGCTTGCTGAAACAAAAGAAAGACTGGCTAATTTAGAAAAGAGAGTGGATGAGCAAGGTAACATGGAAGGGGAAAAAGAATTTTCTCATGGTATGAGTGTTGAAGACAACAAGGCAAAAGTACGGCAAGTGAAAGCCCATAAAACAATGAATTTCAGAAGGAAACAAAAGATAGACTTGCCTTTGAACTATCCAAAGATATGAAAAAGATCATTCCCCCTAAGTTTGATGGAATATAAATTGGTGATATAGCTGAAGGCTAGCTGATAGAAATGGAAAAATATTTTGAAATCAGAAATTATTCTAAGGTAACTAAAGCAGCTTGGGGAGCGTACCAACTGGCTGGAGAAGCATCCACATGGTGGGTGAATAAAAAGATGGAACTAAATTTTAGTTCCCTGAGGGTAACCTAGGATGAGTTTGCGGAGCTTTTTTAAGAAAATGTGGCTACCACAACTCTACTTTGATCAGAAACTGACTGACTTCCAGAAGCTTCGTTAGGGAGATTTGTCGGTGCTGGAATATATGTAGAAAAATTTACTCGTCTCTTGAAATATGTTCCCCAGTACCAAAAAGATGAAAGGTTTAGAATCAAGAAGTTTATTATGGGGCTAAATGCTCAAATTGGTGGGGAGGTGGATGCTCATGGTCTAACAACAATGGATTAGGTTTATGAAAAGGCAATCAAACAAGAGAAAAAACTATAGTCTATTTCAGCATACCGCGAAAGAAATAAAAAAGATTCAATAAGACCCCATCTACCCAACCATCTAAGAGAAGAAGTGATAAGGCCCGTATGAGTACAAAAGAAATAGTAAGGGAAATCAGAAGCAAAGTGGCTTTGGAAATAGAAAGAAAAATAAAAATTACAAAAAGAATGATGATTTCTCAGAAAGGCCATCAGAAAAGAGAGGTCCTGTATGAGGTTGTTTCACTTGTGGAGGTGATCATTATGCAAACCGTTGTCCAACCAGGAAGCAAAATGGACAGCAAAAGAATATTGCCTTACCTTCTTAGAAAGTAGCCTTCCAACAAATAATTCATGCTGCACTTGATAACTAACAAGCTGAATACCAGATCATGCCCATAAAAATGACAGGTACCTTATTTGGAGTTCCTATTTCCATTTTAATTGATATTGGAGCTACTGAAAACTTTGTATCACCTAGAGTTTTAAATAAATTTCCTAGAAGAGATGGCTATATGTCTAAACCTTGGACTGTTGAATACGCTACTCAAACCAAGGCTCAGGTAGAGCAATGTTTGTTTGAGGCTAGGATTGATTTTCCAAGTTTTTCAACTGAGGTGAACCTATATGTAGCCCCCTTAGGTTCCTATGATGTCATTATAGGAACGAATTGGTTATGGAAGCATAGAGATAGAGTGGATTGTTTTTCAAAAGAAATTGAATGTTTAGATGACTTGGGAAATAGGGTTGGTCTTCAAGGTATCCAAAGAGAAGTCAAGATTAGACCTATTTCTTCTAAGCAATTAAAAAGAGCCAGGCAAAAAGGTTGTCAACTTTTTGCAGTTAAAATGGAAGAAGTTGAAGAGAGACCTGAAAACCAAAGTATATCTTTTGAAGAAAAGTATACTTATCTCCAAGATTTCCAGGATGTTTTTCCTGAGGAACTTCCTAGATTACCTCCCAAAAGGATTTTTGATTTTGCAATCGATATCAAACCATGATCTGATCCTTTTTCCAAAGCTCCATACCATATGACAACTACTGAATTAATGGAATTAAAGGCTCAATTACAAGAATTGTTGGCTAAGGGTTTGATTAGACTTAGTGTCTTGCCTTAGGGAGCACCAGTTATCTTCGTCAAGAAAAAGGATGGAACTCTAAAATTATGGATTGATTATCATATGCTAAATAAGGCAACGATAAAGAATAAGTATCCTTTGCCATATATATATATGATCTTTTTGATCAAATGCATGGAGCTACTATGTTCTCAAAGATCGATTTGTGATCAAGGTATCATCAGTTAAGATTGAAGGATGAGGATATCCATAAAATAGCCTTTAGGACAAGGTACAGACACTATGAGTTCACAGTGTTACCTTTTGGTTTAACAAATGCCCTTGCAACATTTATGAATCTCATGAACAGTGTGTTTAGGGATTGTTTAGACAAGTTTGTTCTATTTTTTCTGGATGATATTCTCATTTATTTCAAAAATGAAGAAGAGCATAGGAAACATTTGCAAATAGTGTTACAACAATTGATGGAACATAAGTTGTATGCAAAACTTTCAAAGTGTTCTTTCTTTCAAAAAGAAATTCAGTATCTTAGGCATATAATTTCTCCTGAGAGGATATATGTTGATCTGGCCAAAATCAAAGCTATTCTCGAATGGCCTGTACCTTCCAATGTGCATGAAGTGTGTAGTTTCATGGGTTTGGCGGGTTATTATAGAAAGTTTGTTCTAAATTTTATAAAGTATTACAAGCTTGATCACCTCCTTACATAGAAAAGGAAAATATTTTGAGTGGACAGATGAATGTCAGAAGGCTTTTGATCTATTGAAAGAAAAGTTAACAACTACTCTAATATTGAAAGTTCTTGACCCTAAAAGACAGTTTGAAGTAATAACTGATGCCTCAGGAGAGGGATTAGGGGGTGTGCTTATGCAAGATGGGTGAATCATAGCATATGAATCAAGGAAGTTAAAGACTTATGAGAAAAATTATGCCCTGCATGATTTAGAGTTAGCAACAATAATTCATGCTTTGCAAATGTGGTGTCATTATTTGTTGGGAAAAAATTTTCTACTTAAATCAGATCATCAAATCCTTAAATACATATTTTCTCAACCACATCTCAATGCGCAACAAAGAAGATGGTTGGAAATGATATCTGATTATGATTTTGAGATAAGCTATATTAAGGGGAAGGAAAATAGGGTAGTTGCTACCTTGAGCTGAAGAAGGCATATTTCTTCTATTGTTTCTATTCATGCAAATTTTAAGGACTTAGTACTACAAAAAATTGTTGGGAGATAAATATTATGAGCAAGTCAAGCAAGCCTTGATAGATAATCCTAAGGACTCAAGGTATGATGGATTTCATTTTGCGTCTAATGGACCATTGAGATACAAAGAAAGAATATACGTTCCAAATTCAGCTAAGCTAAGAAATCTTGTGTGGAAAGTAGTCTATTTTGCACCTTATTTAGGACAACCAGGAGTAAATTAACTTCTAGTAGATGTGAAACCTCTTTACTTCTAGAAAGGAATGAAAGGTGATGCTACAATATTTGTAGCAAGTTGCCTAGAGTGTCAGAGAGTAAAAGAAGAACATCAACATCCCGTAGGATTGTTGTATCCATATGATGTCATATTCTGATATTAAAGGATTATTTAAATTAAAGATCTAAACATCGTGACAAAGACAGTCTCGTTAAACATCATTCCAGGTGATAGAAATAATTACATATGTCATATATTATTAAATAATATTGTTATATGAACAATAAATAATATATTATTTTCGTAATGAGTTATGATTATCATTAATACCAAATATTATTATTATATGACGATAAATTATAATTATCAAATATATATGATAATAATATATATAGGATATAATACAAATATAAATATTCTGAATTTAAATATTATTATAATAATCATACTATGATTTAATAATATAATGTAATACATAATATATATTTTACATAGATAAACATAAATATATATTATGAAATAAACAAAATAGATATTATATAAATATTAGTAGAGAGTTATATTGATAAATACTAATAAATTAGATATCATTATAATACCATCTAATAAAGAAAAAACCAAAAGACTTAATATAATTTGTAAAAGGATAATACGGTGGTAATAAGGAACAATTACCATTAGAAAGGCACAACTCTTTGAAAAGAGGATATAAATAGTGATATTGTATGTGCTAAAGGGAAGGTGGGACAGGTGGAGCATCAAGTAGTCAAAACCTTAAAAGAGATTTGTGGGTTTATGAAAATAATTTTGTGTTTTTTTTAAAGTTTATATCAGTTGTTGCAAACAAGAGACAAAGTCTAACAGAAAAGCTTAGTCAGCAATATTGTTAATAAATCTTCATTTCCTAAGATAATTCAGGAATTTTGGTGGGCCCCAAATTCCACTAAGGGTGACCATTTCATTAAACTTGTATTGAATTCATTTTTAATCTGAATAACAAGGAAATTATGGGCCTTGGAGATTATATTTCATTTGATATCATTATGCGTGGATTGCCTATACACATCTAGCGCCACTTTTGAGTCTTTGTTTTGATTTTGGTTTGAAGACGTGGCATGATCGATCAAGGAAGGAAAAATTAGAAATAAACAGATCATCGATTAGACATTCATCATTCTAAAGCATAGATCGAACAACAATTATCAGACAGAAGGCAGTGGTGGAAGAAGAAATAAAGGAGAAGCATAGCATCGATCTGCAGGAGTTTAAGAGACATCAGAAAGAAATAGGAAACAACAAACATCAAGGTTGTGTAGATCTAATTGCCACAGTCTAAATAGGTATGTCATCTATCATGAATAAACTAAGTTATAAATATTAGATATATATATTGGTAGTTTATATATATATATATATATATGGTAGAGTGAAATGATAGAGTGAAATTATATAATGGGAAAGTAAGGAAAATATGGTATATGTATAAATGGACTGTCAAATTAATAGATAGAATTATGATGTAACTATAAATTAGAATGTGCATAATGAATAAATGATAATGATATATGGTCAATTTTGATATAAGGCCATGATGTCTAATATAAGGCATCTTGTGTTAAATGATAATAAGAACAATTATGATATTTATGAAATCAATGAAAAGATAAGTTGGTGGTATGCTTGGAGCTGACTCAGACTCTCCCTTTAACCCCTCTATCATCTCTAAGGTATGATGTAGTTGAAATAGTTTATTTTAGCCTAGGTATCTCTCGACTGGACGTAAGTCCCTCGAGCCAAGTGGTGAGGAACCCCATGTGTGGATGAAATCCTTGGGCCTAGGAGAACTTGTAAGAGTTGCTCTACGGATGGTGACTCTCGTTTGGATGAGGTACTCCGTGTGTGAGTGAAATCCCACGAGCCAAATGGTGAGGGACTCTGTGTGTGAGTGAAACCTTTGGGCCTCTGTAAGAGATGGAACTATTTCATTAATGAAATCATACTTGGTGATCTAGAGCTGGTTAACGTAAGAGTCTACCATAAGTCCCTCACAAGTCATATCACGAACCAATGATAAAAATGAATAACATATATATGAATGTGCTTATAAATCAAGAATGTTTGATGCATGATGATGAAACAAATATATGGACTTAATGTGAATATAATCTAATATGTTATAGTCTTAATGATTATATGTTGAAGGAAATGATTAAAAGATTACTAATGTTCTCTTTTACTAAGTTGAAGTTGTGTTAAATAGTGAAAATTTTCAGCTTACTAGAAGGGGAAATTATAGTGGTATCAGAGCAGAAGATTCTGCCATCCTGTGAAGAAATTTAATGCAACACTATACTAGACAAACAACCCGTAAAAATAACATGGATACTCAAGACATGAGATCACTCATGGAGATGATCACAAAAGGATGACGGAACAAATTGAAAGAACAACCAAAATCATGATGGAACAAAATGAAAATACAACTAAATCCATGATGGAGCAAGGAGAGAAGACTACACAAATGCTCCTAGAAGCACTCCAAAAAGTAGGAAGCACCGTGGAACAACTCAAGGGCCCTTCGGCAAATGGAAAGGAAGTAGTTTCAAACCAAGCCAAAAATAGCAACTCTTCCTCAAGCTCACGAATTCCACCACCATCCTTCCTACCAAGTGAGGAAACTCCAAGAAGGGAAGAAGAAAATCCATAAGCTATAAGCACCAAAGACGTGGCTAGGGCCTATGCAAGTTTAGAGCCCGAAGTAAGAAGAGCAGTTTCCTTCCAAGAATTTAGTAACTCTAAAAGGAATGAGCTAACATGACATGAGAGAAGACCTATCCACAAGGACTTAAAACATAAGGCTAATAAAGTTAACCTTCCTAACTTTGATGGAACCCCAAAAATCACCCCACATGCATGGCTCCAAAAACTTAATGATTATTTTGCACTTAGTCCCATGACCAAAAAAGATGCCCTCTAATTTGCAATCATCCACTTAGAAGGAACAACCTATGAATGGTGGCATAATGGGAAAAATACCCTAGGCCATGAGACCATCACATCATATGCTGAATTCTCTAAAAGGTTCCTTAAGAAGTTTGATAGGAGACATCCCCAACAAGACTTTAAGGACTTAACCTTAGTAAAACAAAAAGGAACAGTGGATGACTATGTTAGTGAATTTGAGAAGATAGCATTACGATTCATCGGGATGGATGGTGAGAGGCTCACTTTCCTATTTGTGGAAGGACTAGACAAGAAACTAAGAGGACTAGTAGGAGCCCTTAAACCCACTTCACAAGATGAGGCCATCGATATGGCCACTTAACTAGAGAGGAGTAAATCCTCTCAATCTTCCACTAAAACCCTCCAAAAGAAAGGAAATGTTGATAAAAATCCATGCCAAAAATGTCGAGAACCATGGAAACTGGGACATGTATGTCTAAAAAATGAAAATGGACACGAGAAACCATATCTTCCGTACAAGGACCGTGAAGAACTAAAAGTAAAGAACCTTTGTTTTGATTGCAGAGAAGCATGGAAACCCGGACACAAGTGTAAAGATCCTGCAAAGGGAAACTTTAGGTGTAATGAGAAGTGGGAAGCCAGACATAAATGTGGGAAAAGAGTTCAAGCACACAATATAGAAATCATACTCGACAAAGAAACCCAGGAAGAAAGTGAAACAACTTCAATTAAAAGAAAGAAAGAAAATTCATCTTAAAATCGAGTGTCCTGAAGAAACAGGGATTGCTTGAGGACAAGCAATCTCAAGAGGGGAGGCCTGTCATGTTTTGATATTAAAGGATTATTTAAATTAAAGATCTAACATCGTGACAAAGACGGTCTCGTTAAACATCATCCCAGGTGATAGAAATAATTACATACGTCATATATTATTAAATAATATTGTTATATGAACAATAAATAATATATTATTTTCATAATGAGTTATGATTATCATTAATACCAATATTATTATTATATGATGATAAATTATAATTATCAAATATATATGATAATAATATATATAGGATATGATACAAATATAAATATTATGAATTTAAATATTATTATAATAATCATAATATAATTTAATAATATAATGTAATGCATAATATATATTTTACATAGATAAACATAAATATATATTATGAAATAAATAAAATAGATATTATATAAATATTAGTAGAGAGTTATATTGATAAATACTAATAAATTAGATATCATTATAATACCATCTAATAAAGCAAAAACCAAAAGACTTAATATAATTTGTAAAAGGATAATACGGTGGTAATAAGGAACAATTATCATTAGAAAGGTACGACTCTTTGAAAAGAGGATATAAATAGTGATATTGTATGTGCTAAAGGGAAGGTGGGATGGGTGGAGCATCAAGCAGTCAAAACCTTAAAAGAGATTCGTGGGTTTATGATGTCTAATATAAGGCATCTTGTGTTAAATGATAATAAGAACAATTATGATATTTATGAAATCAATGAAAAGATAAGTTGGTGGTATGCTTGGAGCTAACTCAGACTCTCCCTTTAACCCCTTTATCACCTCTAAGGTATGACGTAGTTGAAATAGTTTATTTTAGCCTAGGTATCTCTCGACTAGATGTAAGTCCCTCAAGCCAAGTGGTGAGGAACCTCGTGTATGGGTGAAATCCTTGGGCCTAGGAGAACTTGTAAGAGTTGCTCTACAGATGGTGACTCTCGTCTAGATGAGGTACTCCGTGTGTGAGTGAAATCCCATGAGCCAAATGGTGAGGGACTCCATGTGTGAGTGAAACCTTTGGGCCTCTGTAAGAGATGGAACTATTTCCTTAATGAAATCATACTTGGTGATCTAGAGCTGGTTAACGTAAGAGTCTACCATAAGTCCCTCACAAGTCATATCATGAACCAATGATAAAAATGAATAACATATATATGAATGTGCTTATAAATCAAGAATGTTTGATGCATGATGACGAAACAAATATATGAACTTAATGTGAATATAATCTAATATGTTATAGTCTTAATGATTATATGTTGAAGGAAATGATTAAAAGATTACTAATGTTCTCTTTTACTAAGTTGAAGTTGTGTTAAATAGTGAAATTTTTCAGCTTACTAGAAGGGGACATTACATATGATATACCCAAGTGGAAGTGGAAAGTTATAAGTATGTACTTTGTTCAGGGTCTACCAATGTCCAGAAATAGACATGATGCTATTCTGGTTGTGGTTGATAAACTCACAAAGGTTGCACATTTTATACTAGGAAATCAAGTTGATCTGGAGCACCAGTGTTGGCTCATAAATTTGTTTTGGAGGTGTTCAGATTACACGGAGTTCCTAAAAAGATTATCTAGAATAGAGATGCGCGAATAACCACAAGGTTTTAGCAAACCTTGTCCTCATCACTAGGAACAAAAAATAATGTAAGTACAATGTATCATCCTAAAACAGATAGTTAAATTGAGAGATTTAACCAAGTTTTAGAGGATTTGTTATGAATGTACTACATGGGTCAGCAATATAAGTGGAAAGAATATTTACCACTGGTTGAATTTGTGTATAACAATTCCTATCACTCTGCCATTAAGATGGCACCATTTGAAGCATTGTATGGAAGGAAATCCCAAACTCCTATAAGATAGGATAAGCTGGAAGATAGGATTAGCATTGGTCCAAAGATTGTAGCTGAAATGGGAGAAAAAGTTAAAATGATCAGGAAAATATTGGCAGAAGCCAATGATAGGCAAAAGAGTTATGTTGATCACAAGCTGACACCTAGACATTTCACTGATGGAGAGAAAGTTCTTTTGAGAGTTAAACCACAAAAAAGCTCTATCAAATTTTTAAAATCTTCTAAACTAGCTCCTTGCTACATGGGACCCTTTGAAATTCTTGAAATTATTAATGCAGTTGCCTACAAGATTGCTCTACTACCAACCTTATCTAAAATGCATAATGTCTTTCATGTTTTATATTTAAAGAAATATTTTGCAGGAGATAATAATCTTTTGAATTTGAATGCATTACAAATGTAGGAACCATGGGTGGTCATGATCGAGCCTCTCAAAGTGCTTGAAACACGCAAGCTCCGCTTGCATAATAGAGAAGTTTTGCATTGTAAAGTACAATGGGACCAATTATATGCGGAAGACGGTGCCACTTGGGAGGACCATAACAATGAAATTTATTAGAAATTTCCTCATCTTTTTCATGCTTTTGATAATTGAATAGAAACTTGTTTAAGACTTTATTATGATACACTGACTCATCGGGGACGATGAATCTTTAGGGGAGAGATATGTTACATCCCCAAATTTGACATGCTTTTATTTTCACTTTTACTTCATACCAATAAACATATGAATGTATATTTCTGTATGTGAAACTTAATGCAATGTTTGGAGACATTAATTTTATGCAAAATAGTTACATAAATGTTTATTTTGAATGATTAAGTTATGACAATTTATATGATGAGAAATTAAATTGTTACTCTTGTGTTTTATGACTAGGATAGTGGTACACTGATCATGATTTGTATGTGAAAGTTTTGGACAGGAAAATAGGTATCTATGACTCTTTGAGAAAAAGAGAGAGAAAGTATCATTGGGGGAGAAGGACATAGACCTAGGGTTGCCGACACATATTGCCAAAAGAGTACAGTGTGTTAAGGATAGTGGACTCAAATCGACTAAGGTTAGTCATGTTTCATTGGCCATTTCTTTTTGGTCAAATCGACAAGTTGTCGAAGTCCTTTCAAAACTCTAGAGTTTTGTGTTTCATTGATCTTGTCATTTGAGGAAAGTGACATCATCAAGGAGGGTCATAGCCATTAATGACTAAAATAATCCTCCATTGATCGCGTCGCAAACAGTTTCATGTCGAGTCAGCTTAGCGACAATGATTAGATTGTCATTATGTTAATAATCCATTAATGTTGAATTTATCTTTATTAAAACACAAATGACATGTTGAGTCAGATTACGTGATAGGGAAATGAGCTCAACCTAGTCACGTTTATGTGTAAGAATTTTACCTCGATATTAAAGTGTTCTTATTTAGATAAATTGCATAAATTTAGTCTAAGAATATGTTTTTATTTATCTAAATAACAATAAGTACGTGATTAGGCTTGATACCTTCCCTAATGATCCAACAATTAATCTAAACTCTCAGTCTCTTTAGTTTATTAAGAGATGTTCTTGAGATAATTATATAATCTCATGTTTCACCTGAGTCATGAAAGACTCTTATTTGTTTTTTAAAAAAGGGGGGAATCATGATTAGTTATCCATTATAACCACTTTGAAAGTGGATGATTAGAATCCACCACCTTTTGTGAAGGACCCACGGGCTCATTGGTGGTAAGTGGTGATGATTTTTCAATCACGTCGTCCTTAAAACACTGCATGCTCATTTTTAGAGAAAAAGGTGGCATCATCTCTAGGAAACACCGAATTAGTTTAACCATCTTCTCATATAACATGAAGTGACCATCTTCAAAAGAGGAAGGGGGAGGTGGATTGTTGTGCAAAAGAAGAGTGCTATGCTGAGTTGGAGTTGTCTGGAGAAAAAATAAGTCGTCAGCTTCAAAGATAGGTTGAGAACTTCTGCTAAGACTAAACTAGGAGCATTCAGTTCATCATTGTCAAGTTCAAAACTTTCTTTAGTGACTTTTATGCATTAGAAATTTGTTCTAGTCGAACTATCTGCTTTGAAACCACAGTGCCATGAGTGGTGTAGTTAAGCAAGATAGTTTTTAAAAGAACTAGAAGTCGTATTGGTTATGCGTTCATGAGTAAATGTTTAGATATTGTAGTAAGAAAATAATAGTTAGAATGTTGACGATAGTTTTGAATCTTCTGTATAATTAACAACCGACTGTGATAGAAGTATAGTCTTTCTTGTTGGTTGAGGTAGCTTAAACAAAGACCTGAGTGTATGAGATTATCTTTATATTAGGCTAGTTATTGGTTTATAAATCTTCATGAAAACTATGTGTTAATCTTTTGCAAACATCCATGCACCCGAAGATTCTGCAGAAAGTTTTCCTCTTGAATCAAGATAGCTTGTACATGTTAAATACTTGAGTTTTCTTGTTCATCTCTTACATGTCGAGAGCTTAGGAAAATAATTGTATAACTCCACAATTATTATTTACTTCTGTGTGTTTAGAACCATGAGACTATAATATTCTATATGATAATGATAGCACATGGCATAAGGAAATCCAATATAATAGCCTTTATGTGCTCACAATATCGTCAATAGGTCATGATATGCAAGAACTTGTTATCAAGAATGTAAATGTACTTGTTAGTAGCCAATGTATGACTTTAACCAGGATCGAAGGGTATCAAGATTTAATCTTTCTAGAGAAAAGTATTAATATAATGACCTTAGATGGATGAAAGGCCGAATATTGATATTTGTTTGTTAACAAAACTCCTTCGAATCCCTAGGTTATATGTCACGAAAACCCTAGATTTATTAACTAATTTTAATATCAATCAATTAAAGATCTTGTATGATACAAAATTTATTACAAGCCAAGACAATTAACCTAGTTGGTTATTTACTTAAACCTTGTGTATCATGCCAACCTGCGAGAGGTATAAGTATGTGACTTGACGAAAATTAAATCGTAGATAAAACTTGAATAATTTCTAAGAAATTAATTTATTGTTAACCAATATTTTAGTCGAGAAACTCCAAAAGATATTG